>CM076079.1:2390000-2942500 GCA_038088235.1 Zacco platypus
AATTCATGTTAAAACCTATTAAATAATGGTAGCAAAATGTTAAAACATGCTAGCAACATGCTAAATCATGCTAGCAACATACTAATTGATGCTAAGAGTATGCTAAGAGAACATGCTAATTCATGCTGACATGTTAAAACATGTTAGCAACTTGCTAATTCATGCTGAAGCATGTGAACAACATGGTAAGTCATTTTAATGTTAAAACATACTAACAAAATGCTAATTTATGTTTGCAGCATGTTTTAAAAAAATGCTAACAACATGCTAAATCATGTTATCAATATGTTAAATCATGCTAGCAATGCTAATTCATGTTGAAACATGCTAACATGTTAATTCATGCCAAAACGTATTACCAAAATGTTAAATCATGTTAGTAATGTGTTAAAACATGTTAGCACAATGCTAAATCATGTTAGCAACATGCTAATTCATGCTGACATGTTAAAACATGTTAGCAACATGTTAATTCATGCTAGCAACTTACTAATTCATGCTGAAACATGTGAACGACATGGTAAGTCATGTTAATGTTAAAACATACCAGCAAAATGCTAATTTATGTTTGCAGCATGTTTAAAAAAAAATGCTAACAACATGCTAAATCATGTTAGCAATATGTTAAATCATGCTAGCGATGCTAATCCATGTTGAAACATGCTAACATGTTAATTCATGCCAAAACATATTACCAAAATGTTAAATCATGTTAGCAATGTGTTAAAACATGTTAGCATAATGCTAAATCATGTTAGCAACATGCTAATTCATGCTGACATGTTAAAACATGTTAGCAACATATTAATTCATGCTAGCAACTTGCTAATTCATGCTGAAACATGTGAACAACATGGTAAGTCATGTTAATGTTAAAACATACTAACAAAATGCTAATTTATGTTTGCAGCATGTTTTAAAAAAATGCTAACAACATGCTAAATCATGTTATCAATATGTTAAATCATGCTAGCAATGCTAATTCATCTTGAAACATGCTAACATGTTAATTCATGCCAAAACGTATTACCAAAATGTTAAATCATGTTAGTAATGTGTTAAAACATGTTAGCACAATGCTAAATCATGTTAGCAACATGCTAATTCATGCTGACATGTTAAAACATGTTAGCAACATGTTAATTCATGCTAGCAACTTACTAATTCATGCTGAAACATGTGAACGACATGGTAAGTCATGTTAATGTTAAAACATACCAGCAAAATGCTAATTTATGTTTGCAGCATGTTTAAAAAAAAATGCTAACAACATGCTAAATCATGTTAGCAATATGTTAAATCATGCTAGCGATGCTAATCCATGTTGAAACATGCTAACATGTTAATTCATGCCAAAACATATTACCAAAATGTTAAATCATGTTAGCAATGTGTTAAAACATGTTAGCATAATGCTAAATCATGTTAGCAACATGCTAATTCATGCTGACATGTTAAAACATGTTAGCAACATATTAATTCATGCTAGCAACTTGCTAATTCATGCTGAAACATGTGAACAACATGGTAAGTCATGTTAATGTTAAAACATACTAACAAAATGCTAATTTATGTTTGCAGCATGTTTTAAAAAAATGCTAACAACATGCTAAATCATGTTATCAATATGTTAAATCATGCTAGCAATGCTAATTCATGTTGAAACATGCTAACATGTTAATTCATGCCAAAACGTATTACCAAAATGTTAAATCATGTTAGTAATGTGTTAAAACATGTTAGCACAATGCTAAATCATGTTAGCAACATGCTAATTCATGCTGACATGTTAAAACATGTTAGCAACATGTTAATTCATGCTAGCAACTTACTAATTCATGCTGAAACATGTGAACGACATGGTAAGTCATGTTAATGTTAAAACATACCAGCAAAATGCTAATTTATGTTTGCAGCATGTTTAAAAAAAAATGCTAACAACATGCTAAATCATGTTAGCAATATGTTAAATCATGCTAGCGATGCTAATCCATGTTGAAACATGCTAACATGTTAATTCATGCCAAAACATATTACCAAAATGTTAAATCATGTTAGCAATGTGTTAAAACATGTTAGCATAATGCTAAATCATGTTAGCAACATGCTAATTCATGCTGACATGTTAAAACATGTTAGCAACATATTAATTCATGCTAGCAACTTGCTAATTCATGCTGAAACATGTGAACAACATGGTAAGTCATGTTAATGTTAAAACATACTAACAAAATGCTAATTTATGTTTGCAGCATGTTTTAAAAAAATGCTAACAACATGCTAAATCATGTTAGCAATATGTTAAATCATGCTAGCAATGCTAATTCATGTTGAAACATGCTAACATGTTAATTCATGCCAAAACGTATTACCAAAATGTTAAATCATGTTAGTAATGTGTTAAAACATGTTAGCACAATGCTAAATCATGTTAGCAACATGCTAATTCATGCTGACATGTTAAAACATGTTAGCAACATGTTAATTCATGCTAGCAACTTGCTAATTCATGCTGAAACATGTGAACAACATGGTAAGTCATTTTAATGTTAAAATATACTAACAAAATGCTAATTTATGTTTGCAGCATGTTTAAAAAAAATGTTAACAACATGCTAAATCATGTTAGCAATATGTTAAATCATGCTAGCAATGCTAATTCATGTTGAAACATGCTAACATGTTAATTCATGCCAAAACATATTACCAAAATGTTAAATCATGTTAGCAATGTGTTAAACCATGTTAGCACAATGCTAAATCATGTTAGCAACATGCTAATTCATGCTGACATGTTAAAACATGTTAGCAACATATTAATTCATGCTAGCAACTTGCTAATTCATGCTGAAACATGTGAACAACATGGTAAGTCATGTTAATGTTAAAACATACTAGCAAAATGCTAATTTGTGTTTGCAGCATGTTTAAAAAAAATGCTAACAACATGCTAAATCATGTTAGCAATATGTTAAATCATGCTAGCAATGCTAATTCATGTTGAAACATGCTAACATGTTAATTCATGCTAAAACATATTACCAAAATGTTAAATCATGTTAGCAATGTGTTAAAACATGTTAGCACAATGCTAAATCATGTTAGCAACATGCTAATTCATGCTAACAACGTGTTAAAGCATCCCAATAACATGCTAAATCATGTTAGCAACATGTTAAATCATGCTATCAACATGATAGTTAATGTTAGTGCTCATTATCAACATGTTAAAGCCTCCTAACAACATGCTAAATCGTCTATTTATTCGTTTTTTTGATATATTGGCTTTTATATAGACTTTTCCAAACTTTCTGGTCTGGCTTTCTGGTTCAAAATTTATCATCATGATTGGACAAATATTCTTTGGTCCTGAGACTTCCACAGAAGATATCTGTAGGCCTACATTTAAAAAATAAAATAAAAAAAAATTAGACCACTTTTATTATTGATTGATATCAGGAGTTTCAGTCAGAATAAATGCTTATGAAAAAAAGCACACCCTACCTTTAATGACTTTTTTTTACAGTAACTAATCAAACACTATCTGTGAATGCTGAATATTTGTTCATGAGAGTTCAAAGAAAAAAAAGAAAGCAGTGATGAATATTTCAACTATCAGTGATGTCATTACTGTGATGAGTCATAATTTGAAATTTTTGTAAGTTGCTAATGAAAGCTTGTGAAGGTGGGGCTTATATTAGTTATTATTACATCACCAATGGACTCCCCTGAGCAAGAATGCTATTAATACACAAGCCCTCCTCTTGAAATGCAGTGTGAAAACAAGCCAGCCGAGCTACTTCCTCAGACCTCTAATGTATAAATATCTGTGCTTTGACCTTTTTGGTGTCAATTTGTCTGTAAAACCCACGTCTGTTTAAGGAGATAAATTCCAAGTCAAGAGACAAATACATGCCCAGAACTAGTTCACACATAAGATGTCATTATTTACTCACCCTCAAATTTGTTCTACATTTTTTTTTTGTGTGTGATTTACATTTTCCAGCCACTTTTTTTCAACCTTTAACCTAAATCAGCTGTTTTGAAGTTTGATGAAACTCGTGTGGTGCTTTACAAAAAACACTCAAACTTTTTCTGTAAATTACAAACTGTGAATATTCAGGCCACTTTTTTTCAGCTGTTTAGGTATATCGCTTGATGAAACTCATTTCAAAAGCAGATGCTGTTGAAATTAAGCCAATTACTTCATCACCTGTCTGTTCCCTGCATCCATGTCATATACGGGAAAGACCATGATTTTTAAGACCGTGTTACATGCATTATATTAACTAAAAAAGAATTTATAATATAAAATTTATGAGCCTTTTCACAAACAATATTGCACACTCACCTGAAGTTATACATGTTTTTCCTGTGTGGGCGGGAACAAATGAAACCCCAGTATTTTCCCCTTGAGCTTCAACATCATGGTATTTTTGGGGTGTGAACGCATATAGCCTTCCTGTTTTAAACATATTTAAGGGTTAGAGCGCAGAATGAGATCATTATCTCTAGAAAGCATCCCTGTGAACAACAACATGAAAGTGCTCATTCTTCTCGTCGCACTGTTTGTTCAAACTAACCCTAGTTTGAGCGCGCCTACCCCCGTCAACCTTGAACTGATCTTCACAGAAGTTCTGGACAACCTTAGTGACCTCCTCAAGCATCATAGTCGTCAGGTGAGTAAATTATTTTTGCACCACAACAAGGGAGAGAGACTTGCTTTAGTTTAGTTTAGTTTGTCTTGCGTAACATCAGTTGCACACATAATTAACGGACTTTGTCAATTTCTAGGAAATCAAACAAACGGTACAAATCCAAATGCCTCACAATATCACGAACCCCGTAAGTATTTTGTCATTCCCTCTGTATTGAAACAAATGCTTTACATGTAATAATAATAATCTGATTTCATGGGGATTTTTTTCCACCCACAGTGCGAGTGTGTGGCACCATTTGTTCGTCACCTGAAAGACGGTCTACAGTCAGTTAAAGACGCGTTACAAAAGGATAAAATTCACATGGATGAAATTGACAACATTTTAGACAACATAACCCCTCTTCACCTGCATAAGGTAAGACTTCTGGCTAAAATGACTTGCATCATCCATCGAGTTATTAATGTTTAACCCTGAAAGGTTAAGGCCTGAAGACACACCTCTTCATGGGCCGGTTGCACCAGCTGACCGACACCCGGTCATAACACTACGCTTAACGTAAAATGCGTTTTAAGTCCTGCGTTGATTAATACCTCTTGCTCCATCTGAGACTAAATCTTACGCCTAGTCAAAGGTAGAAGTCTTGACTTGTTTCCATGGTGAAAATAAAGCGCGTGCTTTTTCAGAGATTATCTGCAAAAGTTGAGCGTGTTATTAAAATGTAACTTGCTCCATAAATTTGTACACAGCTGTTATCTTTTGCCAGATGTCTTGTTTTTTTTATTCGTTACTGAATTGTTTTGCTTGCATACCAAAATATGCATATACTTAATGAATAGCTCATCTTGTTTTGCAATCGCTTTTTTTCGGCTCAACATTCGTCTGAGCCAATAAATTCACATTTGTAACCATAGTAACGCAAATGGCATCTCGACTAAGACCATCTCACCGTCTACGCCAACTCCTAGTCGTAGTTTTAGATGGTGCAACAGGTGTAAATATTCATCGGAGAGCTGGACGTAACCAAGCTGACACCAAACTTGTTTACGTCCAGCTGGTGCAACCGGCCCCATGCCTTCATGCCATTTTAACATCTCTGGCATCAACTCGGCATAGAAAGCTTGTTTTATCACGTAAAATAATGCAATGCATTTCTTTTGATTACTTTTTCCAGAATCCACATGCCAACTGCAATTTCACAAAACATGCGATCAAACATCTCTCCAAGGACTGGATTGAGAGTTACATCAGTTTCATCCAAAACTGGAACACAAGAAATGGGAGTTAAATGTTTATTTATTAAAAAAAATGTATTTATTTATATATTTATTGGGCTATTTATTTATGTATCTATTTTGGTCAGTATGTATTGGTTATATCTGACTGCAAAATGTTTGTAAAATGATGCAAACGACAAAGTGTATCAGGTTACTGTTGTTACCTTCACCTCAGAATGAAAACTACTACACTATACTTTAATCTTTAAAGTTTTGAGATGTATTGTAGCAATACAAAACAAGTTTATTTTAGGCTGAATGAAATAAAAATAATATTTCAAAGGCAAACTCTTTCTGTTTTGTCTTGATTCTTAATGTGCGGCGTAAATCGGCGCAGACTCTGATTCAAAACTTCATGCATGTGATATTTATAGGACCCTCAACAATTGCTGCGGTGGTACTGTAGTAAATTAAACTTCACTCACTTGCAACTGACCCAGCAACTCTTGGTTTTACTGATGGGATGTGGTGCATCTCGAAACAGGCTGCGAGTACAATATTGAGTCTGACGGATGGAAACGGACAGTCCCGCAGCTGCCGGCAGTGTCCTGACGAGATGGAACATCCCTAACAACACAAGAATGGAATATTCAGGAGACAAGTGACTAAGAACATCCAGCTTCCAGAGTGCGTTTCAAAACCATTGTGTCAGAAACTGTGCGTCCTCAGTCTTACGAAGACTTCAGGATCGATCTGATCATGACACTTTCCACTAAGGTACACTTCTGTGTCCTAGTAGGTTTTTTGGAAACATTTTACAATAGGTTTTACGTTAAAGGCATCGTTTTGGTTTGAAGTGTGAACCATCCCTCGTGAGATTTATTTGCTTTTGTGTGGCATCATCCACACGAGCAAATTTGGTTGATGGCATAACTGCAATAAAAGAATAGTCTAACAATTCTAAATCAAAGTGTCACGGATAAACTAAACTTACATTTTTCTTATACTGAAAAGTAACAGTTCATGCAATTGATTCTTCGCAAAGCCCCGCCCCCTTTAGTTACTGTTGCTATGTCCGCTCTCACGCCACACATCATGTTCTCACGGAGTGAAAAATTCATTGAGGAGCAAAAAGACACTGACAACGTATGAAAAAGTTTCATATTTAAAATATTGTAATGTTTTAAAGAAGTTTAATCAATAAATAGCGTCTAGTGTGTGTTTAATGTGTGGTGACAGATCGCTGTAGCTCCTCGTGAAGCGATCATCTCTTCATACTAGTTCATTTATAGCATCAAATAAACATGAATGAACATCAGAAGGAATGTTGTTTCAAGACGTGATTCAAGTTCACCAACGTTAATCTACTAACTCCCCTGACCGCTTTGACGGACAGAATGGCGGATTCGGGGTTATGATTGGTCAGATCGCCTGTCAATCAAACTGCCGGCGAAGGGTCAATTGTTTAGCTATTAGACAAACCCAGCAACTGGGCAGTTTTAACCCAGCAGTTGAGTTAAATGTTTGACCAACGTGCTGGGTAGTTTTATTTAACCCAACTGTTTAAAATTGTTTAAAACGGCTTAAAATGAACCCAAAATAGGTTGAAAATTAAAAATAATCAAATGATGAACATTTATTAATAAGCAATTTAATGTTTATTGTTTAATTATTATTCATTAAACTTACATTTCCAACATATTTTGGGTTCACTTAAAGCAAACAATACAGTCATTTTTAAATAACAGTTGGATTAAATAAAGCTATCCAGCAGGTTAGGCAAACATTTAACCCAACCGCTGGGTTAAAACAACCCAATCACTGAGTTTGTCCATTTTCAACCTGACTTGGGTTGTTTTTAACCCAGCATTTTTTAGAGTGTCTGCCACGGTTGTAATATAAATCTTTAGTGGAAAATCTACTCCCTTAACAGATTATCTAATATAAATTCTACTAGTTAGTCAAAATTGACCACAATAAACACAATAGAGCGTGATGAATTCAAGTAAAGATGCTCATGAGTAGCTTAAAAAGTTTCTAATTTGTGTTGGTGCAGGGATGATGTTTTCCCCTATTAAAACTTTTGATTTTAATATTGTATTAGTAAACGTTGAAATTACCATTTACTGTTATTGTTCACCGTTAGTTCATGTTAACTAATGAAACCATATTGTACCACTTTACATTTTATCATGTAGTTTAGATACTTTGAACTTCTGTGGTTGACAATTAACATTTTCTGAAGACTATACTATGTATTTTCTTCACACAAGTCATTTTAAGAGTTTTGGGTCTTATTTCGTGCCCTATATCTGTGAAACCTTTACCGATTCATCTACTTAAACGTAGTACAGACACCTTATCTGGACCCCGTCCACAACCACAGAGAGAGCCATCAGTTGCACTGCAATTACTTTATTTATAAACTCCATCTGGTTAAAACTGGACTCGTCAGAGACACGGACACGCTCACACAACACACATACGCTCGCATTTTGTGGGCGTTATTGCAACACGGAGAAGCATTCTATAGAAAAATCCATCCATTTCGCAACTTTTGGGTTTTAAGTCACGGTTGTGATTTCAAGTCTATGCATCATCACTGATATTTTATTTCTTACCAGTTGTTACGGCCAAAAACATCCATTTAAGAGTCCTAAAACATTTGATAAGAGATTTCCTGTATGCAAAAAAGCTTTACTGTGTTCTCTATGAATACTACTATCACACGGGCACGGATGAACGCTTCAGTTTTTTGTCCAACTTTTTGTTTACTGCATTGTATCGGTTTGTAGGTATTTATAGAAGGTCCTCATATGTTTTCTCAAATATAATCCCAAGGCAAGAAATCATCAGTCTTTCACTTGATGATAATGACAAGTGATTGCAAATGAGTCATGAAGGAGTGTCTATGTGCCTACATATAACTATATTTATCTCAAGCAACAAAAGTAATGATGTATAACAATAATGACTGAAGGAAGTCATACCAGTCAGACAATGACTTTAAAAGAAACTTCAAAAGCAGCTTGGGGTCGTGTAAGCTCACGTCCGAGGCTTCGCCTGCTTTGAAGCCGTGATTTATTTGCTGCTGGTGGACAAATCTAAACTCACAGATCACTGTGTCTTTGATGAGATTTCAAGTGTCCACATTCATCTCGCAAACCTGAGAAACCAGTAGCCACGTCTGCATTGATCTAGGCTGATCTTGAAACAGGCTGACCTTAATCAGGAAAGAACCAAAAGAGGAAATGATCAGAGAAAGTGTCAGCACACCTTATATGGTCAGCAAACTCTTTTAGATGTTTACCGATCACATTGTTTTATAGTTTACATACGAGTATTTCATAAACTTTCTCTAATTATATATTATATATATATATATATATATATATATATATATATATATATATATATATATACACACACACACCTAAAGGATTATTAGGAACACCATACTAATACTGTGTTTGACCCACTTTCGCCTTCAGAACTGCCTTAATTCTACGTGGCATTGATTCAACAAGGTGCTGAAAGCATTCTTTAGAAATGTTGGCCCATATTGATAGGATAGCATCTTGCAGTTGATGGAGATTTGTGGGATGCACATCCAGGGCACGAAGCTCCCGTTCCACCACATCCCAAAGATGCTCTATTGGGTTGAGATCTGGTGACTGTGGGGGCCATTTTAGTACAGTGAACTCATTGTCATGTTCAAGAAACCAATTTGAAATGATTCGAGCTTTGTGACATGGTACATTATCCTGCTGGAAGTAGCCATCAGAGGATGGATACATGGTGGTCATGAAGGGATGGACAAGGTCAGAAACAATGCTCAGGTAGGCCGTGGCATTTAAACGATGCCCAATTGGCACTAAGGGGCCTAAAGTGTGCAAGAAAACACCCCCACACCATTACAGCACCACCACCAGCCTGCACAGTGGTAACAAGGCATGATGGATCCATGTTCTCATTCTGTTTACGCCAAATTCTGACTCTACCATCTGAATGTCTCAACAGAAATCGAGACCCATCAGACGAGGCAACAATTGTAGCTTCTTTTTCCTATTTGTAGTGGAGATGAGTGGTACCCGGTGGGGTCTTCTGCTGTTGTAGCCCATCCGCCTCAAGGTTGTGCGTGTTGTGGCTTCACAAATGCTTTGCTGCATACCTCGGTTGTAACGAGTGGTTATTTCAGTCAAAGTTGCTCTTCTATCAGCTTGAATCAGTCGGCCCATTCTCCTCTGACCTCTAGCATCAACAAGGCATTTTGGCCCACAGGACTGCCGCGTACTGGATGTTTTTCCCTTTTCACACCATTCTTCGTAAACCCTAGAAATGGTTGTGCATGAAAATCCCAGTAACTGAGCAGATTGTGAAATACTCAGACCGGCCCGTCTGGCACCAACAACCATGCCACGCTCAAAATTGCTTAAATCACCTTTCTTTCCCATTCTGACATTCAGTTTGGAGTTCAGGAGATTGTCTTGACCAGGACCACACCCCTAAATGCATTGAATCAACTGCCATGTGATTGGTTGATTAGATAATTGCAGTAATGAGAAATTGAACAGGTGTTCCTAATAATCCTTTAGGTGAGTATATTATATATATATATATATATATATATATATATATATATATATATATATATAGTGGGTGGGATATATTAGACAGCATTTTGTCCTCAAAGTTGATGTTAGAAGCAGGAAAAATGGGCAAGCGTAAAGATTTGAGCGAGTTTGACAGGGGCCAAATTGTGATCTATCTATCAAAAGTGGTCCGAGGAAGAAATAGTGCAGATCCGGCGAGACGGTCACAGGCGGCCGAGGCTCAGTGAAGGCTGGCCGGTGTGGTCCGATCCAACAGACGAGCTCCTAAACTGCTCAGGAAGTTCATGCTGGTTCTGATAGAACGGTGTCAGAACACACAGAGCATCAGTTTGTTGAGTATGGATCCATGCTGACCCCTGTCCACCTCTGAAAGAGCCAACAGTGGGACGTGAGCATCAGAACTGGACCACGGGGGAATGAAGAAGGTGGCCTGGTCTGATGAATCACGCGTGTGCGTCTCTTACCTGAGGAACACGAGGCACCAGAATGCACTATGGGAAGAAGGCAAGCCGGCGGAGGCAGTGTGATGCTTTGAGCAATGTTCTGCTGGGAAACCTTGGGTCCGGCTCCTTACTGTGACACGAACCACCTACCTAAGCTTTGTTGTACACTCTTTCATGGAAACGGTATTCCCTGGTGGCTGTGGCTCTTTCAGCAGGATAATGCGTCCTGACACAAAGCAAAAATGGTTTGAGGTGTTGACTCGGCCTCCAAATTTCCCCAGATCTCAATCCAATCGAGCATCTGTGGGATGTGCTGAACAAATAACTCCGATCCATGGAGGCTCCACCTCGACACTTACAGGACTTAAAGCATCCCACAGCACACCTTCAGGGGTCTCATGCCTCGACGGATCAGGGCTGTTTTGGCAGCAAAAGGAGACCAACACAATATCAGGAAGGTGGTCATAATGTTATGCCTGATCTATATATATATATTTATATTCACAGACATAACTAGCTGTAAATACGTTTATAAAAACTGCAAGAGCTTATAGAATTGATTTGCTGTTCTATCACTGTGAGAATGTGGCATCAAAAACGCATCATCGCACTAAAAGGAAAAAAGTTATTATTAAGAAAAAGGTTATGTGTTGGTAGATGAAACGTATGATTTTTCCAAAGAACTTCTGCAGACAAAAGACGTTGAAAGCATTGCAAGTTTAACCAAGAAAACACTGAGGAAAGAAATCACTTTATAGCCCATTATAGATCTAATGAATGTCTTTTCTGTTCGCAATTATGTTGCTGTAATACAACAGTGAAGCCGCACTGATCTGTTACACGCTGTGATGACGACCGCGATGAGGTCAGTCTAATATGTACTCATCATACGACGCTGCTTCACACCCACCAACATGATATCATCCTCATCATCATCAAATATTTCTCTCCCACAATTCCACTAAACTTGAGGCTTGAGTAAATTTCAAGAGAAGACACACATCCACAGATGAAAACAGATGAAATGAAATTAAAAAAAATACTCACTTTCTATCCTACGTTTCACACCCTCGTCTTGCAAATGCGTTTATACACCATACTGATCACTTGTAAGAATTTTACTGTTATAAAATGACTTCAGAAGATGCAATCATTTGGATCAACATGCACATTTCCCAATTTCTATATCCAAATTATTGTTAGTGTAATTCATTTTTCAGGAGCTCTTCGCTTCAGTTAAACTGCGAACTCTGATTGTAAAATAATTACCTAAATTATATTATTTGCAAACTGTAATGTTGACATCCATTCTCTGTAAAGCTGCTTTGAAACGATATCTATCGTGAAAAGCGCTATACACATAAATTTGAATTAAATTGAATAAAATGTGACAATTTTGTGTGGATATTTGATGTCCAGTATACAGGACATTTGAGCAACAGTGTCCACACTGCATTACATATTCATAATAATAATAATAATAAAATAAATAAAATGGGACTAAAAATAAACGTGTGTAAGCTGCTCTGGCAAATAATCAATATTAAACAGCCATTATTCAGCATGACTCACTACTTCATATGATGGCACTTACTGTCACAAATGACTAATTAGGGGATTAATCATACAGTAGTTATCTTTTTATTAATATTTTATCTGATAAACCCAACATTTTACAAGCATTAAATGCGCTGTGCTGTCTTGCAAAACTCTCAAAAGGATTGCATTTTGTCATTTAACACGCAGAGCAATTAACATTTTTAATAAAGAAGCATTGCTTGCGTCATAAATAAGAGCGCAATAGAAATGTAAGAGTGTGAGAAACGCATAAAACTCCCCATTAGGTGGCCTCATAGACTCGATTTAGGTTGTATAGCATCTGGGAAGCCAAATATGTGAGTTTTGCAGCACGTCTCCTTAATTCAGGTGGGCTTATTTTTCTGTGTTTAGATGCACATTAAAATCTGCTGATGAGAGAATTAGGAAAGCGCGCTGAAGTGGAAAACTATAACAACAATAAAATAACTTGGTCATGTAATTAATAGCATGACCATAAAATAAAGATTTAATTAAGATGAACGGATCATGAATAATAATAGGATCGTAATTTTAGAGGGCACCGCGCGCACGTGCACGGTGACTCACAGTGTTTCGCTTTCCTTCAGCATCGACTCTGAAAACCGGACGACCTACTGTTAAAGAGTAATTTCTCAAGCCCCTCGGGCTCGGACACGACACATCTCGGTGTTAAGTCTATTTGTCATGCCACTCGGTCTCAGCAATCTCGCAGCGCGCGCGCGTGGAGCGCATGCTGCTCCGGCATCCTGACGGAATAACACCTGATCCTCGCCGGGATGAAGGTGCGCGGCGGTCGTTCGTCGAGGACGTGCGCGAAACAAGTTTTCCTTCAAGTTCATTTCAATGAATCGCTCTCCACGGACTGGACGGTTCAATACGCAAACGTTATTCGGATAAATGCACTAAAGAAGCTCTTCGGTGTTATCTAACAGGTGAGGATAAGTTCCTTCATCATTATATGGAATTTAGCAGCTGTTTTGTGTGTGCACGCTCTTAATATTAGTTTTGTGCATTTGTTTGACTAACAGCACTGCAGGAACAGGTTATGGGAATCTCATTGCAAAAGGACCCCAATATATAAACACTAAAAGAGTAATTAGTTGAAGTTATCTGAACAGTTCCGATGGAGGATCACTGATATGATGATGATGAACTGAACTGCCACTTTCCACTTGGAACATGAACTGGAAATATTAATTTTGGTTTGGAAATGTCTCACGGTCAACATTACCTTCTGACGGACTCTGAGATGACGCGCTCGAGCATGCATTGATCTTTAATGCACAGCATTATGGCGGTGACGGATTTGAACTTGACCGTAATCGACAGCGGTTTCATGGAAAGCGACCGGTCGTCACGGGTTCTGACCGGTTGCTTTCTTTCCGTTCTGATCCTCTCCACCCTATTCGGGAACACGCTGGTCTGTGCAGCTGTCACAAAATTCCGCCACCTGCGCTCTAAAGTCACGAACTTTTTTGTCATCTCGCTGGCGGTGTCAGACCTGCTGGTGGCCATCCTGGTCATGCCCTGGAAGGCTGTGACAGAGGTGGCCGGCTTCTGGCCGTTCGGTGCTTTCTGTGACATTTGGGTGGCTTTCGATATCATGTGCTCCACGGCTTCCATCCTGAACCTCTGCGTTATCAGCGTGGACCGGTACTGGGCCATTTCCAGCCCGTTCCGCTACGAGAGGAAGATGACTCCCCGGGTGGCCTTTGTGATGATCAGCATGGCTTGGACCCTGTCTGTGCTCATCTCCTTCATCCCGGTGCAGCTCAAATGGCACAAGGCTCATCCGGCGAGCTTCTCTGAGGTCAACGCTTCTCACAGGGCTCCGCTGACGGACAACTGCGACTCCAGCCTCAACCGGACGTACGCCATTTCCTCCTCGCTCATCAGCTTCTACATTCCCGTCGCCATCATGATCGCGACGTACACTCAGATCTACAGAATCGCCCAGAAGCAGATCCGACGGATCTCGGCTTTGGAAAGGGCGGCGGAGAATGCCAAGATCCGCCACGACAGCATGGGCAGCAGCTCCAACGTGGACTCGGAAAGCTCCTTCAAACTGTCGTTCAAACGGGAGACGAAAGTCTTAAAAACCTTGTCCGTGATAATGGGGGTTTTTGTGTGCTGCTGGCTGCCGTTCTTCATCCTGAACTGCATGGTGCCATTTTGCAAGCGCACTTCGGCTGGCCTCCCCTGCATCAGTCCAACAACATTTGACGTTTTTGTCTGGTTCGGATGGGCCAATTCGTCGCTCAACCCCATCATATACGCCTTCAATGCCGACTTTCGCCGAGCTTTCGCCATCCTTTTGGGGTGCCAGAGACTCTGTCCAGGAACCAATAGCATGGAGACACCGAGCCTGAACAAGAACTGAATGCTCCCGTGTCACGCCGATCCTTTGCCAAGGAAAAGGGGGGAAATGGATTTGGGATTAAGACTCTGGGAAGAGAGCCCTCCTGCTGTGCTGGAGAGCAGGGAAAGTGGTTGCGACGTCCCTTAAGCGAGGCTAATCTCTATAAAAAGCTATACTTCCCAGAAGAATGACGCAAAGGTGGTCTGCGTTCCCAGTGTCTGTTTCAGACAGAGCGGGAAAACAAGGTTTTATCAAAAGAAATATAGATGTTTATTTTCATGTGAACGAACCTGTACAGTAATCATGTCTGTGAAGCGAACGTGCTGCAACACGCTGTTGTGTATTTCCTGCAAATGAGTGGATCATTCCATTAATATCTGAACTATCGCTGAATAAATGACCATTTCAGGCATTTCCAATAAAATTCAGTGTAATCTGAATCGAATACATCACTGCTTGATAAACATCTATCTCATCCTCTCCACTCTCATTACATTTCCTTTACATCTTGCCTTATTCATGAGACTTCACATTTTTTTTTCCAAAACAAGAGGGCAGATGGTCAGTCATGAGATGGCCATCCCATTATTGCCATAATGAACATGTATATTGTTCTGTGGTACTTGTTCTCTTCAAAGCCTCTGATTCATTATTAAACTGTGAAAGCTAAACACTACGACTAGCTGAACAGATGGTCATAAAATAAAAATGCAGATGTGGCCGTGCGCTCGGTTACGGTCATCAAGTAATAGATACGTTATTGTTGAGATTGTAATTATGTTCTGAAAGCGTACGGTACAAAAACACTGGATTGTTACTGTGTCTGTGGATGTGATGCAATGTGCCATGTGATCGTGTAGAAAATGAAACGTCGAGAACGCTTACGGCCAACTGAATGTAATTGTGACGAGTCCAAATATGTGGTTCATTTCTGTGGATACATAATTTGGTGCTGGTACCTGTATTTCACAGTGCTATGGTTATTGTTGGGGTGTTGCACAATCAGTGAATATGATCAGTGCGATGTGGAAGTAGAAATTATAGTTAACTAAGGGTGCGTTCACACTTGTAGTTCGGTTGGTTTGGTCCGGACCAAAAAACAAAAACAAAACATATAGTCCTGGTCCGCTTAGCGTTCACACATCGAACCTTAAGTTACCGAACCAAATGCATAAGGATCCGGTCACGACCTGATTGGTCGGCTTTTATGACGTATATTTCACGACGGAGATCGCTTACCGAACCTTCAAAACAACACTGTGTTCTGGATTAAACGCCATCATTTTATGCTTTATTATTACCAGCTGAGAACTCACGAAGAGCTCATAAAGTGTTCAAAACATTCAAAACAGCAGCAGGATTTCCTCCGTTGAACACAGAAACAGAAACTTCACCTCCTCGTTGCTCCACGTTTGTCCTCGACTCATTTTGGATACAGCGATCTTCCCGCGTCGTCAAATCAGTGACTTGTAGCGTCGCATCTTGTGACATCACGTCCTGTTTTTGGTTCGTTTACATGTCTTTGGTCCGTGTTGCGTTCATATATCAATCGAACCGCACCGGAGTTCGTTCGGAAGCGGACCGAGACCCATCTTTTTAGCGGTCTCGGTCCGCACCAGGGTTCGGATTCACACGTGTTCAAACGAACCGCACTGACTAAGCAATCGACCCAGGATTCGTTTTAATCGAACCAAACATGACAAGTGTGAATGCACCCTAAAAAAAATGGACAACTGATTAGAAAGTGCATATGTAAAGTTAATTTCATCGGCAAATTAAACGTGTTCTTTCTTTCTCTGCGAGCGTTGTGTTTGTTAACAACTTTTTGTCTAGAAAATCCTCACAGATGCATTTCATAGTTCCTCAAGCTTTTGTCCTTCACTTGATGAAACTTGAATAGGAAGCAGCAACAGACAGCAGGAACCGTGGCTCTCAGCCTCTTAAACTTTCATTGGTTACCGTCAAGTGCTTTTTGACACTGTGCAAAGCTGGCATAAATAGAGATAATAAGCTCAGAGGAACCGGGGAGTCAAATTGTTTTTGTTTGCCAGCCTCCGTGAACGTGTAAGAGTCAAGCTTTCACAGCAGGGCCCTCAAAGCTGACATTCCCACTCAGCCTCAAATACAACACTCTCATATCAGACACAATAGGAAGCATATTGGATGAGTTATTAAACAGTGGATGCTGTGCTTAAGATCCAGAAACAGCAGTGCATGAGTCATAACTGTCATGTGTTGCTATATGCTATGTGTTCGGTCTACATCGGCCGACAGGAAACAGCAGGGCCACCGTGTAATTAGTATAATGAAGAGCATTAGTATTGTATGGCATACTTAATTGACAGGTACAGGAGTGTATATTCAGTTTACCAGCCCCATGGAAATAAAGTCACTCGTGTAAAACTAGTAAAGTGACCTTTGTTTCTCTTGTGCAACTAAACAAAGACGACCTTAAAGAACTATTTACTTAATTTAAGCCGTGCATTTAGTTTGTTTAGTGTAATGTAATTTATTTAGGTTGATTTAGGAATGCTAATATTAATTATTGTGAACAAACTCAATTCATTTTAAATAGATGTTACCACATGAAGCACTTTAATTAATGTTGATTCTGGAATATATGAAAATAAACAGTAAAATAATGAATAAAGTCAGTTCATTGAGATCAGACACACACACACATTATATATATATATATATATATTCAGGGCTGGGTCGGTTACTTTTAAAATGTATTTCACTATTACAAAATACACGCTTTAAAAAGTCATTTGTAACGTATTTCGTTACATTACTCAAGTTTAGTAACTTAATCTAAATACTTTAGAATACTTTGGAATACTAATAAGTGTGAAACAAACACAAAAAAGGTCATTGCAAGTTTTTATCTCACAATTCTGACTTTTTCCCTCAGAATTGCGTGAAATAAAGTTGCAATTGTGAGTTATAAAGTCAGAATTATGAGATATAAACTCACAATATTGAGAAAAGTCAAAATTATGAGATATAAACTCACAATATTGAGAAAATTCAGAATTATGAGATATAAACTCACAATATTGAGAAAAGTCAGAATTATGAGATATAAACTCACATACTAAATTCACAATTGCAAGAAAAAAAGTCAGTATTGCAAGTTTATATCTCCCAATTCTGACTTTATAACTTGCAATTGTGAGTTTAAATCTCGCAATTCTGAGAAAAAGAAGTCAGAATTGTGAAATGCAAACTCACAATTGTGAGGGGAAAAAACAAATTGTGAGAAAAAGTTGCAGTGACGAGTGAATTATAAAATGACTCAAACAACTATCACAAAACATCATTGCCATACTCTGACTTGAGAATAAAAATAAAGAAAAAAGATAAAAATAATAGAACAGTCGCGTGTCGATTAACATGGAAAAGATCGCGTCCGTTTAGGTTGTTTAAACGTTGTTTTCATGTTTAGATATGTAGCCCGAAATAGTATTTGAACACTTAACATTAAAAATGTAGTCAAACAAACAGCATTACAATAGAGTCTGAAAATAATGCTGTGAAGATGCTGCATTTTTAAAAGTCATTTTAGCTTTGACTTATAATTAACTGCTGGTGTCAAGATAGTTTAAGTTCACAGTGTAACTGCACACACCACACTAACCAAAGGCCTTTATATCGATTGTTTCATCCCTAACAAATTAGGTTTGCTTGAAAACTACGTTTGTGCTTCTTTCAGAAAAATCCCATTTGTTTTTGTTATCCAATGCCCCGAGATTCATACATTTTTAAGTGTAACTTAAGTAACGTTTGTGGTCAGTGTAGTAGCCTTTCGAAGTAAAGTTACTGATGACCTCAGAGAGAGAGAGAGACTGAGAAGCAGGATGAGGTTCCTCAGAGAGAGACTTGCATAAGCAGTCTATTACCACAATTTTCCAACAATGTCAGTTTGGGGCAAAATGTGGGAAAATCACGTCCGTGTTTCGCCATGCCATCGGGGACCGTCCCGTAACAGACATGCACTGCAAATGCGTGTGGGAGAAATTTGCAACACATACTGTATGTCCACATTCTCAGAAAGGTCAGTCAGATTCATTCTCTCCCCTCTCATTTAAAATATATAGGCCGAATCACAACTCCTACTGTATGTATTACCGGAACTAATGCATTTCTAATAGCTCGCATACAATTGCTGTGACAGATTAATAAGGGTCAGAAACGGCGAGGGACGCAGCGGTAATGCTTCAACGGATCCACACATCGACTGACAGAACTGCACGTTTGATGTCAGCGTCGGCTGGCGTCTTAATGCTAACACACGAGTGAGTGACGGTTTTGTTTTTGCACAGCCGTTTAACCTGTCACTCAACCTCCAGACCCCTCCCACGACCTTGTTATATGAGGAGCGCTGGATTCGTAAGTTGGAAATACCAGCGGTCAGTATTACCCAACCTTATTACAAAGTAAAGATGGGTGAATATGCAGCCTGTTGGGAGCAATAACACATTGTACCGCTAAGATAAATCTCAGCAGCCATCAGGCAAACTCTGCTTTAATCCATCCTAATCCTTGCAGTCCATTCACATGTCAGGCCCAAATGCTGCACCCACTTTGCCAAAAGAAGCCCCTGACTGGGACTTAAGAGTGAGGAGTAAATTCCCCTCCAAAAATGAAAACATGCTCGAGTTGTGTTCGAGAGATTATGCAAAATGACTTGACAAAAGCTGTATGAACTTGTTGACAACGGTTGAAACTGTGCCAGTGAATTTAGATGAAATAGAGACGGGAAGTTATTTTGATTAAAGATTACGAGGGCACATGAATTATAACAAAAAAAAAAAAAAAAAAAGATTTGCACAGATAAATCATTTAAAATAAACACTGCAATATTCCTAAAAATGAGAACTGTCCGTTTTGATTTCGTGGTGATATTTCATCATTTTATAATTAAAACCGTATTTTCTAAATATCAGAATGAATATGGCGATTATTACATTTGATTCTGCCATTTATGCTTATTATCTTGTCAATTACTGTCTTTAGATGATTTGGGATGATTATAAATATTCTTCAAGGGTTTTTTTTTTTTTAAATGTTGGTTTAATTACCCTGAACAAAACTGAAAATTATTAACAAGACCTTTGTCTGGAAAATATTTTGGTTATTTTAACGATTTCTATATATATCCATCACATCGACTTTGAAGTCCCCCCATTTATCCCTTAAAACTCGTCTTTAATCACCAAAATGACATTTAAATGTTTTTTTCTGTGAAAAAATTGTCATGCTTTAAAATAGCTTGAATGTAAATCTACACCCTTGCCTCATTTAATATTCGTAGATCTATGAATATGCTAATTAGCCCCGCCTCCTTGGTGGGTGGGGTAAGACCAACCCACTTTTTAAGACCAATGACATTGGACCCACTCACTTTTACGTCTCTTATTCAGCGTACCCACCACTGAGGTCCGGGCCTCGGTATTTTTCCGGTGTTTATAAGAAAGGTTGTGAAATAATTGCCTAATATATTAAATCTACTTTGATGCTGTACGGATATATCACACAAAGCCAAGATTACGACCTTCTCATCTGAGCTCATTACCGTCAAAATGTTTGAAACGACCAATCAAATCAAAGTAGGCGGGCTTTATGTTCACAGAAGCTGCTGAATGATGATCACGAACTCCAGCGCCACGCTTCAGTCATAAAGTGCGAAATAAACTCGACATTTTCTCAGCTGTTTTACGATCGAAACGTTAAATGACCATCAGAAATATTTAGGAATCCAAACTAATAAACTTTAGTTCAATTTCGCATTTATCGTAAATAATTCGTAAAAGTCAATGCAACGAGATCAGAAATATTAACGAAGCCGTTCAGCATAATATAATTAAAATGTGTACGCGATTGCACACTCTGAAACAAGCCCGACGCGGATGAGAAGCGTGACAACGGAGACGCGCTGAATGAAAATGCACATTCACTCTCTGACAGTAGATGGCGCTGATGGAAGAACAAATTCAGCCGTTACCCTGTTAATTTCCGATGTGGATATTTCACCACTATCAACAGCATTAAACAGTCTCTTCGGTATTTCTAGTTTTTATTGTGAATTAGAGCTGCAACTAACGATTATTTTTTCGAATAGTCGACTAATTTAACGATTATTTTTATTACGTTTTTTTTTTTTATTAATCTAGTGATCTTTTTTAAGTAAGAAGTTAGAACTAATTGATCAGTTCATTGAGGTGCAGAAACACTGGGACACGCCATTATGTAATAATACGATTTGATTTTGATTAAAAATAAGTCATTATGTGTGTTCGTCCAGTGGAAGACATTTGAACTTTAACATGAAGAGTGTCAAAGACTTTCTCTACAGTCTTAAAGGAACTTTGATAGTGTTCAAGCCATTGAACAAACGTCTCCTGAACCATGTGTTTTTCCTCTTGTGCTGTCTGTGATGCAGGGAGTCTTGTGATTGGTTGTCAAGGGAGATGAGGCTGCTAAATTCTGATTGGCTGGAATTCTGTCACATTGTAACGCTGGTTTGTGTTGAGCAGGCGAGCGGTCGGCGCTTAGCGAGCGCGCAGGGCGGGAATCAGGAGCGCGAGCAACTCAAACCTTGCACGTGCGAAAGAGAACGTCCGCGCACATCCAAATAAACTTCTTTGAAATGCAAAACTGATTTTCGTTCGCTCGAAATATTTTCTTATTTGCGAGACAACGATTTTCTCCTCAACTCAGTTCACGCTCAAAATATGATCTTGCGCGCGCAAAAATTTGGCAGAGATCCGATTCCATAGGTGGTACGCCATTTCGGTTCTGCAAAGGGAACAAAGGAGCGTTTTATTTGACCTCTGTTTAAAGTATTCCCATACTTTTGATAATCGTGGTCCAGGTTTTTGTGATAGAATGGAACTTTCTCTGTTCGGAGCAGAAGCCGCCATTGCGCGAGATGAATGAAAACAGTGTGACGCTATTTTCGTAATCGATGACGTCGTTGCAGCACTAATGTGAATCATTCATTATTTAACCTGATTCTCATGTTTAAGTATCTGTGATCAGGCTATGCTTGACAAATAATGTATGCCATACTTATATGTTTTTAAAGCTTTTGTTATCAATTTTTTTGGCTCTCAAATGTCTAAAAATGCACACATTTACACCAGGGGAATCAATTTTCTCGCGAACCCCCCTAGCTAACTCTATTTCGTGTCCTCGCGTGTTCGACTCGCGCTTGCTGTGCTACCGCGAACAAAGCATCTCACCGCTCAGGTGAGTCTGGATGTGTGCGTTTACATAAAAAAACGTGTGCTGTCACTAAACAAGCTGCTATTTAAGTGAATTCAAACAAATATAGGTATTTAAGTTCATCATTTGTTAGCCTGTTGCTTTTAAAGGCATCATGTTACACTTACACTTATTATTTTATCACACGAGAAAGGTAGTCAAGCTCATTGTAGAACAAAATTACCATCCAGTCACAACTTGTGATCGATATATATAACTTGACATATATATAGCATCTAACCTCAGTAAAAAATTTTTGGGGAGAGAACCCACCCACATTTTTTTTTGCTTCCGACACCCATGGGAAAATATAACCTTCTCTCGAGACTCCCTTCAGTTCGGTCACAGGTAATGATATGCAAAAGCCCACCGGCACATTGATTTGATTGGTTACGAGATAGATTGTGACGTCAGAAACACCAGCAATATCAAACCGCGTCTTTAGATGCAGTTTCAAACAGAAAATCCTCAGCAATGGTGTCGACTTGTGAATTTCCACATGGTTTGTATTAAAGCATATTAAAAACACCACAGACACACAAACAAGATTAAAAACGTGATTTTCACCACGGTTGGAGTTTAAAATACCTTGCTAACCGCAATGGTGTCAAGTATCAGCCAAATTTCCACCTAGTGAGGATGTTTGTGCTGCGGTGAGTTTTTGTGCCATCTAGTGGTTAAGGGAAAATGAAAGAAAAAAAAAATGTGGCTTTTATTTTGTGACTTGAACCAACAAGTCTCAAGTAAAAAGTCACATGACGTAACGAAGCCTCCTTTACTGAAATCATGTGACTTTCACTGATTCGAAACTGAACTAGATATTGTTGTTATTTTGTCTTTTTGGCGCACAAAAAAGTATTCTCGTTGCTTTATAATGAACCGTTTTAAATATGTTTTAGTATCTTTCCGGGCATCTGAAAGTGTGAATCATCTTCAATAGAGGATTTCATCAAAAATATCTTCATTTGAAGATGAACGAAGGTCTTACGAGGAGGAGGAGGAGGAATGAATGGCTTTACATTGATAGCTCACTGATTTTAAATCACCACAAGACTTTTAGATCAATCAGAAAAGATGCAGACTGTTTAAGTTATCACTTGCGATCCGTATTTGATCCGGTCTGCGCGAGCAACATGTTAAGTGTGAGAAACGTAGAACGAAGCCAGGCATAATGAACGTAATGTAAATTAGAGGTTGATGGTTTGGCCTTTCAAAAATAGGAATGCCCATTGAAGGACGGAGTCTGGGGAAGCTGTGTCATGTTTGAATGGATGCGATGCTAATGCACTGCCCTTTAGGCCTGTTTTTGAAGTGCGGCCTGTCCAATCTGACTAATCTCATCACATCACTGCCATTCGCGGACAGATGCCCTCTATCAACAAAACAAGACACCCGCCTCGCACTGAGAGGATGAGAGACCGAAGGACTTAGGTGGATGAAAGTGAGGGAGAAAATTAGTTTTCTCTGCATTCCCTCCAGAAAAAACACGTTGGCAACGCGCAAGCCTCCGCGGTGAATGGTGCTAATTTCCAGATTGCGAAAGACGACGTTACCTCTGGTGCGGTTTGGATGGCGTTCAAAGACGCGGGGCTCAATCAAGCGTGACTTAGATTCCCGCTTGCTGCCAACATTTAGACCTCCAACAAGGGCTTCCAGCTCTCAAACGATGCCGCAGCGCTTCCTGCGCGTCGGACTCGGCTTTGGGAGCACCTGGATTCCACAGCGGCATGAGTCATACGCAAAACAAAACACGGATAACAAAACTAGCAGATCGCGAAAGATATCACAATCTGCTTATGGTATTAGATGCATTGAGCCTTTCCGTTTCCATCCGAGAGAATAACGCCACAAACGATTCGGCATTCAACAAAACAGCCTTAAATAATATTGCACTGGTGCCCGTGATGAAATGGGAATTTCACAATGGAGATAGCAGGCTAAATATGGCCCTGTTTGAAAAATGCTTGTGTCAAACGGGTTCCTGGGAGCCAGCCGACCCCCTCTGAAAAGGAAGAGTCAAATAAACTCAGCCGCAGCTGTGTAGGGATTTTGCATCCTGAATATTTTATATACAGTGTAATTCAGAAAATGAACAACAAGGGCTTTTAGTCTTCCTCAGTTTTCCCCTTCTGGATGCACACTCCAAAAAACGCCTAAATTTAGAATTTATTTATCTTAACTGCATTTAAAATTTCCGTCGCACTTTATATTAGGTGACTACTTCTGTACTTACTTGCATCAAAAAATAAGTGCAATGTACTGTGTTCATATTGCATTGCAAAACATTTTAGAGGTTAGGGTTAGGGACCGGATTGGTGGTATGAGAACGTTTTAAGGCGTAATTATACTCAGAAATTAATTACATACATCCAACAGAAGTACAATGTTAAAACATGCATTGCATCGAATGGAAGTTCGTAATTAAGGCCATCCTTTTTGATTACACAGTTTTAACATAACTAATAAATCTAATTTGATGCATATTGTGAGGCACTCAAAAATTAATAAATAAAATAATTGCATTGTTTATTATTAACTATTTGCATCTCTTTGGATTTATTTAAATTGTTAAAGATGCACAATGTAGCTTTTGGCCCTCTGGTGGTTGAAAAATAAAACTGCGTGTATTTTTGCGGAAGAACATTGTTTTGGTTGTGCGTGACTGTGCGGATGAATGGTTGTCCTCCTGCTCATGAAACATTCACTATTAGGCTTAAGAGATATAACCAGTTTAGATAGAAAGGATTTCAAGCTGACTAGCCTATTAATAGACACGGTACATCCATAAATTCCAGCACAGAGCTACAACAAACATAATGAAATGAGTCTTCACAATAGATAATGAACGGTTAGAGATAGTGACGGGCGATTTCTGAATACCGTCAGTGGTTCGGAGCATGAATCAAACGGCCGAAGTCGCGTGATTTCAGGCTTCGTTATGTCACAAGTGTTTCGAAACGTTTCAAAATTTTAGTTGTTCACCACCGGGGGGCGATGATCTCTGAACCCATGTGTTTTACCTGATCTCTGATCAGTTTTATACATTTGTAGACATTTTAATTAGGCACTAATAGGCCTAATAAGGCCTAATTTATAATAATATAAAAATAATAATAGTAGTTAATAATCTCGAAAATCTGGAATAAACAAAACAAGCCCTGACAATTGATAAAAGAAGGTATTTTATACATATTATTGATTTTTTTTATTGATTTTACTTTCTATAAAACATTGGCTTTGTAAAAATAAAAAAAAAGTAAAAAAATTATTAGCGCGAGTCAGAACCGTGTTCTGATCAGGATTCGAACCCAAGTCGAGAACACGATCCACTCCCTCACACACTGCCTTGTTTACCACAAACAACATGTACTTTATAATTCATCAACTGAATCGATGTTATTTCAGATCAACACGTGCAAGTGACCACTAGGTGTCACCGTGGAGACGGTGTCGGGACATCACTAGTTACATAGTTACATATGGAAATTTATCTGCTCAATAAAACACGTTACTCACCTGTTGAGTAATAAAAACGCCAACATCTAGTGTTGCTTTTACATTTCTAATCCTTCAGTCCATCTCTGAAGAGCCAAGTCAAAGTCGATTCTGGTTTTATCCCGTTCTCTTTTTCCCAGAAGAAGCTTGTTTGTTCGTGTCTGGAGATTTAGCTGCTCCACGTCAACCTTTCTTGCTCGTTGTGACTACTAACATACTCCCACACAACGCATGCGTCAAAGTAGGCGGAGCCTTTCTCTATTCACGGATATGAAAACTGCGTTTCATTTCGAATCCTCCGGAGTTCGCGTTTGAAGGCTGCTTACGTCATCAAGGATGTCTTATTTAAGAAAAGTGGCCTTAATAAAATCGACTGTTATTCCTTGTGAGGTATAAAGTATGGTAATTGCTTTCTTACTTTGCAATCTAATGGTTATTTTTCTTAAATAAGACGACCCCGATGACGTATGTAGCCTTCGAAATGAGACGCAGCCGAAGAGACCCGAACAGGCGGATGACGTAATGCAATTTCCCGCGAAAACCATCCCGCTAGGTATAAATAAAACTCACAACAGGCTTACCATAATGAACCAGGGTAAGACAAAAACATGTTGGGAAGAAGGATTGATGATGTGTTGACTTGTTATTTAAATTTGGTTAATTTTGAATTAAAAAAAAAAGTTGCTTAGTACCTAAATGCTGGGTTAAAATCAACCCAAGTTGGGTTGAAAATGGACAAATCTAGCGATTGTGTTGTTTTAACTATTTTTTCAAAAATTACTATATGGCTGGCTTAAAATGAACCCAAAATTAATGATTGAAATTAATTTTTAAAGAAGACGCATAATTATACATAATCAACAATAATAAACATTAATTAATTAATAAGCAATTTAATAAAGTTTGTTTAATTATTATTCATTAAACCTATTAATAATAGTTAAATCATTAAACATATTAACAAATGTTGATTTCCAACATATTTTGCGTTCTTTTTAAATTTTTAAACAATAGTTTACAATTTTATAAAATTTTTCAATTCAATTTTTAAATAAAACTATCCAACAGGTTGAGCAAACATTTAACCCGACAGCTGGGTTTGTCCATTTTCAACCCAGCTTGGGTTGTTTTTAACCCAGCATTTTTTACACTTTTTAATTTTTTTTATTTATTTAGTAAAAATTTATGAAATTGTTAAAATATTGTGAAACAAACAACATTCAGTTAGTTGAAAGGAGATTGAAAGCATTCAGATTTAAAATAAATAAACCTGGTTATTGTGCTTTTATTGTGCATTTCATCTGTGTATGACTGACAAATATCTATCACATTAAGTTTATTAATTGCTTTATATATATATATATATATATATATATATATTAAAACGGTGTACCCTAATCCAAATGGATGGGAATTTATATATAATTCAATTACATAAATCTTAAATTCAGAACAAAATAAAAAACTTTAATTTCAAGTCATTTATCTGAACGTCATGATGAAATGCCGATTCACTCGAGCACTGATTCCTTTGTGCAGATGTGCAAAAATCTTGCCAAGCAACGTTCTTCCAAAATGATCACTAACCTAAATCTTCTAATGTGCTGTTTTCTGCTATTATGTAACCTTGTGTTAAAATCCATCGGGTCTCTGGACTTGTAACACAGATTAAGTGATCTGAACAGTCCTTTAAAAGTCTAGTCAGCCGTTCAGTTTTTGTTCGGCAAGCTTAGAAACGCAATCCAGGCCTTTTTCCCTCTGATAAAAGCAAGAAAAAGGGGCCGTATCTTTGCATGTCACATGCGCCCTACAGTCCGACTGAGAAATTGATGACTCACTCAAAACAAGAGCAACAGCTTCCAGAGGAGAAAAAAAATAAATAAAAACCGAAAACAGCTGCACGAACCTCCCTCAGCTCATGCAAGAGTAAAGCAAACATCTACGTGATTCTCTAACGTTTGTTCTTATGTAAAAGATCAAGAGGCAGAAACGGTCACGTGATTCTCATCATATTCATTGGTCTGATAAATCCAGTTTATCCCATCATCAGTCAAAGAGAATCAGCATTCATTGAATGTCACATCCACACAGATTGAAGCAGATGCTGCGGCGTGCAAAACGCATTCCCACAGTCGTCGCGTTCAACGAGAGGTCAAAACGCGCCGTGCTTTGTTATTGTGACCTCAAAGCACGCGCGGCTCATCCTTCGGGAACATATTTCATATATACGTCGCATCTCACCCTAAAAATAGTGTTTGTTGTTGTCGAATCAGTGCGACAATCTGTGTCATTTCTCCAGATGACTGGAGAGTGCTGAGGTGTACAGTATTAAGGTACAAACTTGTGGTTGAGGTTATTTAAAGCTGCTGTATTTTTAGTTCACTGGCTTTTTTTTTTTTTTTTTTTCTTTTAGCACTTTTGCATTGCCAGTGAAATATTTATAACACAGCCAACCTCTAAGCGAAGACCTCTCAACCTTGCACATGAAGAGAGAGAAAAAAAAAAGCTCCACTTCCAGCCCGGAGATCAAAGTCACTGAAGTGCGAGCTCTCGTTCAGCAAAACAATGTCCACACCATTGGCATCAGAGGACCATAACTGTGTTGTTCTACATCCTGTGATGGAGAGTCGTAGGGACGGAGATATAACATTCTCAGACAGTAATAGCCACGGGGGCCGAGCTGTGATCCACACAGTGTTGGATGGGAGGATGTTCCTCTCTCTGTGTGATTGGCTTCAAAATTTGACACACTTCAGCCTCAGGTGGCGGTTCTTAACTGGTTTTGCTGCAGGACCCAGTTTTTACGTTGGACATTGAGTGATGATTGATGACCCAACACGGTAACAAAATTGATTAGCACAAAATTAAGTCGTACTAAATGTAATAATTGGCTTATTGTTGGATTCGAAATGTCTCTCTTTGATGGTCAGTTTGGCTGGTCTTTTAATTTCATTTATGGTACTTGAGGATGTCGCAAATGTCATGGAAGCTGTCTAATTTAAAGGGTTAATTCAGCCAAAAATTGAATTTTCTGTCATTAATTCCTCACTCTCATGTCGTTCTTCACCCGTAAGACTTCGTTCATCTTCAGAACACAAATGAAGATATTTTTGATGAAATCCGATGGTTCAGTGAGTCTCTATTGACACTTTCAGATGTCCAGAAAGATACTAAAACATATTTAAAACAGGTCATGTGACTACAGTGGTATATTATAAAGCGATGAGAATACTTTTTGAAAAAACTAAATAAAGACTTTTCAACAATATCTAGTGATCTAACGATTTCAAAACACTGATTCATGAAGCTTTACGAATCTTTTGTTTTGAATCAGTGATTCGGTTCGTGTATCAAACTGCCAAAGTCACGTGAACTATTGAAATTACAAATCACTGATGACGTAACGAAGCCTCGTTTACTGAAATCACGTGACTTTCGCGCGCCGAACCGCTGATTCGAAACATTTGCAAAGCAATCGGCCATCACTTACATTTCTTGTACACATTTACTAACACATTATAGATCAACAATATCTAGTGATGGACGATTTCAAAACACTGATTCATGAAGCTTTACGAATCTTTTGTTTCGAATCAGTGATTCGGAGCGCCAAAGTCACGTGATTTCAGTAAACGAGGCTTCGTTACGTCATAAGTGATTCACGATTTCAATAGTTCGTTAATAGTTCACGTGACTTTGGCGCTCCGAATCACTGATTCGAAACAAAAGATTCGTAAAGCTTCATGAATCAGTGTTTTGAAATCGGCCCACATTAGATATTGTTGAAAAGTCGTTATTTTGTTTTTTTGGCGCACAAAAAGTATTCTCTTCGCTTTATAACACTAAGGTTGAACCACTGTAGTCACATGACCTGTTTTAAATATGTTTTAGTATCTTTCTGGACATTGAAAGTGTCAATAGAGACTCACTGAACCATCAGATTTCATCAAAAATATCTTCATTTGTGTTCTGAAGATGAACGAAGGTCTTACGGGTGTAGAACGACACGAGGGAGAGGAATTAATGACTGAATTATCATTTTTGTCTGAACGAACCCTTTAATGAATTATACTTATGAGTTTGACTGGATACAGCATGACTCCTGATTTCAACAAAAGTATTTTGTCATGTGTTTTGACCCTTAAATATAATTATAAGGCAGCAGCTATTTACACAAAGTATTAAAAAGCTACGCTAGATTTCAAATGTTTGGGGTCAGTGAGATGATGTCAGTTACTGTTGTTAAATAAAAAAGTGCAAAATGTGAAAAAGTGTCTTAAAAACAGACCAAAGAGAAGACGTTTCAGCTCTCGCTTTCTTCAAACAGCAACACTCCTCTATAGACACAATCACAGATTATTACCAGCTGAACTTAGTCAGGAAGATGATTACAAAAAATTTAAATAAATACAACATGCACGATCCATATATATAGATATTACAATAAATCTTGCATGTTTTTCTTTCTTTTTTTGTAATCACCTATTTATAAGTGTTAGTTCACCCAAAAATGAAATTTCAGTCATTAATTCCTCCTCCTCGTGTCGTTCTACACCCGTAAGACCTTCGTTCAAGATATTTTTGATAAAATCCGAGAGTATCTGAACCACACATAGTCAGAAATGTCCTTTTGAGGTCCAGAAAGGTATTAAAAGCATTGTTAAAATAGTAATTTTTATCATAGAAATGTATGTTTAATCATAAAATAGAGATTATACTATAGTACAATCTTTGCCAAAGTGATCGTTTTAAACAAGTATTAACTTAGACATTATATTATTTTAGCTAAAGTATTTGTATCAATACTGTGTTCCTTTTACCCCGTGTAACATGCATTTATAAAATTTTTAGACAAAACAAACCACTTTTATCATTTATTTTCACACAAAATCTGTTGCTCCATCAATGTTCAATAAAATCATAATTTTTTTTTTTTCCCACAAACCTGGTAAAATGACTGGTGGGCAATGGAAGAAAGCCTTGTTTTGCCCTCCAGGTCGTTCATAAGGGTGTGGCGTCATGTGAAAACTGTGAATTGTGGGTGGAGTTAGTAAGAACAATATTTGCCAATAAGGATCGTTATTTGCACTATAGTGTAAATAGACTGTAAATAGACTATGTGCAATTAGAATTGTTTTTCCCTGCTGCACAACAGCTGAGAAACACTGGCCTTAAAGATATAAAATAACACTTTTCATCCTGAATTTGTACGTAATGACTGCATTTGTGTCATCATTAGTTTGAAATGTAAATAAAGAAAGCATCAATGTCACCTGCATGGATACAGAGAGAGATCTTCCCGGAGGATTGCTTTTGGACAGCCTCATTCCCCTGCCGTTAACAGGCTGAATAAAGTGATTGTTTCATAAAACACACCTGCTCAAGCGCTTTGAAGCGAGATAAAGGGATTTCCCATAATGACACCATCTGAAATAAAAAGAGTGTTTCATTTCAGCCTCTGGAGTACAGGAGTTACGCTCTCTGTGCTGTGCTTTAGCTGAAAGATGGATTTTCATTGCGTCTTCATCTACACTCTAAAAAATCTTGGGCTGAGCCTTTTGGGTCATTTATTTTGGGTTATTTTCCAGTGTTTGAGTAGTTTTTGTGTTACTCAGATCCTGGGTCAGACGTAACAACCCAGCGTTTGGGTAGTTTTTGTGTTACCCAGATCCTGGGTCAGACGTAACAACCCAGCGTTTGGGTAGTTTTGTGTTGCCCAGATCCTGGGTCAGACGTAACAACCCAGTCTTTGTGTAATTTTTGTGTTACCCAGATCCTGGGTCAGACGTAACAACCCAGCGTTTGTGTAGTTTTTGTGTTACCCAGATCCTGGGTCAGACGTAACAACCCAGTCTTTGTGTAGTTTTTGTGTTACCCAGATCCTGGGTCAGACGTAACAACCCAGTCTTTGTGTAGTTTTTGTGTTACCCAGATCCTGGGTCAGACGTAACAACCCAGCGTTTGGGTAGTTTTTGTGTTACCCAGATCCTGGGTCAGACGTAACAACCCAGCGTTTGTGTAGTTTTTGTGTTACCCAGATCCTGGGTCAGACGTAACAACCCAGTCTTTGTGTAGTTTTTGTGTTACCCAGATCCTGGGTCAGACGTAACAACCCAGTGTTTGGGTAGTTTTTGTGTTACTCAGATCCTGGGTCAGACGTAACAACCCAGCGTTTGGGTAGTTTTTGTGTTACTCAGATCCTGGGTCAGACGTAACAACCCAGCGTTTGGGTAGTTTTTGTGTTACTCAGATCCTGGGTCAGACGTAACAACCCAGCGTTTGGGTAGTTTTGTGTTGCCCAGATCCTGGGTCAGATGAAACAACCCAGTGTTTGGGTAGTTTTTGTGTTACTCAGATCCTGGGTCAGACGTAACAACCCAGCGTTTGGGTAGTTTTTGTGTTACTCAGATCCTGGGTCAGACGTAACAACCCAGCGTTTGGGTAGTTTTGTGTTGCCCAGATCCTGGGTCAGACGTAACAACCCAGCGTTTGTGTAGTTTTTGTGTTACCCAGATCCTGGGTCAGACGTAACAACCCAGTCTTTGTGTAGTTTTTGTGTTACCCAGATCCTGGGTCAGACGTAACAACCCAGTGTTTGGGTAGTTTTTGTGTTACTCAGATCCTGGGTCAGACGTAACAACCCAGCGTTTGGGTAGTTTTTGTGTTACTCAGATCCTGGGTCAGACGTAACAACCCAGCGTTTGGGTAGTTTTTGTGTTACTCAGATCCTGGGTCAGACGTAACAACCCAGCGTTTGGGTAGTTTTGTGTTGCCCAGATCCTGGGTCAGATGAAACAACCCAGTGTTTGGGTAGTTTTTGTGTTACTCAGATCCTGGGTCAGACGTAACAACCCAGCGTTTGGGTAGTTTTGTGTTGCCCAGATCCTGGGTCAGATGAAACAACCCAGTGTTTGGGTAGTTTTTGTGTTACTCAGATCCTGGGTCAGACGTAACAACCCAGCGTTTGGGTAGTTTTTGTGTTACTCAGATCCTGGGTCAGACGTAACAACCCAGCGTTTGGGTAGTTTTGTGTTGCCCAGATCCTGGGTCAGATGAAACAACCCAGTGTTTGTGTAGTTTTTGTGTTACCCAGATCCTGGGTCAGATGTAACAACCCAGTGTTTGGGTAGTTTTCGTGTTACTCAGATTCTGGGTCAGACGTAACAACCCAGTGTTTGGGTAGTTTTTGTGTTGCCCAGATCCTGGGTCAGTCATAACAACCCAGCGTTTGGGTAGTTTTCGTGTTACTCAGATCCTGGGTCAGACGTAACAACCCAGCGTTTGGGTAGTTTTGTGTTGCCCAGATCCTGGGTCAGACGTAACAACCCAGTGTTTGGGTAGTTTTGTGTTACTCAGATCCTGGGTCAGACGTAACAACCCAGCGTTTGGGTAGTTTTGTGTTGCCCAGATCCTGGGTCAGACGTAACAACCCAGCGTTTGGGTAGTTTTGTGTTACTCAGATCCTGGGTCAGACGTAACAACTCAGGAGTTGAGTTATTTATCGCGGACACAAGATCCAGCGCCGTTTCGGTGGAAACAGACAACAGAAACTGGTCCATTACACTTGAATTACTTCTAAATGTTTAATTTTTACTTCTAATATTTGTTAAATGAGCTTAAATGTAGGCGATATGTATTATGACATAAAATATGCTATTCTGTAAAATATGATTGATTGAAAACAAAGGAATTATCACTGGTTGTCTGGATTATTTAAACAAAGTTTAGAGGAGTTAAGTTAATCCGTAAACATTCATTCATGTATGAAGTAAAATTAGCTAGTATTACAGTAAAAATGAATCACCCCATTATACTTTGTTAAATAAACAAGCCAATTTGCTGGATAAAATGAACCCAGCACCTGTTTTATCCTATATTTACTCAGCACTTGGGTTGAAAACAACCCAAACTGGGTTGTTTTTAACCCAAAGGGTAAATGTGACATTGTTATAAACCAATGAAATCACACGAACTGTTCATTGTGTTTACCGTTGCTTTTTTGTTTCTTCATTTATCATCCAGACTTTTCATTATTGAATCATTCTACCTGTTCCTCTGAAGCTTAGTGAAGAGGAAAACACAAAGTCTGAAGTTTGTTTCTCTCAGACTGGTTTTGCTGCATGCTCTACTGAGCAGAGAGATGACTGAGCCACTGGTCATGTTGGCAGGTGTGCGCAGCTCAGCACAGCAGCATCGGTTGGCTTCTTTTCCTCCCCATCAGAGCCATTGTGCTCTTTGTCAATCAGCTGCGCACTCCTTTGAGCAATTACCACAGTTTATTCCACCTCGGACGCACCACCTCGCGTATTTTGTGTAAACATTGCACACAAATTATTTGTTCCTCTGAAGATGGAAGTGTCTCTAAAAAATGACGGGCATCGGAGATTTGTTTACAGAAACGTTGCACTGTGACATAAAATATAATGGGGTTTAGTGTCTTTACATTCATTTTTATTTCTGTAGTGAAATATAAAAATCACTTGTGCACTCAGACAGGAGGGCTTTTGTTATAATAGGCACATTGTAATATAATATCTATAAAATATTTTTTTGTTGCTTTTTCATTTAATGTGCATTATAAATAGACTGTCTTGCCTCTATTTTCTCAAAGAAATTGCTACATCTAGTGGACATAGTTAAAACACCAACACTCAGAAAACAACAATCATCTTGAAAGCCAATAATGTCAATAAAGCCACTGCATTTTTTTTAAAATGGGAACTTAAAAGAGATAGTTCACCCAAAAATGAAAGTTATCCCATAATTTACTCACCCTCAAGCCATCCTAGGTGTATATGACTTTCTTCTTTCAGTCAAACACTATCAGAGTTTTTAAAAATGATTAATTAAGAGTTATATTAAAAATATTCTAGCTCTTCCAAGCTTTATAATGGGTGTGAATAGTAAAATTTTGAAGCCCAAAAAAGCACATCCATCCATCGTAAGAGTAATCTACACGACTCCAAAGGGTTAATAAAGGCCTTCTGAAGCGAAGCGATGGATTTTTGTGAGAAAAATATCCATATTTATAACTTTATAGACTATAATCTCTAGCTTCTAGCAACGTCCATAGACGTTAGTAGACTCAAACAAATAGAGCTGGACAATAAACTCAAGCTAACCCAACATTTCTCTTCACAAATTCTCATTTTTGATTTTTAATATATTCACTCGCGCACGGATTCCAGTAAATAGAGTTAGAAATTTTTCTTACAAAAACCCCTTCAGAAGGCCTTTATTAACCTCCTGGAGTCGTATGGATTACTCTTATGATGGATGGACAAGCTTTTTTGGGCTTCAAAATCATGAGTGCCATTCACTACCATTATGACGCTTGGAAGAGCGAGAATAATTTTTAATATAACTCTGATTGTGTTTGACTGAAAGAAGATAGTCATATACACCTAGGACGGATTTTCGGATGAACTATCCCTTTAAATTTAGTCACAGCTCATTTACTTCTATCTTTACCACGGCAGTCTTTGTTTAAAGGACTTTAAACCTCCTGTTGCATTTGGGTCCGTTCTGACCCGGAAGATGTACATATAAAATTTAAATTAAATTTTTTAATAAAAATTTCTTAATTGTATTTTTAGTTCAAATTTAAGTAAAATTATTTTTGCTTAAAATTTGTGAGCCTGGACCACAAAACCAGTCATAAGTGTCTTTGTATATAATCTGAAAACTGAATAAATTATCTTTCCATTGATTTGTTAGGATAGGAAATCAGGAATCTGATGGTGCAAAAAAAAACAACAAATCAAAATATTGAGAAAATCACATTTAAAGTTGTTCAAATGAAGTCATTAGCAATGCATATCCACTCACAAAAATACATTTTTGACATATTTTCGGCAGGAAATTTACAAAATATCCTCATGGAACATGATCTTTACTTAATATCCTAATGATTTTTCGCATAAAAGAAAAATTTTTACCCATACAATGTATTGTTGGCTGTTGCTACACCTGTGCGACTTATGACTGGTTTTGTCACATTTATGAAGATGAAATTTTCTAAGTGTTTTAAGACGGTCAAAATACCCATCATTTACTTATTGATTTTACAGATTTTTTAAAGAAAAAAATTAAATATACCTAAACATTTAACCAGTAAATTGTTACACCTTTAATGTTTGGGTCCATTTTTACCCAAAAGTGAACTTTGAACACATGAAATTGTGTTGTTGTTGTTTTTTTTAACATGTTTGTTAGATTTGTCTCAAATTACTCCTGGAAAATACATGTAGTCTCTTTCCTACACACACACACACACACACACTTTTTCCTTTTCACTGGGAAAGGAAACATGCGCACATAATAATTCTGGCATTAGAATAAAACTACAAACAAATCAATGTGGCACATTAATGTCTTAATGTGTGGAGCAAAAGTTCACAGATCAAACAGTCTAAATTTGAAAAAGGAAAGAGGGTTTGAAAAATAAAAAGCCCACATTTCACTTTGCTGCCACCTATTGATGAGCCATTGCATCATGGAAAGGAGATTCGAGCAGTTTATCATCATTTTTTCATATGAAAGTAAAATTGCAAGTGTTTGAAAACATTTCAGAGTAATATTGATGATGTTTTGGTGTTATTTTGTTAGAAAATGAATATGTAGTTTCATAAACTTAGACTTTTCAGCAGTCATGAGTTTTAACCTGTTTCCAATGAATTCAAAGAGGTCTTTGATTATGATTTCACTTTTTTAACTTTAGTTAGTGTGTAATGTTGCTGTTGGAGCAGAAACAACATCTGCAAAGTTACGACACTCAAAGTTCAATTTCTTTTAAGAATTCACTATTTAAGGACTACAACTAACAGGGACTACAACGAGCTTCTTCCCAGGTTAGTGACATCACTAAGCCTAAAATTTACATAGACCCCGCCCCCGAGAACACGCAACAAAGGGGGCGGGGCCATGTTGGGCTGCTTTAGAGTTGTTGTTGTTGATGCCGTCATTTTACGCCGGACTGCTTCACAAACGAGGGTCGATTCAAGGAAAAAAGACGAACATGACGACACATGCTAGTGATGAGTTGATCAACTCCACAGCAACTACATCAATTTATCCACTAACCGTTCAGAAACGTCTAAAAGTTGGAACTGAGTCTCTCCATCAGTGTCGACTCCAGTTTGAACAATGTAAGGATGAACACCGTCTGCGTGAGATTCTCCAGCTTTGTTGTTGTTGAGCTGTTGAAGCTCCGCCCTCTTCTGGAGCAGCAGCTCATTTGCATTTAAAGGGACACACACAAAAACAGCATGTCACCCAAATTGACAAGCGATAATAAATGATCTGTGGGTGATTTTGAGCTGAAACTTCACACACATTCTGGAGACACCAGAGACTGATATTACATCTTGTGAAAAGGGGCATTATAGCTCCCCTTTAACTAAATCCATTGGTCAATGGAGTCCATACTGGTCATTCTCATATTATATAAATTTCATCTAATGATACATTCAAATAAAAATTCTCATAAATATGTCAAATTTCTTAATAAAAATAGATATTTTCTTGCATCACATTGGTTTTTGAAAAATTAGAACTTTTTCATTATTAAATAGGGGGTAAAATAAGTAATAATATCATAGTGAAAACTTTTGTGCATTCACTCATTAACAAAAAGTTACTGATTATATACATATAGTTTTAGTTTAAAAATAATAAAGTTATATAGTCATTTTTAGATATACATATTGTTAAACACAATATCTATAGGTGTGCCTGCAGTCACTATTGTGAATGAATGAATTTCTTTCAGTTATATTATAATATAAATAATGCTAAAAGTCAAGACTTGACCCATTAATATTAGCTCTTACTTTTTCTATTCTGTCTATTTATTTACTAAAAAAAAAAACTTGCTACATATAAATGAATAAATGAGTTTTAAGGTCCGTTATTTAGTAAATGGTTCCTTTTTTCGCACAAATTTGCACGAATAAACACAATAAAAACACCCTTTTTAGACCTCCCTGGTCGTGGTCACAAGAATCAAAGCCTTCCACTCAATAGACTGAACCGTCGGGAAAACTTGGCGTGCGGATCTTTTGAGTTTCGACCAAGATGAAGTGGAACTTCCCTCTCGGGCCCAAAGTCAATTTTGTGCCCCAGAAAGATCTGTTATCAAACTAATGTTGCAGCTCGTATTAAAAACAAAGCAATAGAAATGGACTGTGAAATGACTGCTAATTGTAACATGGCTGTACAGTGATGGGAAACACTTTGTCGATGCCAGACAATGCCACAGTTAAGGTGAAGCCAATCATGTAATGCTTTTGCTCTTTATCACTGAGCTCTCATACACCATTTCACACTGCTGGAGTTAAACTTGGAGGGTAAGGACAATTAGTAAAGTGTCTGCTTGATGTAGAGCTCGGCATTCACAATCAGTTAAGGCTCAAAGTCGAATCGCAATACAAAGCCAAGGGTATTTTTAAAAAGGGTAGACCGGGCGGAGAAGACCTATCCGTTCAGTGGTATCAAGGGACATGCTAAGACACGGTTGGTGTCTATGGAAAATAAGCAGTTGCGCTCAATCACTCCGGCTCAGGGACTGTGACTGAAGGGGGCTATTATATCGGGCTATTTTTGTGTGTAGATACCCCACATATTTGTAATTACACCAGTAGAAGATTATAGATTATTTCATGGAAAGGCGATACAACAAAGCCAATTAATCCATCATAAATTATATGCAACACTGACTTTCTTAAGATCGTTTTTAGAAATGCATCAGGTCGACACATTCCTTGGTTGCAGCACACAGAGAGATTTACGAAGTGAAATACTTGTGCGGCTAAAACCCGGTGTTTTAGTGCGTCATGTAATGACACCGTTTAATTAACTTTCCCGGGACCACCAGCATGAAGAGAGCTCCACAGGTCAACCAACATTTCCACTGATTATGAGCATTAAAAGCCTCTTTTCAGCAGCTCAATTTAAAAAGCATTAGCAATCATGCGACTTAAAAGCGTGAGCTGAGCTCCTTCTCCACTGTTTCCCTAAAACACCTCAGAAATTTGAGAAAAAAAAAAATGGTTTAATCTTAATAGTTTTTACTCTAAAATTTCCAATTAGGAAAACTGGCCTCTTTCTGTACATCAAGTGTAAAATGTTACATATAAACACTTTTGAATTTGGATTCATTATACAAATATACTTTATTCTAAGGCTGTGTGGTAAAATAATTCATATATTTGACAGTTTCTTTTGTGTGCCTCAAAATCACACTTTTAATGCAAAACATTGGGTAATATAATATCCTAAAATACCCTGGAAATTTAAGAAAAGTTACAAGAACACATAAAAGTCAGGAAACTTAAAGTCCCCCTGTGGTCAATAATTTTATCCCGTAAAACTCATCTACATATTTCAAATTTTTTTTTTTCGGTGGAAAAGAAATCTTAATGCCTTAAAATAGCTTGAATGTAACCTTTTCCTCATTTATTATGCGTAGATCTATGAATATGATAATTAGCCCCGCCTCCACTCACTCGCATGAGCTCAGAGATCCACTCGGTCAATCGTAAACGCTACACTGGTATCGCTTTTTAAAACGACGGGCAATAATATGATTGCTTGACTACGTTTTCAAACAACTAATAATGTGTTGCTAATGTTACAAACTCATCTTTGATCGCCAAAATTACATATTTCAAATGGGAAAAAAAAAATCTTAATGCCTTAAAATAGCTTGAATGTGACTCGACACCCTTTCCTCAATTAATTATGCGTAGATCTATGAATATGATAATTAGCCCCGCCTCCACTCATCGAGAGATCCGCTCGGTCAATGGTAAACGCGTTTTACAACGTCAGACACTACTATGATTAGCCTTTTGCTTGACTACGTTATCAAACAGCTAATAATGTGTTGCTAATGTTACAAACCATGTTCCCGTTCTTCATCTCAGAGTCAGACAGCTGTCTTCTAAACATCAATATCCTTAGAAACGCTTTGAACTACTTAGAACATCGTAAGTTCATCATAGCATGGTATACTCCCGCTATATTGCAAAATCTACCTGATTGTTCATATTAAGATAACCTGGCTTCTTTTGAGACTCCATGATATGCTAAAGCCCGTCGCCATTTTGAGTTGATTGGTTTCAAGGTTTGTGACATCACAAACACCAGCGATTTCAAACCGCGTTTCAAACGCTATCTCACGACCAATTCATACGTATTTTACGAGGTGGCTAATTCGTATGACCTCACCAGCGTTGGGGAGTAACGAAAAACAAGTAACTTAGTTATGTATTTAAAATACAAAATGTGAGTAACTGTATTTCATTACGGTTTCATTTTAAATGGGTGGTAATCAGATTACAGTTACATCTGAAAAGTGTTTTAGATTACCAAAGTGATTACTTTGAATTGTAATGTCATTTAAACAGCGATCGGTGATTCTCTGACTCTGACCGTCTGAAAAAGTGGAGTTAAGTTTCATGTTTTCCACTGTTTTCATGTTTTGTGAGTCATTTTATAATTCACTCGTCACTGCAACTTTTTCTCACAATTTGTTTTTTCCCCTCACAATTGTGAGTTTGCATTTCACAATTCTGACTTCTTTTTCTCAGAATTGCGAGATTTAAACTCATAATTGCAAGTTATAAAGTCAAAATTGGATATATGAACTTGCAGTACTGACTTTTTTTCTTGCAATTGTGAATTTAGTATGTGAGTTTATATCTCATAATTCTGACTTTTCTCAATATTGTGAGTTTATATCTCATAATTCTGACTTTTCTCAATATTGCGAGTTTATATCTCATAATTCTGACTTTATAACTCACAATTGCAACTTTATATCACACAATTCTGAGGGAAAAAGTCAGAATTGTGAGATAAAAACTTGCAATTACCTGTTTTGTGTTTGTTCCACACTTATTAGTATTCCAAAGTATTCTAAAGTGTTTAGATTAAGTTACTAAACTTGAGTAATGTAACGAAATACGTTACAAATGACTTTTTAAAGCATGTATTTTGTAATCTGTAGTGAAATACATTTTAAAAGTGACCTACCCAGCCCTGGACCTCACTCGTATGAATTCATACAATTTGTCTAAACCTTAGTGACAACTCGCAAAATCGTACGATTTACAAACTCACAAATTCGTACGAGTGAGGTCGTATGAACTAATACGAATTAGCCACCTCGTAAAATACGCGTAAATTGCCGTGAGATTGGGATGGTTTGAAAAAAAGAAAATACTCAGCAATGGTGTTGAATTTGCACATGGATTGCCTTAAAGCATATTAAAAACAGCTAAACAACATTTAAAACTTGATTTTCACCACAGGGGGACTTTAAACCTGCAAGTCTACATTTCATTTGTTCCTTGTGGTTTCCAAAGTAGATTAATGTCACAAAAATTAAAAATAGAAATTAGCATAAAAAGTAATCCTGTGCATATATAAAATCTTATAACAAGCCACGTTGATGTGTCAGTCCAGCAGATAAACCAGAAGTGTCTCCGCAAATAGTTTAGATGGTCTAGACCGGCTCCACAGAGCAGCCGTCTTTGGACAAAGGACACATACTGTAACCCACCGGCATGGAGTATATTCCTACAGGTGCAAAGGGCAGCATGTGTCTGCTGAAAGGGAAAGACTGTCCACACAATAGAGCTGCTGTCTGGGGTTGGGTACAGAGTGGAAACGGTAGAGAGAGACCAGGATGCAAGACGGGTTTGCTGGTCATTTTGAGCCTCTCCAGCTCTGCCTCCTGCAGCCGCTTAGCCTTCGCTCTTCGGTTCTGAAACCAGATCTTCACTTGTGTCTCGGTCAGGCTGAGAGAGCTGGAAAACTCAGCGCGTTCTGCGATCGACAGGTATTGCTTCTGACGGAACTTCCGCTCGAGGGCCAAGAGCTGAGTGGTGGTGAAAGGTGTTCGGGGTTTCCGGTTGGTCTTGTGCTTCCTGAGAGTGCATGTTGCGGGACTCGGGGGTCCTGTAAAATTAGTTCATGAATTAGCTCGTAAACTAGTCATAAACAGCATGAGCAGATGACTAATTTGCTTCAACACAAGGGAGAATCATAAAATACATTGTGGATCAGATCATTTCCGCTGTGTGCAATCCTGAAACAATTCTGAGTTAAAAACCAACGCAAGTCCAGCTGGATTGGGTTAAATGTTTGTCCAGCCTGCGGCGTAGTTTTATTTAACTCAATTATTGATTAAAAATTAAACCCAAAATCAGACACATAATTACTAGAGGCTACAATAATAATTTATTAATAAGAAATTTTGATTTATTAGACATATTAATAAATGCTCATTTATTAAACACACTAACACATGTTCATTTCCAACCTATTTTGGGTTCATTTTAAACAAACAATACAGTAATTTTTAAACAATAGTTGAGATATATAATAAAACTACCCAGCAGGTTGGGTCAGACATTTAGCCCAAATCGCTGGGTTTATCCATATTTAACCCAACTTGGGTTATTTTTAACCCAGCATTTTTAGAGTGTACTTAGTTTGGAAATCACTTTCTTGTTATGCTTGTCAAATCCAGATTCACTGACAAAACGATTTATTCTAGAAACTAACGTTGATGACAAAAATGGCTTAGAAAAGAAGATGCTTCGTTGTTTAATATCTAATATATAATGTCATTCAGACACTATAACGTTATAAACTTACGAGGTGATGTTGACAATCTGGGTTTATTGATCCAGGAAAAGTCCTCTTTCACAGATTCACAACGTTTGGACGAATCCACGGAATATATCCCGGATCGATCATCCTGATTTATTACGCATGGCATCTGAATCAGCTGCTGTGAAGTTGCTTCACTCCTTCCTTTCTTCGACATAAGGGCTTCGACGCTGAACGGGAGACTCTGCGTCCGAACCGGAGATGACCGTGACCCGTGGTCATCCTCATCTTCATCGGAGGACACCTTACCTTTATAATTAGCTGAAATCATTCCGCGTAAAATGACTATATCTATATTCCACATGGAGACTCGAGAACCTGTGGGCTCGCTCTTCGGTGCTTAACTTACATGACTAACAATAACTTGAGAAAAGTTACAAGAGTATTCAAAGTTTGAACCAATCATCGTTCAGTCAGAGGAGAGAGAACCGCCTACTGAGCCTTTTTGGACATCCTGAGACACAAAATGAGTGTTTGTAGGGAGATTGCCTCATCAAGTGAAGATCCTGAGCTGTTAAATGATACTCTTCCCGGATATATTTAGACCATAATAGTGAAATAAGGAAATAAGCTAAAATTAGACTTTTAAGTTTCTTCAAATTACTCTCGCATCAATCATTTGTACATTAATCACTTCATGTAGCCACGTTATTGTTTACAAGAGCCATTTTAAACTCTTTCAAGTTTTAATGTTTTTATTTTAAAACAATTTATTAAAAATCTAAACACAACGACGACAAAAAAAACATTGGTGACATACATTCAGCGGGGACCAAATGTTTCAGGCTAACATGTAAATTACAGTAATTATATTGTTGTTGCTATTAACACCTTGTAATTAGGCTCCTGGAATCCGGTTCTTTTTTACCAGGATTTAACCGTAATACCGGAAAATTGCTACCCTCTCAAGGTGTATGGCGCCCACTCATATAGCCCGAGTCTGTCAATTTAAAGGCTATGAACTCTAAAATATAAGATTGCTGAGAAACTAAATATGCATTTAACCAATATGCATTGGATGTTCATCCGAGAAATCAATGCAGAACAAACTTAAAATGCAACTCCCCACTGCAGAACTGACATTGCGCTGAGGTAATTATTTGATTCTTAGAGAATGCAGAAGTACAAGTCAGTCCTGTCAAAACTAACACTTAAGTGTCTCCACCAAGTCTGGGCTCCTGAACCATTATTACAGCTCTCCAGAGGAGTCATACTCTGTAATCGTGACAGGTTTAATTCTGTGGCAAAGGCCTTGGCTTATGGCTTCATTAAGCTTTATGAATCACTGTGTTCGCATCACTTGCGTTCTATGCTTAAATGCTGTGGGAATCATTTTAGCATTCACCTTCACATATTCCCCTCCGTAATAGCAGTGATTAGTGTGCGCTCCCGGGGTTAAAAATCAAGGCTAATTTGTGTTCTTTTAAAGTCGTGTAGGATGTTAAACTAGAGAATTAAGTGGAAGAAGAAAACGTCATTAACAGGAACAGCATATTGTACTCATTAGTGGGAAAAGAGAAAACGTCAGGAAGTTCAATCCTGCCAATACTGTCACATAATATGCAATACAACCTCTATGCACAGGGTCAACACTGAACAGATAGTCCTGCGCTGGGATTGAGGAAGGCTGCATGGGACAAAATGAATGGTTGCTACGGAATTAGATTGGAAAAACCGTTCGGATATTGTGTGATTATGGTTTGATTACGGTGGAAGACCTAATTAAGTCAAGACACATTTTTTCTGTAAAAAGGGAAATCGAAAAGAACGTGCTACGTGTTTTTAATTTGAAAGCAATGCTCACGCAATTTGGTCTTCATTACTTTTGTATATAAACATGACATGAAATAAAGACTGCAATGCCAAATAAAAGTTAAACACAGCTCACGTTTAAATGTCTAGTATGTGCACTGCTCGCTTATTTTACACTGAATTTAAACTCTTTTGATGGTTTGGCCCAAATCGCTTTTGAGGGTCAATGAGCAAGTTCGCGTTTATGAGTTGAGCGCATATGAACGCCACCAGAGTGGGAAGCTCGGGATTTTAAAGTGTTCGTTCACCCAAAAATTAAAATTTAAATCATTAATTTCTCTCCCTCGTGCCGTTCCACACCCGTAAGACCTTCATTCATCTTCTGAACACAAATGAAGATATTTTTGATGAAATCCGATGGTTCAGTGAGTCTCTATTGACACTTTCAATGTCCAGAAAGATACTAAAACATATTTAAAACAGGTCATGTGACTACAGTGGTTCATCTTAATATTATAAAGCGACAAGAATACTTTTTGTGCGGCAAAAAAAACAAAATAGCGACTTTTCAACAATATCTAGTGATGGACGATTTCAAAACACTGATTCATGAAGCTTTACGAATCTTTTGATTCGAATCAGTGATTCGGTTCGCGTATCAAATTGCCGAAGTCACGTGATGTATTGAAATTGCGAAACACTGAAATCACGTGACTTTTGCGCGCCGAACCGCTGATTGGAAACATTCGCAAAGCTTCGAAGCAGTGTTTTTAAATCGGCCATCATTTACATTTCTTGTACACATTTACTAACACATTATTAAAATCATAAGTTGTTTTTGTTAACATTAGTTAAAGGCACAATATGTAAAAAATGTATATTAAAATATTCAAAAACCACTTTCACAGTGTTATATATTTTGTTCAGCTGTGTACTTACATTATCCTAAATGTTTCCAAAAATTTATAAATTCAAAGAAATTCACAGTTTTAAATAGTGCCCGCCCCTCTCTTGTCACTTGTCGCCTGTCAGTGATGTAATATCTGCGTTATCCCTGGTTTCCGCTTGTACTGCACAGTAACCATGCCAACAGACGCGGACAGCTGCGTAACGGCTAGCGGCGTGCTGTTGTTGTTTCGTTCAAACATGGACCATGGCAAGCAAACTATGGGACAAAAGGAGAAATAAAACGAGGATCAATATCGGCGTGGCGTTGAGATGGCGAGAGCTTTGCGACAAACTTCGACTTTTGACAGAGATGGCGCTCTTGCACGTTATTAGACAAGATAAGCAAATGTAGGCTACATAAGACTAATCAATGTTATAAAGCTCAACTTGACGAAGTGTAAGAATATCATTAATATGATAATCTAATGTTGATCTAGCTCACTGTTCAGTCTCATACAGACAATAAACTAATTCTAAACATTACAACTTTCAACACACTCAAATACAGTTTAGTATGATAGACAACGAACGTTAGACAACGCTGCGTTACCTCACAGTTTTAATTCGTCAAATAAACTGACCTGTATGAGTAGCATTTCAGCACTTGTGAGTAGTTCGGTAGAATGAAAGGTCCTCGTTTCTTTATATCTGATATCTGGTATCTGTCTCTCATTAGTAATCGCGTCCGCAATTCTCGGCCACGCCCTCCTTCACACCACAGTCATGTTAAAAACATGCATTCACTCATCCATAAACATTATTTCCACAAAAACATGATTAAATCCATTGGCATGACAAAAAACTCCATGATTCCACACTAATTCATCAATCTACGCCTTTGTTATTGTTTTGAAGCGTTTAGCGACCCCTAGTGGCGAAAAACACAGACTGTGCCTTTAATACACCTGACCTATAAAGTCAAGAAGCCAAGAGTTAAAATGGCATCTTTCGATTGTGAAATATACCAAATTAAACATTTAAAATTTGGACCTCGTAACATTTTCGCTGTTCAGTGCCTTTAAACAGTTGATTTCTTCTCATGAAGCAACACTGAAATGCAAGCAGACCATTATGTACAATTCATGTCCCTAGAGATGGAGTATTTGATGCAGCAGACAACCCCACTTTTAGGGTTGAGCTGCACTACGGGAACATTCAGTTCATAAAAGCAGCACAATATCAAACCTGACCCCGTTTTTCTGACTATAGAAAAAAGCCCACCAGATGAGGCTCTTCACGTGGCAAGAATGACTTTCAGCACAATTGCATGCGGGAAGCATTTGTTTGATAGCTCTTTCCATTAGACTCGTTCAGTGAAATAGTGCAGTCAAGAAGGACTGGAACTGCTGGTGAGAGCGAGTTCCCATACTAATAGAGACATGCGCAGTGAGCCACAGCTGGACTGCCTGTCTGGCTATAAGGATCCAGGTTCTTATTACGCCCTCATCAGCGTTTGCAAAGTGCTTGAAGGCTTCTTCCTGACACCATTCTATTTCCTCAAGGCAATATGCAATTATACCTGTGTGTTGGCCGTTAAGATGACAAAACTATTTCTGCGAAAAGCAAGATGTGATTTTGATAAGTTTACCAAGAATCTTTTTGGTGTGGCAAATTTTTTCTCAGGAACTGCACTCTGTGGTTTTTTTTTTTTACAGCATGTTTTATAATTCAAGAGGTAGAGGACATTTTATTGCTCTCTGTCACATTGTGAATTAAAAGCCATAAAGCATTGGTTAATGAGATCAGGCATCAGCCGGGGTCAGTGTTTCACATCTATTATGTGCCTTATTGTCTTAAATTGTAGTTGTTTATCATTCACAATCAGGAATTTGGTCAGTGTTGGCCAAGTAAGACCACATCCCAGGAGTTATAACATGTCCTGCATTTCTCAGATTGTGCTGAATCAATTTGGAGGTACTCTGCAGCACCAGTCAATTGTCATCGCCGGTATTAACGGTGTTCGAGCAGCAGCTAAAGTGCCTGTGCTTTCACAATATCTCCTCCCATGTGCCTCAAACAAAGAGCCTACTAATTCCAGCTATTCAAGGGGTGATATTTCATCAATTATGGATGCTGTCGTTAAAAGGAAATAAGCTGCGAGGCAAAGGATGTGCAAATGTAACCAGTAGCATAAGGTGTGTGTGGCAGCGTAAGACTGAGTCATTGTCTTTGTGCTGCTTTGTGTGCATCCAACCACATCAAGCCTGTGCAAAGTTGAGAGCAGAAGACGGAGAAGTAAAGAGATTTTATCTGTCTGCTGCAGCTCGTGATAACATAATGTGTCATTAAGCACGATATATTAAATCTGAATGCCAAAGACGTGGAAAAAAAAAGAGATAAAAATAGCTTTATGGTGATTTAGATGGGAGAAAAGAAAACACAACCAAGCAAAATGAAAAACTGTGTTGTATTGAAGTTCAACGAGCCCTTTGAAGCTAAACTGAAAGGGATCATATAAATGCAAAAATGCAAAAAATGAGTTTGTCCATTTTCAACCCAACTTTTGGGTTGTTTTTAATCCAGCATTTTTACAGTGTACTTTTGAGATAAATCGCGTGGAATAATGTTTTGGCTGGGCAGCAGATATAGTACACTCTAAAAGATGCTGGGTTAAAAACAACCCAAGTTGGGTTGAAAATGGACAAACCCAGCGGTTGGGTTAAATGTTTGCTCAACGTGCTGGACAGTTTTATTTAACCCAACTAAACAAAACTAATATGGATGGCTTAAAATGAAACCAAAATATGTTGGAAATTAAAACTCTGACACATAATTACTAGAGGCAACAATTATTAATAAGCAATTTAATAAATATTCATTTGTTCGTTAAACTTATTAATAAATGTTCTGTTCCAACATATTTTGGGTTCATTTTAAGCAAGAAATACAGTAATTTTTAAGGAATAGTTGAGTTAAATAAAACTACCCAGCAAGTTAGGCAAACATTTAACCCAATTGCTGGGTTAAAACAACCCAATCACTGACTTTGTCCATTTTCAACCCAACTTGGGTTGTTTTTAACCCAATATTTTTTTGGAGTGTACTATATCTGCTGCCCAGGAAAAAACATTATTCCATGCTATTTATCTCAAGAGTACACTGTAAAAAATGCTGGGTTAAAAACAACCCAAGTTGGGTTGAAAATGGACAAACCCAGCGGTTGGGTTAAATGTTTGCTCAACGTGCTGGACAGTTTTATTTAACCCAACTAAAAAAAACTAATATGGATGGCTTAAAATGAACCCAAAATATGTTGGAAATTAAAAATCAGACACATAATTACTAGAGGCAACAATTATTAATAAGCAATTTAATAAATATTCATTGTTTAATTATTGTTCGTTACACTTAATAAATGTTCTGTTCCAACATATTTTGGGTTCATTTTAAACAAGAAATACAGTAATTTTTAAAGAATAGTTGAGTTAAATAAAACTACCCAGCAAGTTGGGCAAACATTTAACCCAATTGCTGGGTTTGTCCATTTTCAACCCAACTTGGGTTGTTTTTAACCCAATATTTTTTTAGTGTACTATATCTGCTGCCCAGGAAAAACATTATTCCATGCTATTTATCTCAAGAGTACACTGTAAAAAATGCTGGGTTAAAAACAACCCAAGTTGGGTTAAAAATGGACAAACCCAGCATTTGGGTTGTTTTAACCCAGCATTTGGGTTAAATGTTTGCCCAACCTGCTGGGTAGTTTTATTTAACTCAACTATTCTTTAAAAATTACCGTATTGCTTAGAAAGTATGTTGGAAATGAACATTTATTAATGTTTAATGAATAATAATTAAGCAAAAAACATTAAATTGCTTATTAATAAAAGTGCGCATTTTTATTATTATTGTTGCCTCTAGTAATTATGCGTCTGATTTTTAATTTCCAATCTATTTTGGGTTCATTTTAATCCAGCCATATAGTAATTTTTAAACAATAAAACTACCCAGTAGGTAGGGCAAACATTTAACCCAACTTCTGGGTTAAAACAACCCAATCTCTGGGTTTGTCCATTTTCAACCCAACTTGGGTTGTTTTAACCCAATATTTTTTTGGAGTGTACTATATCTTTTGCCCAGGAAAAATATTATTCCATGCTATTTATCTCAAAAGTACACTGTAAAAAATGCTGGGTTAAAATCAACCCAAGTTGGGTTGAAAATGGACAAACCCAGCATTTGGGTTAAAACAACCCAATCTCTGGGTTTGTCCATTTTCAATCCAACTTGGGTTGTTTGCATTTTTTTTTTAGAGTATATAAATAAAAATAAAACACAGAAAAATTAAACTGAACAAATTGTACGTGTGAAGCAGTTGTAATTGTCATTCGGCGTTTGTAAATTGTGTACATTGATGCAGTGTGGTCCGATATTACCGTCTCATCCTTTGAGAGATAATTTGTGTTTTCCCTGTTTATCCGCACATCATTACAAAAATTACTTTAAGCAACCCCTTCTTGTGGCTAAAGGATAACAGCGCTAAAGAGAGGGTGTGGCTCCACTTGTTTAGCATGTTTCAACACATGAACCGAAATGATCCTGGTGGTGAAAATAATTACAGCTTAATTCAGTGTTGGAATCCATATCAAATGTTCAAGGCCCAAAAGTCACGCAGTCATGCAGAACTGCAGGGCATTGTTCAGGGCTTTCCCGAGCTTAACACGGCACTTTATGACACACTCCTGTCAATTTATTGCTGATTCATCGTGAGATATTTGATTTTAAGAACCAAACAGGTTGTAAAGGACATATAATCTACTGTAAAACACACGTTTAGCTGATTATTCCGAGAGATCTAAACATCCCTGAGCAACTATTCCTTTTCTTACCTGAGTTCTATAATTTATCCTAATCTACAACAAACATTTACAGTAGTTAACGGGCATTTAATCTAAGAGATCTACCCACTGCCATTTAGCTGATGCTCAAGGAAAACACATAATCATCACAGGCGCCCAGGAGAGGGGAATAAACTATAAGCATCATTGTCTGTAATCAAGCCTTAAGTTTATTGCCCCATTATACAGACTTGACTTGACAACATGAGTAATGTTTCTCAATTTAAAGACACGTTTTTGACAATAGCGTCTCTATTTGATGACTTCTGCCACAAACCCACAACCTGCCTAAGCAAGATCTATCTGCAATGGAAATGCAATTTTATTGTGGGTAAAACATGTTGTCACTACATTTTAAGTCTCCAATAATTTTTTTTAATCTAGCTTTTTAACTTTTCTTTTTGAGGACGCAACAAAACAGTGGCACAGTGTCATTTAAGTCATTTAATGTTAATTTATCAAACAATATAGGCCTGCTACTTTACTGGCATGAATTAACACTTTGACCAAAACACAAAGGAAGGCCGTTCTCTTTGTGAATATCAATAAATAACAAAACAACAAGTATTAAATTTAACTTCAATGCAAAGTGTGGAAGAGCCTCACTCTTAATTTTGGAAATATCACCATCTAGTGGTCATCTGTGAGCCATACACATTTGTCAACTTTTTCCATTTTTTTTTTTGGTCCTGAGAATTTAGATTTTAAACTCTTAGGGAACTTATTAGGCAATATAACTGTTTATGAATAATTATTTGAAAAGGTGCACAAATAAAAATCAGCTAACAAATGACTTCGCCGTGTGATCAGCATTCTTACTGCATGTGGAACCACCTGAAATTAAAACAATAACAAGATGAAAATCAGTTGTAAATCATACTTGACACTCAAGAATTGTGACTTCTTGAAGGTCTTGTATATTCAGAGAATTATAGAAACCAGTAGGCATTAAAGAAACAGTTTTCATTTAAAGGGTTAGTTCACCCAAAAATGATAATTCAGTCATTAATTCCTCCTCCTCGTGTCGTTCTACACCTGTAAGACCTTCGTTCATCTTCAGAACACAAATGAAGATATTTTTGATGAAATTCAAGAGGTATGTGACTCGTCCATAGACATCAATATAATCAACACTTTCAAGGTCCAACAAGGAACTAAAGACATTGTTAAAACAGTTATGAAGTGACGAGAATGCTTTTTGTGCACAAAAACAAAACAAAAATAACGACTTTATTTAACAATATCTTCTCTGACACTCTCGTAGGTATACAAAAAGTATTCTCGTCGCTTTACATTTACATTTATCATACGCTTTTATCCAAAGCGACTTACAAGGAGAGCAATTAGGGGTTAGGTGTCTTGCTCAAGGGCACTTTAGTCATGGTATCGAATGTGAAGAGAGTGCTGTTCATTCCCAATCCCCACTTTCAATTCCTGCCAGTGTGGGAATCGAACCGGCAACCTTCAGATTACAAGCCCGACTCCCTCACCACTAGGCCACGACTACCCCTCGCTTTATAAAATTAAGGTGGAACCACGTCAACGGTTTTAACAAAGTACCTTTCTGGACCTTGAAAGTGTTGAATATATTGCTGTCTATGGAGAAGTCATACCAGATTTCTTAAGATGTCTTAATTTGTGTTCTGAAGATGAACGAAGGTCTTACGGGTGTGGAACGACACGACGGTGAGTCACTGACCCTTCGCAAAACCCGCCCCCTGTTGCAATGCCCAACATGCACTCTCGCGCCACACATCATGTTCTCACGAAGTGAAAAATACATCGCGGAGCAAAGAGGACACTGACAACGTATGAAACAGTTTCATATTTAAAATATTGTAATTTTTTTAAGAAGTTTAATTAATAAATAGCGTCTAGTGTGTGTTTAATGTGTGGTGACAGATCGCTGTAGCTCCTCGTGAACCGATCATCTCTTCATACTAGTTCATTTATAGCATCAAATAAACATGAATGAACATCAGAAGGAATGTTGTTTCAAGACGTGATTCAAGTTCACCAACGTTAATCTACTATAGGCTACTCCGTGACGGCTTTGTCGGATAAGATGGCGGATTCGGCGATATGATTGGTTAGATCGCCTGTCAATCAAACTGTTTGCAAAGGGTCAATTAATGACAGAATTTTCATTTTTGGGTGAACTATCCCTTTAAGTCATTATTTATTCTCCCTAATGTTCTTCACACAGCTCTTCCTCATACATAATTTCAGTTTTACATAGTCGAGCGCAGTCATAGACTTTTATAATGTATTTTTGTTATTTTCGGAGCTTGGTGTGGTCAATATGAACTGTAGTAAAGATACTTCAAAAATTCTCCTTTTGTCTTTCATGAAAAAAAAGAAAAGAAAATCACCATGAGGGCAAGTAAACAGTGACAGAACTTTCTATTTTGGGGAAAAGTATCCCAAACCTCATTTGCTTTGCCTCAAGGCGAGTAACCGCTCTCTGATGACGCTGTTCTCCTCTAACATTTTCTTGATTGTCCTCAATACATCCCGTTTTGTTTGGGACTGACATGGAAAAACAACACAAGTCATGATAAAGAAAATAAAATGTTAAAAAAAGCAAAATCTATACCAAACCCACCATTTCTTCTACATCTCTTGGTGGGAATCCAAAAGTATGAGACGAGGGCCCTATAAAACACACACACACATACAAAGCACAGCTCATTAATTAAAATCTCATTAATTCTGAGTTTTATATGAATGGCCGTGCTCCGCGCGCACCTCGACAAGCGTCACGTTCGACGCGCTGAGATTTCCCGCCTTCAGATTCCCTCAGATTAACCGTAGATTTCTGCCAGGTCCTCATATTCGAGTAAAACCTCAAAAGATGGTTGGTTTTCATCCTTTTTGAAAAACGTGGTGTTATTTCTGGACTTTTGCTGTAGAGCAAGGGAGAGGGAGTCGCCTCAGTCAGTTTGTGTTTACTATTTTCCCGCCCTGATGTCTTGTCCGTTTGGGACGTCTGAGAGCTGAAGCTCGGTGAGTAGAGAAATTTACGGTAAGTTGCCATTGTCAACGATGACACCACACTTTACCAACTAAAATAAGTTATTAAAAAAAGTTTCGTTTCACAGAATGCGAACTTTAAGTTAAATTGTTCAAATGTATTACCACCAGAAGAGGTCGAGCTTATCAACGGTCACCTCAGGTTTGAAATTGTGGCGCACACTGCGCAATGCAAAAAACCCGACGCCCTTAAAGAGACAGTGCACCCAAAATTCTGCCCTTAATTTCTTTGTTCTACTGAACACAAATAAAGATATTTGGAAGAATGTCAGAAATCAAACACATTTCGCCCCCCATTTACTACCATAGTAGGGAAAATAAATACTATGGTAGTCAATGGAGGGTGATATTATTCCAAATATATTCCTCAGATAAATTCATACAGGTTTGGAACTACTTGAGGGTCAGATAGTAAATGATCATTTTTGTGTGAACTATCACTTTAGGAAAAGTTAACGCAATAATGAGAGTTTGTTTATTATTTTTTCATCCTCATGGGGTAAGAAATGTGTTCCAAACCACTTTGTCATTTGGTATGACTTTATGTAATTTGCTTCTTTTGTGCGCTATATGCCTTATAAAAGTATTCCGATGCCATACAATAGCTTTGTGTAAGGAACAACCTAGTCTTTGCCATTGTGGTCTGATGCTTATGGCACACTTAACTGGAAACACTTCAGGGTTTTTGAAGTCGTCGTCTGGTTGGTTGAATTGACCCTTTGCAAAGACCCGCCCCCTTTAGTTACTGTTGCTATGTCCAACAAGCCATGCGCTCTCACTCCACACATCATGTTCAGCAAAGAGGACACTGACAACACGTCGACAGACAAGACAGAGCGGGTTACTTTTGATATGAAACAGTTTCATATTTAAAATATTGTAATTTTTTAAAGGAGTTTAATCAATAAATAGTGTCTAGTGTGTGTTTAATGTGTGGTGACAGATCGCTGTAGCTCCTCGTGAACCGATCATCTCTTCATACTAGTTCATTTATAGCATCAAATAAACATGAATGAACATCAGAATGTTGTTTCAAGCGCGGAAAGACAATTTTTGAAGCTCAAGATCACCAACATTAATCTAGACAATGCTCTTGAATGAGTAATTTATTAGATGCATGCCGGTCTGTTATTGTAGGGACATTGACTTTACATTTTAATGCCCATAAACATGACGTGGAACAAAACGAAATGTGATTGGTTGCGTTACATGTCAATCAAACATCTTTTTGCATAATCAAAAGTCTTCATGCATTTCAAATATTCTCCTCCCATGAGCTTTCAAATCAAATACGGGGCCTATAGCATAGGTTTAATGACGACATGCGGATGAATAAATGATGATAAAAAAAAATTTTCAGTTTACACTCATCACCGTTACCCTTGAGATACACCTTAATGCTTCAGATAAACTGTCCCACAGTTATCTTGTGAAAAGTATACCTTCGTAAGACGTAATGATACACAAACACATCAATTATATTCTCTCTCATTGACCTCTAAAGTTAGATTTTGTGAGAGATATGAATGAATGAAATGTCAAAAGAACTACCATGATAAGGAGCCATTGGTGTAAAATACATATCATAAATATATTCAGGGTTGGGAAGTAACGAAATACAAGTAACTTAGTTACGTATTTAAAATACAAAATTTGAGTAACTGTATTTCATTAGAGTTACATTTTAAATGGGTGGTAATCAGATTACAGTTACATCTGAAAAGTGTTTTAGATTACCAAAGTGATTACTTTGAGTTTTAATGTCATTTAAACAGTGATTGGTGATTCTCTGACTCTGACCGTCTGAAAAAGTGGAGTTAAGTTTCATGTTTTCCACTGTTTTCATGTTTTGTGATAGTTGTTTGTGAGTCATTGTATAATTCACTCGTCACTGCAACTTTTTCTCTCAATTTGTTTTTTCCCTCACAATTGTGAGTTTGCATTTCACAATTCTGACTTCTTTTTCTCAGAATTGCGAGATTTAAACTCAAAATTGCAAGTTATAAAGTCAGAATTGGGAGATATGAACTTGCAATACTGACTTTTTTTCTTGCAATTGTGAATTTAGTATGTGAGTCTATATCTCATAATTCTGACTTTTCTCAATATTGAGTTTATATTTCATATTTTTGATTTTTCTCAATATTGTGAATTTATATCATAATTTTGACTTTTCTCAATATTGTGAATTTATATCATAATTTTGAATTTTCTCAATATTGCGCGTTTATATATCTCATAATTCTGACTTTATAACTCGCAATTGCAACTTTATATCACGCAATTCTGAGGTAAAAAGTCAGAATTGTGAGATAAAAACTTGCAATGACCTTTTTTGTGTTTGTTCCACACTTATTAGTATTCCAAAGTATTCTAAAGTATTTAGATTAAGTTACTAAACTTGAGTAATGTAACGAAATACGTTACAAATGACTTTTTAAAGCATGCATTTTGTAATCTGTAGTGAAATACATTTTAAAAGTAACCTACCCAGCCCTGAATATATTTTTAATTTTAATTACCACCCAACAAGAGGACTTCCATTTCTAAACCACAATTTTGTGTGGTTGTGGTATTGATTGAAGGGCCACCAGAGGGTGCCGTGTGTTTCTCTGCAGTAAGCGACCTCTGGGCCTAGATTAGAGAGCCTGCATTACGGTACCGTGCTCAAATGTTGCACTAGATAATAATAATAATAATAATATGCATTGCATCATGAGAGGCTCTAAGTGATGCAAGCGAATACACAGTTTAGATGCACTTCTCATTATATATCATGAGGCCAGCTCCATTAATATACCTTCAAGTTGTAGTAAAAACAGTAATCAATCGTAGTAATTCCAGAATAATCAAGGTCTCACCCTTTCTTGTAAACATAATACTGTCTTTTAGGCAGCATGCGCTGTATCAGACAAGCTAAAAATAGATTTGACCCCATTCGCAGTCAGTGTGCCAGAAGCTTACTGCATTTCCTATTGCGCGCCGTTAAAACACCACGCATAACACTTTGATTTTATGTAGGTTGAGTTAAATTAAACACAACATGAATTACAGATCCAATATTCAATCAACGGTTTCATCGATAACTCTCACGTTTAAGACAAGACCCCCCGGCGTTTCCTGCAATCAAGTTTATTCATTCAACATTTCACATTACAAATACTTGAAGCATTCTGTTATAAATATTTAACCGCAAATAATCAAGACTCGACTACCAAAGCACATGTATGACTAAATGATATTTTTCTTTACAGAACTCCGTATGGATGTAAAATATAAAAATTAAAACTTTTAAATGACATAGCAAAAAAATTGTTCCTCTTATAAAAAATCTATTGATAAATACACCTTCCCATACAGTTATAAACTATGTAAATTTAAATAAGCAGTTACATAGAGAATTTTCTGAATTTTTTTTTTCTTCTAATCCTTCTGTAGACATGAAGCACAATATAGTGATTATTAAAACTAGAAAATCTAATAAGTGTACTGATCAAAAACTATAATCAAAATGACAATTATTACATTCCAATTAAAAATATATCAGTAAATGGTTGAAACATTATTCACTTAATATTTACATTGTAATCACAGTAGCATGAACTCAAGTAGGAAAATATGTGAATACATAAAAGTAAAAACACCTATAATTTCAGTGGTATTTTTTTTTTTTTTTTACCGTATAAATCAGAGAATAATAAAGGTTATAACGGCTGAAGGAGAGTTTGTGAGGTGATGCATGTTGAAAGTAATGGATTTGCACATACGTGGTTATATTAGAAGGTCTCTGGGGAAAAAAGTATTGCACAGATCTCACTGTCAATATTTTGAAAGTGTATTCAAGTAAACCCTGAATCAATATATGACTGAATCATCCTCTTGTATGCTTCTTTTCGTCAACTAGTAAACACAGTAAAGTGGGTAAATGCACGGTTTGTGCGTGGGTAAGGTAACTCAAATGTGGGAAAAGGGTTGAAACAAAACTATTAAAGCAAGTGAAAATAATTCAACCTTATTAATTTAGCTCATGCGTACCTAATGAATAAATTAACATTGTTGCCTCTCAGAATTATACATAACAGTAAACATTGATATTTCAATATGGAACATTCATCATTGTGATACAAGGTGCATCCTAACGTTACTCTAATTTACATCGTTAATTATTTTATTGTTCTACAGCCAATAATGAGGGAGGTATCGTCATTCTCATAACTGATAGAGGGTAGGTACTGGATAGGTATATATTTCTACATGTACCACACATTTTAAGGAATTTGTGTCATGCTAGATTCAATATTTACTTTGTCCATTAAGATAGAAAATAACACTTTTGCATTTTTGCAAATATTAGATATTAGTTGTTTCAACAATACAGTCACCTAAATATATTTATATATATATATATATATGCGACAATCTAGGGATTTCAGAACGCAAATACATAAAAACCTAAAATAAAATTATAGTAGCTTCTTTCTTGTCCTTAAGGTTTGCTTGCATTATAACCAGATCTCTTAGTAACAAAAGGTACAAAATCTATATTCAACAAGTGAAAAAAAAAAAGTATCACAAAAGGACTTTCCATTTTGTGGAAAAAAGTGACTTGAAAAACAATATTTAGAAAAGTAGTGCATAATGGTTTTTTTACGTCCATGACAAAATAATTAGCTATAAAACACAGTACAAAAATCAGCAGACCATGTAAAAAATAATATTTGTTTTTCAAATTCTTTGAAATGTGCTCAGCTACTGCAATGCTCAGTTAGAACACCGATTAACCCATGGCAAAACCCATGCAGTAAAACACTATCAATGCAACACATGGTAATTCCTCATTAGCAAATACAACATTGAGTTAGCTTTTAGCACAAAATCCCTGACAAATGAGCCAAAGTTACTGCTAGAACCATTACAAGAATCATACATACTAGTGAATAGAATTCAGTTTTTTTTTTTTTTTAAACCCATCAAACCAATTATGTTTTTAAGCTTTCTATCATTTTAAGCTTATATAATATATATATATATATACTCATTGTATCATAAACAGTAGGACATCTAAGGCTCATCTTTGGTTTGCCTGACCAAAAACAGTCACATCCCGTGTTATCACCGCCTCTGCTGTTCTTAGTTGTTGTCCTTAAGTCTTACGCTTGATTAAGTGATGGATGTAGTTTAATAGTAATCTTTACAGGATACTTCAGGATTTGTATCCTGAATCTTACAGTGTCTTGAGCATTGTTAGGATTAGTACCTCTAAAAAAAAAAAAAAAAAAAAAGGATTTTAATAACTAGATCCTTTGTTTTTTTTTTGTGGCTAAATCACAAAGATTTGCCTTACATGTTAGAACCGGTCCATATAATCCATTCCAGAATAGGTTGCAGTCTCTTGTTAGTTGTTACCGTGTATTTTGTTGAAAGGAGTAACTATGATTCCACATTTGTCATGCAACCATTTAAGATTAGTCAGTGAAATAGCAAATCTCAACAGTAAAGTCGTATAAATGAGGCTCGAACCCTTAACATTTCCAGCCTCTTTGTGGATAGCCTTCAACAAATTCAAGTGAAAATATGACCCATCACAAACAGAAGATGACGCTCCAAGAGAATAAAGATAGAACAGTAAATTCAAGTCAGGCTAAACATCTATATTTTTTAAATCTAATGCATTCAAGTCTTCATGCGCACCAATGTAGCTTTTCAAAAAAAAAAACAAAAAAAACAAAAAAAAAATAAACAGGATTACACCATTTTCTTTTATGCATTCTCTTCTGCAAAAAAACAAAAAAAAAAATTTAAAACTTAAGAATAAATACAATTTGAGACTTAAAAAAAGAACTCTAAATAAAAAGGACTTAGCAAAATGAAAAGTGCATGTATACGAATAGCACAGCCTCGGCCTCCCGGATCAGTTCCAGCGGAAGGAGATGTGGCGAGGCCGGTCTCCTCCCTCCTTCACTAAAGGCTTGTGAAACTCCCGTCCGGCACGCGAGTGAATGGCTGCCCAGCAGTATTCACAGTAGTACTGAAGACAAGTGACATTAGCACAGAAGAACGGAGCAAACTTGCCCCCACAACGCGTGCCCTGACACTCATCGCACAGCTGGTCATCCAGTACATATGGCTTCACTTCCACCTGGGAAAGGTAGAAACTTTTAGCTTAGCACATGTAAAAGGTAGGCTGGCCCTGACCATGAAAAACAAAAGAATTAGGAGCATAAACAATTGAAACAAATACTGTATACATGAAGTATACAGCAGATCAGATCTCTATGGAAGCTTGTTTCCAGCATCAAATAAAAGGGAAAAAGGTAACTGGACTCACAATTCTGACTTTTTTCAAGCAATTGCGAGTTATCGCGCAATTATGAATTTATATCTAGCAATTCTGACTTTATAACTTACAATTGCGAGATATAAACTCAATTGCTAGAAGAAAGTCAGAATTGCAACTTTATACATTACAATTCTGACTTTTTTCTAGCAATTGAGAGTTAATCGCAATTCTGACTGTAATTTGCAATTGTGGGATATAAAGTCAGAATTGACCCGTCGCCGGCAGTTTGATTGACAGGCGATCTGACCAATCATAACCTCGAATCCACCATTTTGTCCGTCAAAGCGGTCAGGGGAGTTAGTAGATTAACGTTGGTGAACTTGAATCACGTCTTGAAACAACATTCCTTCTGATGTTCATTCATGTTTATTTGATGCTATAAATGAACTAGTATGAAGAGATGATCGAGGAGCTACAGCGATCTGTCACCACACATTAAACACACACTAGACGCTATTTATTGATTCAACTTCTTTAAAAAATTACTATATTTTAAATATGGAACCGTTTCATAGCAACAGTAACGATCTCGGTCTTGTCTGTCGACGCGTTGTCAATGTCCTCTTTGCTCCGCGATGTATTTTACACTGCATGAGAACATGATGTGTGGCGTGAGACCACATGGCAACAGTAACTAAAGGGGGCGGGTCTTTGCAAAGAGTCAATTGGGTCTAATAAATTTTAGTTAGTCAGAATTGCAATATGAAAATTCATAATTCTGACTTAGTCACGCAATTCTGAGAAAAAAAGTCAGATTTTCGCAATTACCTTTTAAAAAAAATATATATATTTAGTGTTGGAAACAAGTCTCCATTTTCTTTTAGAGGCTTATTTTGTTTTTACACTGCAAGTAACACTTTAACATGAAAAACATCACAAAACTAAACCTTACTGTGCTTATTTTAAATAAAGAGCAAGTTCAGGGTCCACATACCAACCCTTTCAAAAGAGACTTTCTAGAGAACTTAGAGTTAAAGTTTGCACTATGGGTAGAATTTAGACTAGGTGGGGGAGGAAGCGGTGCATAAAATCAGGCCATATAAAAATGACTGCTGGTCTTGCAGGTGAAGAGCCCTTCAGTACATGGTGCTGACATTTGATAAAAATGGAAGAGCTAAAAGACCTTTATTCAGCGAAGCAAAATGAGATTGACTATATCAGTTTCCATATTCATTGCTTAAAGCTCCAACCCCCACTCACCCGTTTATCGATCTCTCCATGTTGCAGTTGCACAAAGCGAGCGCTGATAGCAGCAATGTAGCTCTGTTGATTGGAGAAGGCCACCCGTCCAGCCCCTTTGGGATACTTCAGCTCAGGGTCAGTGTCAATGCCAGCATAACACACCCCGCCGTACAGTCTGTCCATAATCATTGCGAGCTCCACTGTCATGGAGTAACACATCAATTTAAAAAAAATAAAATATAGCTGCAAGCAACAATAAATGGGGTTCAAGTGCCTTAAGGACTCGTTTAAAAAAGAAAAACAAAAAGTATATTATTTAGCAAGCGTGTAACCACCTAGATCATACATGGAATAGACGATGTACAGCCAAAACATGCAATTTACTAATGGAATTTGTTTTGAAGCATTTTAACAGTTATTGAGTTTGAACCAAAAACTAGGTCTAGTTCACGAAAGTAATTTCCAGTCTCCGAACGATTCGATTGGCTGCGGTGGTGCTAGAGGCAAAGTTGCTCAGAATGAGGAGTTCGACCATGTGGTATGAACGTTGTGGGTATGTGCGAAAAATCACATGATATACAATCCTATCAAAATGCGAAGGCGCAAATTCTTTCAAATTTCCTCACAGGCCGTGAATCAAACAGGCCCAGTGAGTTTCGTTCCGATCAGCCTCCATTAACCTCGTCTGACTTCATTGGCCGACAGGGAGTTTTTCGAGAAACATGAATGTCCTCGCAGAACATCGGGGCACCTTGGACAAAGACACGGCATGCCAGTTTAAAAAGAGTCAATTAACAATCGCAAGTTCCGTCGTTACTAACATCGTTCAACGATTTGGCGTTTCCCGAAACCATAGTTCAAACGATCATTCGCAAACTTGTGTGGTTGGAAGGACAGCTAGGCCATAGGCTGACGGGTTTGGTGCAGTTCTCATTGCTTTCAAGAGGGACAGCGTTTTTAATAAAAGTGGCCACACCTACGTCTAACATTTTTACGTCCCATCGTGGACGTGAATTGAAATTGATTTTTTTTTTTTGATAATTACCGACAATCAGACTCCAGAGAATCTTTCTGGTTTGGTTCCGATCAGGCGAAAAAACTAGGAAGACTAGTTTGCAAAAGTAGGTTTTTTGAAAAATCCAAAATACCCGAAAATTTCCATCCCTCAAAGTTTCAAGTCTCCATGTCTTACGATTTGGTCTGCCCATTTTTAAGGGAGAAAGCGGATCCTTGGAAATTTTAACAATTGTGACCCGTACTGGCAAAATGAGCAAATTTTAAAAAAATTGTTATTTTCACAATCTCGACTAAAAAACAAATGTATGATTTGTTGAAATCTAACAAAAAAAAAATAAAATAAATGGCTTTGAAGTTGATAGAGTCAGCAAAGTCAATTGAGAGAAATAGATATATATATATATAAATAAAACTTAAATATTTTTATTTAAATATTCTGAAGTATTGTAGTTCTGTTTATACGCGTGTATCAGGATCACACGCTGTCTGAGGAGTCTTTGTGCGAGAGCTTTGGATCTGTCGGTTAGCGCGAGAAAGATCCATTTGTTTACAACAGCGCGAGTTTCAAAATCACATTTTTATTGGTTCAGACTCATGCCATCAAAAACTCGCTATGAATATTCACAAATGCTACACTTTATAACGATAACAAACTTGGACTATTGAGGAATTGGGAAGCATGAGAGGTAAAGTGAGCAGAGGAAAAAAAAATGCATTTATCATGGACAAAGGAAAGGTACTCCTCTCAGAAAACATAAAAATAAAGATACTTTTAGATGTTTAATTGCCATTTGAAGCATTTGACGAGGGCTTAACGAACTCCTTTTTGTGAAAACCTCAAATTCAACCAAACATTTTTTCGACATTTGATTCGTTTTACCTGTAGCTCATAATTAGGATTCAGACTCATTTTGCCAGCACAGGTCACAATTACAATAGAGTTTCAGCATTATGCACTTGAACCCCGAATAAATAGAAATAATCATTTAAAAACAGCTCCCAAAAACTCATGCATCAAGTACATTATACAATAATCAAAGACAGTAAAATGTACTAGATGATGCTTACGACACACTGTAAATAATTAGCAAACATCTTATTGCATTTACTTTGACAACTCAATTAAAAATGGTAAAATGTTTTAATTCATGGGATTATCTGGAAGCCAAACAAACCAGCTCGTAGAGGTCGTGGAACTCCCCCAACAAAAATAGTTTTCCTGGGGTCAAGGGGCTGAGAGCCATCCATCACAAAGTCACTGTCGTTCAAATTCCAGGGTCGTATCTGGACCTACAGATGCAAATATCACCGTTTCTATGAAATTCCACTGGTATAGGCAACAGTGTTACAACTTTCAGGTTTATATTTAACTTTAAAATGCTCTACTAATTATTCATGAATTGCATAAGAGCTTAAAAATAAAAATCAACACAGGAAAAGCAGACATACAGCCTTTTCATGAGGTCACCTGCCCATCCAGTCCTGATGGCTAACGGTAAAACTCGGCTTGCGGCCTTCAAACAGAGGCTCGAACCCCCACAATATTATATACAAAGAGAAATCGAGGAAAAGAGGATGATGAGGGATGCCGGGAGATCCTTCGCCGGCAGTTTGACAGGCAATCGGACCAATCATAACATCGTATCCGCCATTTTGTCCGGCAAATCAGTCAGGGGAGTTAGTAGATTAACGTTGGTGAACTTGAATCACGTCTTTCTGCTCTTGAAACAACATTCCTTCTGATGTTCATTCATGTTTATTTGATGCTATAAATGAACTAGTATGAAGAGATGATCGCTTCACGAGGAGCTACAGCGATCTGTCACCACACATTAAACACACACTAGACGCTATTTATTGATTAAACTTCTTTAAAAAATTACTATATTTTAAATATGAAACCATTTCATATCAAAAGTAACCTGCTCTGTCTTGTCTGTCGATGTGTTGTCAATGTCCACTTTGCTCCTCGATGTATTTTTCACGGCGTGAGAACATGATGTGTGGCGTGAGAGTGCATAGCAACAGTAACTAAAGGGGGCGGGGCTTTGCGAAGAGTCAATTGGTCGCTAGGATGGCACAACATTCTATTGTAATGATGATTGACAGGACTGAATGATTAGGCTCCACATGAACCTATGTTAGGAACTTTATTTTATATCTTACTGGTTTGTCTTTGATTGTAGGGCTAGAGACACACAGATAGAGCTTCCCGTCCTCTTCCATACAAGCGTCGATCAGTGCCTGGACTGAGCTCTCGTCTTGAAACAGGAGGAACGCATAACCTGGAAGACAACAGGTTTTTTTGAGCACATGTATGCGAGAAGCAACTAGCAGTCACTTTTAGTAACCGTCACCAGTAGCCTTTGCTTAGAGTCCGCTGATGATATTCATCTTGAGCTTGGCTTTGAACAATGGTTTGCATTTACTTAGGATTACAGAATCAGCTAAAATGAGAAGCTGATGTCTGCGTGACTCATTTCTTAATAAATCTTGCAAATGACTCTGAAACTCACCTTTTGGTGGAAAATAAGATTTGCTTTCTGCTTTGTGAGGCCAGTCCACAAACAAATGTCCAAAGCGTCGGAAACTCGCGGTGATCTCGTCTGAAATTGTATACACAGCACACGTGACGCGTTTGTTGTGGCGATTTTTTAAAAAACCTGGAGAGCAAGCCTCCTTATCCCTTAGTACCTTCATCTATGTCTGGAGGTAGACCGCCGACAAAGACCTTGCGAGAATATCGCTCAATGCGTTCACCATTCTGGTGAGGGAAACCGTGTGGTGAGCCCAGTCCACTCAGACTCTGATCAGACCGCTCATCCTCTCCGTAACTCCGCTCATCCTCCATGGGAAACAACGATGAGTGACCTGTCACACAAAAGCCCAAAAAGCCATTTAGTGGAGCTGATGCTGAAGTCACCTAAAAAAAAAACATGTACATAGAAAAGCTGCTTTTGATGTTTTAAAAAAATAAATAAATACAGCAAATTAACAGGATGCAGTTTGAAAAAGTATAGAATTTGATTTGAGTAATGGAAAAGTATGGAAAAAAGAAAATGGAGTTTGAAATTTGTGCATTCAGATCATTTCCCTTATTCAGTTTTCTGACATATAAAATTAAGAATTTATAAAAATAAATGCATCATACAAGCAGAGTGTTTTCATAGCAAAAGTGTAGCGATTGTCGAACATAACTGAGTGAATTCAAGGTGCACATTTTCATTATGCAAAACCATAATCGAGTCTCTTATGAACTTGATGAATGTGCCACTCGAACAGATAAAGGGGTAAATGATCATTGAACGCAGACTGTACTTTGCCGTTTGCTGATTATGAAACATCAAATTACAATTATAGTACAGAATCGATGTGTCAGAGATGAATATGCGCAGCAGGGATGTGATTTTTCCATATTTATACGGATTTCTGTGTTTTCCGACCTGACGTGTGTTAACTACGTGAATTGAAATTGCGAAAAAACCTTCAACAATTGCTAAACCTGGAATATATTACGTGTACTAATATTTATTTAATGCACAGATTTCACAAGCTCCCAGTGCCATCTGCGGGACACCATGTTAGCCTGGGTTCAAATGTTATGATTACGACATTTTTTTTAATTTTACAGTACAATTTATTGCAATAGCAAGATATTTCTTTAAGAATTAATTAATAATGCTCAACCATTTAAATGTTAAATATGGACAAGGTTTGGAAAAGTACAGAATTTTCAAATGGAAAGTGAAACCCTGAATTAACACCCATCTACATTTGAATACAATAAGAGATCAAAGTTTCTAAACACAACAGAGTACAGAAACCTTGCCTGGCAACCAACACAATTTAACACAAAAGGCATGCTGTAACTTGAGAAGAAATTACATGAACAAACGGACAAAGTATAAATACACTTCCAAGATCTTTACCTCGTCGCCTCCCGTAATTCCTCGCTGCATGTGAAATAAGACAGAATAAACTTAAGCAAAGGCTTAGAAATTGCAATCAGATGCTATGCGTCTAAAATACTTGGTAGAAAATGGATGATATTTGTATTAAAATCCACAATAGCACAGAGTTAGACATACAAGTCCACAGGTATTGAAAAGCGAACACAATGATCATTTGTGCTGTTCAAATATATAATCCTATATTATAAAGAATTTTTCACCTTGATTAAAAAAACAAAAAACAAATTATGTAACAATGTGCAAACAACCAAACCAGTTCTGTGCAAAAACTACGTCAAACTCCCCAGTGTTTGTCCTAGATTAGCCTTCAAATCCTGAAGGTGGCTTAGGTGATATATTGGGAGAGCGTCTCCATGCCCCTGCTTTCAACCTATTCTGCTTTCTGAAACACATCCTATGGCACAAATACATCACAAACCCCTAAAAGATTCCAAAACTAAACATAGAACTGGGTTGTAAGTATGTGGGTTACTTGAACGCAAGGAAAATGTTAGTATGGTGGACAGTTTTTATTTGTCATATCTGTTATGACAAGAAAGGAAGGACCACGTGTATCTTTTGACTTAAAATTGGGAGTTTTGGGGAAATCGAGGATTATAATACACAGCAAAATTAATTTTTTGTATCATATTTTCTGTGTTTGAGCATACGGGTCCATGAATCCAGATTTTAAACGCAGGGGCATCCCAAAAAACTAAATGAGATATAATAAATATAATACAAGCATCAAAGCCAAGAAAACTAAGGCTATATTTGGTTACTTTGAGAAAGAATCTATAAAATACACACACATATATATGCTATATTGGGCATTTGCTATGATTAACACTGAGTCATAAACTTGACAGTTGATTTTCTGTCCTTGGCCTAAAAATTCTAAATGATTAAATCATCAAATTGAGTGATTTTTATTTGCAAAAAGATCTCGATTTATTCTTTCAGACTCATGTGAGGCAGGATCTGTAATGATGGCAGTGAGTAATGTACCTTTCAAAGAATCCTGCTCGGCTCTCATGATGTCGATCAGAGAGTTCTCTAGAGAGTGCATGCTGAAGCCATCAAAGGACCGACTGCGCTCCTGCAAAAACCACAAAGGAGACGTGATTAGACCCTGTCATTCTGTTTTAAAAGTAATAAATGGATTTTATAAAACACTGCAAAGTTCCGATTAAGCGACATCAACGGTTTACCTTCACATAATTTTGTTTTGAACTTGAATATCAGTAAAATTGCAGATGATATACATCATGCCACCAGCTAGAACCCACATTAACATACAAAGACTGACACAGTTGGGCGCCTCGCGTGTACAACAATAGCGCCATTAGATCAATCAAGGCTAATTCTCTGTGTAACAAGTCTGTTTGCTCGCAAAGAAACCCATGTTTCGCAATTCAAAAACGTACCGTCTGTAGTCACCTGATTTCGGGTGCCCTCATAGCCTGGATTGACCACAAACACTTATTTTGATGAAATGCACTATTACCCATGGGTGTTTTAGCACAACAATCCTGTGCTTACCAACAGAAAAAGCCTTTGAAACAATACAAGGTCTGTTCTTGGTATTAGGCTACAAACTGAACAGAGAGGACATACTGAGCATGTGAAACAGCGAGTGTTTTCACAGTCACAACAACAACATGCAGTTCAAACTCACTGGTCACAGGTAAATCATACAAATATCACAAGATCTCGTCAAATAATCACAAGGCGTTGTTTATCAACTGTAACTAAACGTATATCCTAAATTTGGCAGCATCCGCGATATATAAATGTTAATAACTTGATCGTTTTAACATGAGTGGTTGAACGTGTACCAGACTTTCCAGTTCCCCTCCTGTTGCCCGTGATGTGTCCCCTGATTTTGACTCACTCATCCATGTCTTTTTATATCATTGACAATCACAGCATGCAGAAGTGGAGCGACAGCACCGCATTACTCATTTAAGCTTTGATCCATCACATTTATCTAACAAACAGGCCACATGAGCGCTTTTGTCACTATCAGATTAGATTAGGCCAAAGGCAGCAAATGCAGAAAGAAAAAACAGAAATGGCAACAGATTTGTTTATCTCATCCCCACATCCTTGCAACCATATTACCCTCAAAACAAGTTCCTCAATCAAAATGATCAATTAAGAGAAAGTGAGCTTTAGTTACCTGAAATGGAAAGATGCTATCATTGCGATTTATGGTATCCTCCATCCAGGGTTTTGTGTTGAAGCCGGAATTGTTGCGGGGATACTTCTGCGTTGGTGTCTGGTTGTTTGGGAAAGACTTCTTTAAAGGCGAAATGGAGTTGAGAGGATTGACCGCTCCGTTCATCCCTCTTCTGTACTCCCGTCCCTGAGAGCTCCCCCAGCCTCCATACCCTCCACCTGGGCTCCACGAAGTTGAAGACGGAGTGGAAGAGGGGCTCTGATAGCTTCCCCAAGGTGATGGAGGCTTACTCAAGTTATTTCCCAAATGGGGCAACTGGTTGAAAGCAGCACTGCGGTGGGAAAAGGGAGGCGGATGGGGGCTCGGCGAAGACCTGCGGTGCTGATTATGAGGGTGTTGGAAGTGGGGATGATGAGATGGATGGTGCTGAGATAGAGGCCCTATCTGGTGGGAAAAATTCCCGCCGAACCCTGTATTGGTGTGATGGGAGAAACTTTGAAATAGCAGCGGAGGAGGAGCATTGTTAGTGGTAGCAGCCTGATTGAAAAAGCCAACCTCTTCAATCAAGGTGGAGGGGTTCGGGGGTATAGCGGTGGACCAGCTGCTGAAGCCGGTAAGAGACGATGAAGAAGAGCTACTGGACTGTGCTAAAGTACCAATCCCAGACGTCTCCTGATAGTCAAAGCCCGATAACACTGGAGATTCGAGCCGCAGCGCTTCTTTTCCGTTAGCATTCTCCATGGTCCCTTTCTCCAGCTGATTCTCCTCTGGCATGGCGTTGTCCAAATCCGATATGATCCCCGGAGCTTCTTGGTGACCCGGTGGAGAGAGCGTCTGCTTGTCTTGTCCTTCCTGGCTCTCCAGTTGCGGCTGTGAAGCCTTGGACGTCTCAGACTCCAAAATATCATCTTGCATGTTAGAATGGGTCGTCACAGCTGGGAAAAGCCAAGCAGACCCAACACTTCCACCATTGGTAGAGTTGTTGTTGCTGATGAAAGCTGGAGGGCTCGGAGGAGCGTTCTGGTGGTGGACCGTATGCTGCAGGTGTGGATGAACTCTTACTGGAAAAACTGATTTGTTTGCAGCGTTGTTTTTAACCAGAAAGCCGTAATCCCCCATTTATGTAGCTTAAATCGGGTAAATCTTCACTTGTGTGTAATTCCCTCAGTTTCTCTTAATAACCTTGTGTGTGTGTGTGTGTGAGAAAGAGAGATGAGAAATATTTAGAACAGCTAATCATCCAACACATATGCATTTCCTAACACACACTTACGACCTTTGCCGTCATTCAGACTCACACACAGATTTATTACATCATGCACTTTCATTTCAATCTCAATGAAATCAATCGCTGCAATGAGAAACGCATTCTTGATTTCAAGCAAAACGAGGTCGTTTTTAAACACATCACGACTAGTCATCATGACACAGGCCACCTTATCTAATACTTCACGCGCGCTGATGGAGGATTTTTACGCACGCATTTAAAGCATTGTCATCGCAAACGTTCAAGAAAATGCAATTGACCTACCGGCGTTCTTCCTTATTTCAGCAATGACCTCCTCTCTCTCTCTCTCTCTCTCTCTCTCTCTCTCTCTACCATTTAAATACAGGAAAATGTTGATGACGTTTCAGTCTATGTGCGATAGGGTCCCCTTTTTACCTTATAAATGGTCAAATTTACATTGACGCGTCGATTAAATCCCACAGCTGTGATGCCCAACGCTTCTCGGTGGATTTCTGCTACATTTGCTTCACAAGCAACGCTAAATTACTTCGGATCCCACACTGCAATCGACGTGCTCTGGTTTCTTAATGACACCGTGCATCGCAGTCGGCGTTATAATAAAGACAGCGGCCAAAAACCATCACGCGTCATTGTAGCGCAACAATTTACACTCGATACATTGTATCCGTCTTTGCTAAAGATTTGTCACAATCTACATTGAGAATGATACAGGTTTTCTTACGTTTCCAAGTTGCAAGGACAGGCTGCGGATGACCATGGCTTGTGAATGTTGCAACCGAGCAACCAATCCAGTTGAACTTCCGTCTTTAACCCCGCCCTTGTATAGTAGAATCTCCGCCCAGGTTTGCGTAAACGCGGCCTTTGATTGGACCGGAGAATCCCAACCACACCTCTTTCTCAACCAGTTACTTTGTATCACCGAGAGAAGGGTGACTGTACCTGCCCAGAATGTAAATACTTCCTAGAATGAAATGTTTAAATATTTGCTGTCTTTCTCTAAACAATAAAATATATAACAATAAATAATATATTTACTGAGTGACTGTAATGACATGAATGGACAAAGCAGCTTCTTTGTGATTACTATACGTGTTGTCACGTTGGTATAGTTATGAATAGATGCATTTATGAACTTGGAAAACGTATGTTTCAGGCTGAAACCAATTTCTATCTGGTTTTAAGGAGAAATATTTGATGATGGATTGTTTATATATTTATTCAGTGCTTTTACTAATGGGCAGGCACAGCCTACATCTTTTTAATGATGGGTTTAGAGGCTCAGGGATGCCTTCAGTAGGCCAGTTCTAGTGCTCACTGCAGCCTGCAATCCCATTAAAGTAAGCTGCTACTATTTTCAGCCTGTAATCGAGTTTTACCGCTTGACTATTCATGCCTGGAACAGATCAAAATCAATCCATTTCTCTGCAGCGCTGGATTAGAAAAGTGGGCAACATCCATTGGATGAATCTGTCTCGAGTTATTAGTTTTTGTGTTGTTTTAGTTTGTGCACAGACTAATGATTTATGTGAAGGAGAACTGACATATTTGGTCGGTCTCTTGAAATGGGAAAAGATCACATTTTTAAACCTTTGTCTAAAGTTAACCATGTATGTGCAGGGTTATCTCATGTTAATTAAAAAAAATAATAATTATTATAAAACATGTTGAATTAAGTTAGAATAAATGACCTTATCTTTCACTAGTTTATATTCTCTAATGAATAGCACATGCAGATATTTTGATTAAATATATTTAATACGTTCTGCACAAATTGAGCAATTACATTGCAGCAAGTTTGAGAATATATAATAATTGCTCTTACATGCAAGACTTTCATACCACACTCTAAAAAACACTGGGTTAGAAACAACCCAAGGGCTGGGTAAATATAGGACAGAACACACGTTGGGTTAATTTTATCCAGCAAATTGGGTTGTTTATTTAACCCAACATAATGGGTTGATTAATTTTTACTATAATATATCTTATTTTTACTTCACACATGAATTAATGTTTAGAGATTAACTTAAATCCTGTAAACGTTGTTTAAATACTCCAGACAGCCACTGGTTGTATGATAATTTCTTAATAACACAAAAACTACCCAAACACTGGGTTGTTACGTCTGACCCAGGATCTGGGTAACACAAAAACTACCCAAACACTGGGTTGTTACGTCTGACCCAGGATCTGTGTAACACACAAACTACCCAAACGCTGGGTTGTTACGTCTGACCCAGGATCTGGGTAACACACAAACTACCCAAACGCTGGGTTGTTACGTCTGACCCAGGATCTGGGTAACACACAAACTACCCAAACACTGGGTTGTTACGTCTGACCCAGGATCTGGGTAACACACAAATTACCCAAACACTGGGTTGTTACGTCTGACCCAGGATCTGAGTAACACAAAAACTACCCAAACGCTGGGTTGTTACGTCTGACCCAGGATCTGGGTAACACAAAAACTACCCAAACACTGGGTTGTTACATCTGACCCAGGATCTGAGTAACACAAAAACTACCCAAACACTGGGTTGTTACGTCTGACCCAGGATCTGGGTAACACAAAAACTACCCAAACACTGGGTTGTTACATCTGACCCAGGATCTGAGTAACACAAAAACTACCCAAACACTGGGTTGTTACGTCTGACCCAGGATCTGAGTAACACAAAAACTACCCAAACGCTGGGTTGTTACGTCTGACCCAGGATCTGAGTAACACAAAAACTACCCAAACACTGGGTTGTTACGTCTGACCCAGGATCTGAGTAACACAAAAACTACACAAACACTGGGTTGTTACGTCTGACCCAGGATCTGAGTAACACAAAAATTACCCAAAAACTGGGTTGTTACATCTGACCCAGGATCTGGGTAAACACTGGGAAAATAACGCCCAAAAATCACCCAAAAGGCCCAGGACTTGGGGCAAAAAAATAACCCAATTAACCAAAATAACCCAATTGTTTAGAGCACACATGAATGAATCAGCCGTGTTTAAAATGCATCTATCATTGACATCACTCACTTTCTGTTTCCCAGAAAGCAGGCCGAGCCGAGACCTGAATAACCATTTGTGGTCTTTGCTTTCATCAGTCTGTCTGTGGGTCTGTCACAAGATACTGTGCACAAGGTCATCTTGCAGAAGGACAAGTAGAGCGAGGGGGCTGCTCAGAGGATTAAAAAGGCAGCTATCCTCACTTGTAGCTCACAGTGTTGTTCTGTCTGACACAGCTGTGTTGTAGGTGCTTGCTAGACATCGCCCCAGGTGATGCAATCCGTTTTGTGTTATTTCACATGCTGTTCAACGATTCAAGAAGAGCATGTGTCCTTAACTCAAAAGATGTGCCATAAAAACTAGCATGATACATTTCCTTTAGCTGCTATTATAATGTCATTTATCTCAATGCTTGCCGGCATGGGTGTTTCTGAAATAAAGCAATTAATATCTCTCCATGGCAACAGTATGACTGACTTCGGTTTGAAATGTAGGCTGCAGAGAAAAGCACGCGGTATGCAGTAGCCCTCAAGGTTAAAGATATGAAGGGCACGATTTCACGAATCAAGAATGCTTATTAAATTCCTTAAAATGCAAGCTTTAAAAAAGCAAAAATGAGCTTAGAAGAAAGTGAGATGCATCTGTAGGGTATACTCTGATTAAAGCATATCAATTAGGAGGCTGTCTGCATTTATAAGCTCTTCAACCCAAATTCCAAAGTTCCCATCTGACCCTCAGCAGATCTTTGCCACATTTTCAGCCTATGATGGGTAAACAGTGAGCCATGCTAGAAGAGGGATTGAGATACACTTACTGCAGTGTCATAAACCATGTGCAAACACTGCAACAGCTGGGGAAGGACCCCTCCCTCTTGTTCCTCCAATGTTACACTAACAAAACACACACGTATACGCACACACTCCCTCCCTTTCTGTCTTTTTCTGATGTGTGGCTTAAAGCTAAGCTGATGTCAATGTATGTACAGGGACAGCTGGGAAGATGACCATGCAATTTAGCAGCATGCAATGCTCTCTCTCTCTCTCTCTCTCTCTCTCTCTCTCCCTCCCCTCCTTTGACCTTCCTCAGTTTCTCACATCGATTCCCCTGCAGTCCTTTTTCAGGTTCTCGGTTTCAATTAAAATCTTCGAGCTCTTGGCCTCAGGTCTCCGTCTCTCTCCTGTTCTTTTTTAAACCGTCCTTTATCTGTGTTAAAGGGAGAAGCTTTAGTGTCGGTGTGCATTGACTGCTAGCGCTATGTGGCACATGCCCAGGCCATGTGACTAAGGGCTTTGGCCATGTGAGAACTTCTGCTTTGGCCTGGCAGCAGAGAGGAGAGTCACAGTGCAAGAGGATAAACAATAACACACATAGACACACACACACACACACACACACCAAGCGCAACGCAACAAGACACACTGCAGGAGTACAATGACAGTTTTGTTCTCGCACTGAATATCCACTTCATGAGTCATGCACTGATCAACAAAGCTCTGTGCATGACAAAATTCTTAAATGTATAATATGAATACAGAATATATTTTATTTACTGGAATGCACTGGTCATAAACATACATTCAGTTGGTTGTACTGTTGGTCTTTCAGCTCATGAATCAGTTAAAAAAACAAAAAACTTTCCGATTAAAGTCATACAGGACAAATACTCTTATGTTATCAAAATAAGCTGTAACTGAAGAGGCTTCGTTTTGCCTCATTTTCATTTGTGCCAAGTTAAATATTCAGTAGTGTTTCCTCCGATTAAAGTTTATAGACCTCTTGAACACTAAAGCATCAGATTCTCTGTACTCAAATGATACAAATTATGAGCAAATTAGATAATTCAATCAGAAAATGATAGAGAACAGCATTGATGGCACTTATGGCCATAAAAAATCAATTTGGAACTTGGATGGGTCAGTCAATAACTGAAGGGAGGTCAGTGTAGTACTTATTGACCACTGATTCACTGCCTGTGCCTTGTTGAGAGAATGCAATCTTTGTTAAAATAATGTAATGTACCTCACTGTGTTGCCAATTTGTTTTCTAATTTTTGCTTCCAGGTCTTGACATTAACACCCGCCAACCCAGCGAATGCGTGCATCGGCGTGTATCGCAGTCACTCCTATAGCCACTTTGGCAGGTCGAATTTCATATATAATATATACATTTTTTTAAAAATACATATTGATAGTGAAGTATCTGAAATGCTTCCGATACTGATTTTCCACAGAATACATACACAATAACAGCTGCGCCTTCTTTCTGGGCTTGAATTTTGGCGTGGGATTGCGCGTATTGCAAATAATTACCTGCAGATTTTGTGCCCACGTGCACATAAAGCCGCCTCTCAGTTCTTTTTCAGTGCTTATTGCACTTATACACTCAAATACACACTAAATAATGTCAAAAATGCCGGTCTTCGTGATTATTGACGTAAACACAGTCAGTTATGTTTTAAGTGAATGTAAATAGTTGAGAAATAAAACGCATGTGTAACAGTATAATGGATCCATGCGTCAGCTCTTAAAGTGACAGCAGCCTAATATACCTGCTGCCAAATTATCAGATAATATTAAAAATATCTATATGGCAGTTTTCAGGGCTTGAATTTCAGCGTGGGATTGCACATATTGCGCATAATTTTACTCAGATTTTGTGCTCACACCTAAAGTGCACATATAAAACCGCCTCTCAGTACTAAATTTAGTTCTTTATTGCACTTAAACACTCAAATACACACTAAATAATTTCAAAATGCTGGTCTTTGTGAGTATTCATCTAAACACAGTCAGTTATGTTTTAAGTGAATGTAAATAGTTGAGAAATAAAACGCATGTGTAACAGTATAATGGATCCATGCGTCAGCTCTTAAAGTGACAGCAGCCTAATATACCTGCTGCCAAATTATCAGATAATATTAAAAATATCTATATGGCAGTTTTCAGGGCTTGAATTTCAGCGTGGGATTGCACATATTGCGCATAATTTTACTCAGATTTTGTGCTCACACCTAAAGTGCGCACATAAAACCGCCTCTCAGTACTAAATTTAGTTCTTTATTGCACTTAAACACTCAAATACACACTAAATAATTTCAAAATGCTGGTCTTTGTGAGTATTCATCTAAACACAGTCAGTTATGTTTTAAGTGAATGTAAATGGTTGAGAAAGAAAACGCATGTGTAACAGTATAATGGATCCGTGTGTCAGCTCTTAAAGTGACAGCAGCCTAATAAACCTGCTGCTAAATTATAAGATAATATTAAAAATATCTATATGGCAGTTTTCAGGGCTTGAATTTCAGCGTGGGATTGCACATATTGTGCATAATTTTACTCAGATTTTGTGCTCACACCTAAAGTGCACATATAAAACCGCCTCTCAGTACTAAATTTAGTTCTTTATTGCACTTAAACGCTCAAATACACACTAAATAATTTCAAAATGCCGGTCTTTGTGAGTATTCATGTAAACACAGTCAGTTATGTTTTAAGTGAATGTAAATGGTTGAGAAAGAAAACGCACGTGTAACAGTATAATGGATCCGTGCGTCAGCTCTTAAAGTGACAGCAGCCTAATATACCCGCTGCCAAATTATGAGATAGTATTAAAAATATCTATATGGCAGTTTTCAGGGCTTGAATTTCAGCTTGGGATTGCGCAAATTTTGCATAATTTTACTCAGATTTTGTGCTCACACCTAAAGTGCGCACATAAAACTGCCTCTCAGTACTAAATTAAGTTATTTTTCACTACTTATTACACTTAAACACTCAAATTCACTCTAAATAATGTCAAATGCGTGAGTATTTATGTAAACACTGTCAGTTATGTTTTAATTGAACGTAAACAGTTGAGAAATAAAACGCACGTGTAACAGTGCAAAGTGTAAACAGTATAAAGGATCCGTGTGTCAGCTCTTAAAGTGACAGCAGCCTAATATACCCGCTGCCAAATTATAAGGAAATAATTAAAATTTCTATATGGAAGTTTTTCCCCATGGTATCGATGGAAAATTGTGGTCAGTGAAAATGCTGAGTGGCTAGTAACTTTGGAAAACCACTAGCTACAGTGTCTGGAGAGCAAAAAGTTAATGTCAAGCTCTGTTTGCTTCTGTTTCCCATTGGTTGGTTCATTATAAAACTAACATTCCATTACAAAAATAAATACTTAATTAATTATTTACTTGCATGCAATACAAATAAATAGCTGCAGTGGCTAATTATAGCAATCGACCTGGAACGCCTCACTGTCCCTGTGAATGTGCTGTTGAATCTGAGCACTCATTTCCTCCAGAAGGTCTAATCAATGGAGACAGGCCATTTTTCTATTCTTTACACCTGAGTGAGTCTCTCAGTCTTCAGGCTTGAAGCTAACACGTCCGTATTGTACATCTAAGTCCACTTTAACCCAGACCAAAGTATTAAACCCTTCAGAGAGAGTGTGTTAAGTCTAAGTAATACTGAAAAAGTGATAATCCATCTGTCTGAGTGAATGTTTTAAGGAAGTGAAAAGGAAACTGAGAGATATGTTGTACTGTTTCAGCCTGCCTTTGAAAGTGCTGATATTGTCTAATTTCTTTCAAGCGGAACGCAATGATTTCTCTCAGTGTTCTCAGAGCCACACACCTAAGCCCGAGGCTCCCAAACTGGCTTGCGTTCCTATGTTTTTCCAGTCTTGCTACGACTAGAGTTTGCTTGTGGCCTCCTTTTACATTTGGGAAGCAGTGTAGAGAGAGAGAGAGCGAGAAAAACTGGGTTTGGATACATGCACACTCAGCAAACTTTGGATTGAGAGGTAACATGCAAATGATACTGATATGAGAAGTCCTCTAAAATCCATTAATAAAAAAAAATGTGCATATACAGGAAATGTGAACTCAGATTTGCCATTTCATTTTTATTATTCATATTATAAATGTTTATTATTCTTCTGCTATTGGTGGAAAACCAACACCCAGACACACATGCATGCCGTTTTCTTGGCCGACGACATGTAGACTAAAGGAGCATAAGCCAGACAGCGTGTGCTGTGTTATCTGGGTTGAGTACATGAACAGAACAGAAATAGCTCAACGGAAGCACTGCTCTCTGCTTTAGTCGGCAGATTCCACCTGCAGAAGCACTCGCGCCGTGTGAGAACTGATTACACACACTAATGGACTGAATATAGGGCAGAATAATGACACATATATGGCCGTGTCGATTTATGACTGCTAACAAAAACAACTGCAAATCAAGATCCTATAAACCTGGACTTCAACCTCAGTTTTGAGTCTATGCCCCCAGAAATGTTCTCCGAGTGTTTGTGCATAATCTACGGACGAAGGTCTTGAATTGAACTTGTTTTTAGCTTTATTAGTGAAGGTGTGGGGAATCCTATAGTTTATGCATGCACTAAATTAAAATAAATATACCATATAAACACAAATAGTTCTGAACCTTTGACCCTCAGACCTGAGAACAATGGGATTTCAGCTGCTGTCAGCTTTATCTCCAAACCACCTTCATTATTCATCAAGCCTTTGTAATCACTTATTCATGGCCCACGTAGATCCTGGCAGCTTTAGTTTCTCTCTCCGAAAGGCCTTTGATTTAAAATGTGTGTCCTTACCTCTGTGTGTTTTACGTAGGAAAAACTATGTCTTGCTGTGTCAGGATGTTTGTGTTCTTTAAAGGAGAGCATGTGGGATCTTCTGTTTGGCAGTTGAAACAGTAAATAGTGGAGTGAAGTGTGACAATGTCAAACGTTCTTTCATAAAATATCACAACATTAAAATAACACAGAGTAGGCATACATTATACGCTCTAAAAAATGAGGGGTTGTTTCAACCCAAATTTGGGTCAAATATGGACAAACCCAACCGTTGGGTTAAAAATTTAATTAAGAAATGTAACAACAGTTGGGTTTGACCAAAATTTAGGTTGAAAGAACCCAGCATTTTTACAGTGTAGGAAAATATTGAGTAACATATTTTAACATATTAAGTATAATTATTATATTAAGTAGAACCCAACCATTTAAAGAAAACATTACCAATTTTTGGACATAATATGGCAGTATGCACTCTAAAAAAAAATGTTGGGTTAAAAACAACCCAAGTTGGGTTGAAAATGGACAAACCCAGCAGTTGGGTTAAATGCTTGCTCAACATCCTGGGTAGTTTAATTTAACCCAATTATTGTTTAAAAATGATTATATGTCTGGCTAAAAATGAACCCAAAATATGTTGGAAATTAAAACAGGAACATTTGTTAATAAGCACTTTAATAAATGTTTTTTTGTTTAATTATTATTCATTAAACTTATGAATAAATGTTCATTTATTAAACATAATTATGTCCAAAATAATTTGGGTTAATTTCAAGCAAACAATACGGTAATTTTTAAACAATAGTTGAGTTCAATAAAACTCAAACAAACATTTAACCCAACCGCTGGGTTAAAACAACCCAGTTTCTGGGTTTGTCCATTTTCAACCCAACTTGCGTTGTTTATAACCCAGCATTTCTTAGAGGATAGCATGATTATTTATAAATAAAAGAACACTGAAAATATATATATATATATATATTATATATCCCTTGGAAATTGCTGGCAAGCTTGACAAATCATTTCAAAGAGGAATTTTAATTTTAAGAAACATTTAATTTTACACTTTATTTCGATGGTCCACTTTAGTCATTCTACTAAGCAACTTTGAAACCACATGTCAAACTATTCCACTAACCCAAACCGTATCCTCTAAAGAGAGTTAGTTGACATGAAGTTGCAATGTTACTTATAGTTAGTAGAGCGTGGACTATCAAAATAAAGCTTTTTTTTTTACCGTGAAGGACAGAGGGAAAGAACCAAATAGATCCTTAGCGGTTTCCTTGGAAACATTGTCATGATTATTATACGTAACCTCCAAGCTTAGTCATCCAATTGTAGAATAAATTGTGTTTAGGATGACAGATGTTTAATATAAAGCATAAATGAGGCGATATTTTGAGCAAACCAGGGCAAGTCTAAAGCTGCTCGCTCTCTTGCAATGAACATCTGTACACGAAAATAGCATCTTTATACAGACGTACACTAGGGAAGGCTGTGCTTGTTGAAAGCATGTTTTATTTCACAACGTCTGAAAGCACAGTTGCTGTGGAGAAATTAACCTAACAGTTTAAGTAACAGTTTTAGATGGGCCAGTATCACTTGGATAGAAAACAATGAGAAATAATAATATGCTACTAGAAATATCAACTAGGATTTATCATTTTCAGACATCCATCCTTCTATTAATAAATCACAATTTCATTTTAAAATGCATACTATCACACACCTTCTAATAACCTGTCTCAGAACTGTGAATCTGTCATGCCTGATGGGACCGTGGCTGCCATGGCAACAGTGTCCCATCTTATCCAGAATGGCAACATGAGACCGAGACTGATAAGCAGCCAAGCAGCTGGCGGCACAAGCCCTCGCTGCAGCCTCAGCATCTGCCGCGTTCTGAGTCGCGTTCGCCCCACACACAGCTGAGGAACACACTCATACAAGTAGCTGCTAATCTGCAGTGATCAGAGCACAGACTGGGATGTACGTCGGAAAATTAGCTTGAATATATTATTAATAACATATATGATGTAATATGTAAACATTAAAGAATAATTTTGGGGGGGAGTGGGGTAAGATGAGCCACCCCATGTATCTTGGCAACCGTACACTTTTATTGTCATGTGACCATATATTTTGGAAGCACCTTTTATTTCTGCCAGACACAAGCACATGGGAGGAGTGGAAAGCTCCAATTTACTTTAAAAACAGTTTTTGGTTTGTCAACGTAAGAATATGTGTGATGCATGTTGGTGATTTAGCAACATGTAAAACCATGCAAATCGTTTAGCTAAATTGTCTGAATACGTAAGATAGATTGTTTTTATAAAATGGCAGCTGTGGGGCAAAGTGAGCCAAATGCTGTGGGGTAAGTTGAGCCAGGGTTTTAACTTATGCAAGGCTCTGAAGTTAAGTTTAATATCTGAAGTATAAACGTAGTATTACGCAACTGGTTTAGTTTTTTTTTTTTTTAAATCATTTGGTTGGAACCACATACAAGTACATTAAATCCTTCTCTGATACGAACCAGAAGATACTTAATCATTTGTATATCTTTCCACCAAATGGTCAAAATTGCAGAAAAACTACCTTTTGGTTTTTTATTTAATTTTACTCAACAAACTCTCTGTTTAGTCTGTTTTTGGGAACTAACTGTTTTGCAAACTATTAAAGATATTGAAATTTCATGTTTGTTTGGTTGGTTTTTATATTGTTTAAGTTAGTTTTGAGAAAAGAATTATGAAAATCTGTAAAAAGAAATTTGATTATTAAATTAGTTGTTAAAAGAGCTAAATTATCTTTACAATTCTCGTGGGTTTGATTCAGTTAGATAGTCAGTTTACACCCACCTACTGACTCGGCTCAACTTACCCCTAATGTGGGGTAAATTGAGCCACAGGAACACTTTTTTTATAAGAAGCCATATTGTTAGAACCCTTTATCATAGATATATTCTGATCATTTAAAATGACAGAAAACATCCTGAAATATAAAAGATGGCTCATCTTACCCCACACTCCAATATAGCATTTTATTGCATAAAAGCATATGACTTAAAAGAATTCAGAGTGTATGTGGGCACACAGATGCAAAAAGAATGTTTTCCTTTATTATATTTGTTTGTGTGTAAATTCATGGTCAGGCAACGACGATATGAAACAATGAGTCATCTTTGAATCACCCTGTTAAAAATGCAACACAAAGGCTATTTCACTCTGTATTGTGAGTAATGATGTTCAATAGTGCATTTCTAATATATTCTGCTCCTTTTCATTGCCTCGCTCTGACACACTCTCGTTTAGACATGATCCAGGCCATGTTAACCTTCATAACTGTAAAAAAAAAAAAAAAAAAAGCTTTTGCAGGTCATGGGCAATGGCAAAAACAATGTGTGTTGACGTTAAATTGCCCCTGTTGGCAATTTTTCCGTGAAGAATATCAGCAGGAAAGCACGTAATCAATATACAGTCATGCAGAGTCATGAATGCTGCAGGCTACTATCATTAACTTCAAACACTTTACTGCAGATTCACTGATTCAGCTGCGCAAAATACACTGCTTTCCTGCCTGAGATCATATAGAAAAGACACTCCATAATCTATGAAACACATCATTTTGTCACAATTTCAGTCCAAACACACAATGAGCTGTCATTTCATAATAAATCTGCAGCTGAAAATGCTCAGGGCTGACATGACCAATAGCACACACTGCCACAAGACTGCTCAAACTCAGCCTAAGAATTGCAAAGGTATATAAAATAAGTACGACAGCATCCTCTAGTGGTACACAAGATTATTACACTAGTTGGCAAATTTGTTTCCCTCTATAGGTCAGAGTAGAATTTGACAATCTTTAATAAAAAAAAAAAAAAATATATATATATATTATTTTATATATATATAATTATTATTATTTTAAAAGATTGTCAAATATACATATATCATTTGTTGCAAAGTGAGCTCAAACTGAAATTATGGATTAATTTAATAAAATACTTTATGTCTGTAGTGTATACTCCGAGATATATTAGTAATATTTTTAGTAATATATATATTAGTAAGATATTTTCACTAATATAAATGGACAGCAAACTATGTTTTGTTTTGCTTTTTTGGATTGCATTTCTTTAATTTCCTAAAATAATCTTGCTATTTACTATATACTATACTATATCACTTTCTTCTTTTGTCTTTTGTTGTCACTTCTTTTCACATAAGTTGTGTTTGTTGATCATTATCCACTATAAAAGTCAAGTCAAGTCACCATAATAGTAATATTATCTACTATACCACATTGCTATATTATGTAAAATTAATTTCACGGAACATGGTATGTTTCATTTATCCTTATCCTTATAAAAAACATTTTTAGACATGGTTTCCAGTTTTTTTTTTATTTTGCAATACATAGGCATTCGTTTTATATTTCAAGCATGTTATTTGTGGACTTAATGTAATAAAGATGACAACTTTAACAGTCCTAAAGGAAACCCGATTCCTGACTCGATTTCTCATGACAAGATCAATTGCAGGGAAGCCCTGTTTCATAAATGACGGAAAATTCCATAAATGGTGTGTGTGTGTGTGTGGGGGGGGGGGGGGGTTGAGCAGATTTGAAGTAAATTCCTATGTATTTCTATATATGTCCGTGGACTACAAAAAAAAATGCATAGATTACTCAACATTTGGAACATATTGGTTTTCTTTATAAATCAATATTTTCAAACAGTGTAAGTTTATAAGACAGTATGTAAAATATGTGACAAAATAATCAAATTTAATAGTCAAATTATTTAAGTTTTTAAATTTGTTCCACAGAAGAAAGAAACTCATAGAGGTTCGGAACAACATGAGGGTGAGTAAATGATGACAATTTTCATTTTTGGGTGAAGTATCCTTCTAAGTCCTACTTCATTTGATCAAAAAGCACTGTATGCATTTAATATAGATTTAAACTATAATACATTTTCATTCAGTTCACACTTAAGTCTATTCTTTCTAAGTATATTTTTCCCATAATTAGTACTACGAATATAGTAAAGAGTACTTCTTTTCCACAAGGACATGCAACCAAAAACAAACATTGATCATTTATCTAAGTAGTGACACAAAAACCACACTATAATCGTTTAAGTGTGTGTTCTGTTATACAAGCCAGGATGAAGACAGTTGGAAAAATGAGTTGGCACAGTCCATGGCACAGCGTAAGTTTTATGAATTGCCAGTAAACCATGCAGTAAACCACTCTTGTGCAGACTGATTGATTGTATGTGTGTCTGTTTATGTGTGTATGTTTTTGTGCCATCGTCTGCACAAGCTGGAGCAACTGTGTGTGAATGTAGGGGATCGTGTTGCTGTTTATGTCATATCCAATAAATGTGGCTTTGCACAATAATGACCTCATCATCTTCTGTTTGCAGTTCCCAGTGCCACACAGACCATGTCTCGTACAATGGCAAAGTCCACCTATCCAACAGTAATTGCCCCCGTCATAATGTACCGCTGTAGACCTAGTCCAGATTGCAGGCATTTACTTGTTTCCATGCAATTTGAGTTAACCAAGAAATGAGGTAACGGCATTGCTAATGGGGTAAATGATGCGCATTGTAAGTAGGCTTGTCTAGAAGGTCTGATGACCACATTTGACTATAGATTATTCATAAGGAGACAAAAGAAGGCTTGGAGAGAGCACTGGACTTTGAGCACGTCTCTGTTTTGGGTCCCTAACTGCCCTGCAGAGCCACACAGGGCATTGTTAACCACAACCCACTCTGTGTGTGTGGACGTCAAGTCCTTGGCACTTTTATTTGAGTTCCTGTCCAAAGTTCTAGCACTGTGGGTGACGCCAGCCTTGCCTCGGTCACACGGGTGTTCATGAGTTGCTCAATTTACGCTCATCGTGAAAAGTTATACTGGACTGCGTTCATAAAATCAAGGCTTGACTCCGTCGGGTTGTGTATAGCCTGCGTGGTAAATTCATTATAAACTCGTTCTAGAGTATTTGGACTAAACTAAGGGAACATTTTTAAAAATAAATGTTAATGCATTCAGGTGAATTGTATGTTTGGGTTCATTTCCTGTTCCAAAATGTGCACAGCATTGTATGAATGAATGAATGAATTTTCTTTTCATATCACCATCTGATAAAAAATAATATTTGCCAAATATATTGTGTGTAATATAAATCAAATATTTTTTAAACACAAATCTAGCATCCACATGAATGAATGAATGAATGAATTGAGACTACAGGATGGTTTCAGACAGACTGACAGATGGAAGGATAGACAGAGAGATAAGCAGCTTTTCATTAACTGTGGTAACTGCGGATGAGGATGAGGAAGGATGAGGAATCCTGCAATCCCGCAGTAACCATCGCACCGGAGTCTCGTCACGTCATGGCCGCCACACCAGACTCAAGTCACGTCATGGCCGCCACACCAGACTCAAGTCACGTCATGGCCGCCACACCAGAGTCAAGTCACGTCATGGCCGCCACTCCCGAATCACGTCATGGCCGCCACACCAGAGTCAAGTCACGTCATGGCCGCCACACCAGAGTCAAGTCACGTCATGGCCGCCACTCCAGAATCACGTCATGGCCGCCAGGCCAGAGTCACTTCACGTCATGGCCGCCATACCAGAGTCAAGTCACGTCATGGCCGCCACACCAGAGTCAAGTCACGTCATGGCCGCCACACCAGAGTCAAGTCACGTCATGGCCGCCACACCAGAGTCAAGTCACGTCATGGCCGCCACACCAGAGTCAAGTCACGTCATGGCCGCCACTCCAGAGTCAAGTCACGTCATGGCCGCCACACCAGAGTCAAGTCACGTCATGGCCGCCACACCAGAGTCAAGTTACGTCATGGCCGCCACACCAGAGTCAAGTCACGTCATGGCCGCCACTCCAGAGTCAAGTCACGTCATGGCCGCCACACCAGAGTCAAGTCACGTCATGGCCGCCACTCCAGAATCACGTCATGGCCGTCAGGCCAGAGTCACTTCACGTCATGGCCGCCATACCAGAGTCAAGTCACGTCATGGCCGCCACTCCAGAATCACGTCATGGCCGCCAGGCCAGAGTCACTTCACGTCATGGCCGCCATACCAGAGTCAAGTCACGTCATGGCCGCCACACCAGAGTCAAGTCACGTCATGGCCGCCACACCAGAGTCAAGTCACGTCATGGCCGCCACACCAGAGTCAAGTCACGTCATGGCCGCCACTCCAGAGTCAAGTCACGTCATGGCCGCCATACCAGAGTCAAGTCACGTCATGGCCGCCACTCCAGAATCACGTCATGGCCGCCGTACCAGAGTCAAGTCACGTCATGGCCGCCACACCAGAGTCAAGTCACGTCATGGCCGCCACACCAGAGTCAAGTCACGTCATGGCCGCCACACCAGAGTCAAGTCACGTCATGGCCGCCATACCAGAGTCAAGTCACGTCATGGCCGCCACACCAGAGTCAAGTCACGTCATGGCCGCCACTCCAGACTCAAATCACATCATGGCCGCCACACCAGACTCAAGTCACATCATGGCCGCCACACCAGAGTCAAGTCACGTCATGGCCGCCATACCAGAGTCAAGTCACGTCATGGCCGCCACACCAGAGTCAAGTCACGTCATGGCCGCCACTCCAGACTCAAGTCACGTCATGGCCGCCACACCAGAGTCAAGTCACGTCATGGCCGCCACACCAGAGTCAAGTCACGTCATGGCCGCCATACCAGAGTCAAGTCACGTCATGGCCGCCACACCAGAGTCAAGTCACGTCATGGCCGCCACTCCAGACTCAAGTCACGTCATGGCCGCCACACCGGAGTCAAGTCACGTCATGGCCGCCACACCGGAGTCAAGTCAGGTCATGGACGCCATACCAGAGTCAAGTCACGTCATGGCCGCCACACCAGAGTCAAGTCACGTCATGGCTACCACAGCAGAGTTTCATCACATCATGTCCGCCATGCCAGTTTCTTCATCTCATGGCCGCCACGCCAGACTCTTGTCACATCATGGCCACCATGCCAGAGTCAAGTCACGTCATGGCCGCCACACCAGAGTCAAGTCACATCATGGCCGCCACTCCAGAGTCAAGTCACGTCATGGCCGCCACACCAGAGTCAAGTCACATCATGGCCGCCACACCAGAGTCAAGTCACGTCATGGCCGCCACACCAGAGTCAAGTCACGTCATGGCCGCCACACTAGAGTCAAGTCACGTCATGGCCGCCACACCAGAGTCAAGTCACATCATGGCCGTCACATCATGGCCGCCACACCAGAGTCAAGTCACATCATGGCCGCCACACCAGAGTTTCATCACATCATGGCCGCCACGCCAGTCTTTTCATCTCATGGCTGCCACGCCAGACTCTTGTCACATCATGGCCACCATGCCAGAGTCACGTCACGCCAGGGCCGCCACAGCAGAGTCAAGTCACATCATGGCCATCTATTGTTTCGTGCTGGTGTTTCTCGTTATTGTTCCTTGTGTTAATTAAATGTAATTTCATTGTTCATCTGTGTCAGCCTCTTAAATATGGATTTTCTTTCAAATCTGAATTATCAAGTCAAGCCAGTACATCAGACAGACAGTTAAAATATCGACAAAATAATCACATTGTGCATATCATATGTGCATAATGAATTAATATTCAATTTTCAATTTTATAAAAAAAATAGAGCTTGCGTGAACTTGACAGGTGAAATATGGAAAAGGGCCATCATGATGAGTGATTTTACCATTTATATAATTTGAATGAGATCCCACACTAATGTATCAATGTTTTCGCTTAAGTCGCATCGCTCAGCTCCGTCCCTTCATGAGTGTCCAAGATGCCGAAACTGTCATCCATGCTTTTGCTACCTTGTCTATGTAATGCCCTTTTACTGTCTTTCTATTATTTTTGAGTTAATCAACTGTTTTGTAAAATTCTTGAACTATTGTCTGTTATTGTTATCTACCCTATTGCAGTTATCCCTTTATTATTGTACCAACATTATAAAGCATCCTCGAGGAAGTACGTAGTAGTTAAGGCTTATTATCAAGGCTTCAAGGGAGTAACAATAAGTCAAGTAACTCTAGTATTTTGGCAGAAGCAATGGTTATCTTAGCAAAATTTCCAATTCTGTGGCAAACAAGAAATGTCGTCACATTTTTTTAAAGTGAATGTGATGATATATGGTGACAGATTGTGCCAAAAACAACCAGTATTAAGCATGCTAAGTTCATTTGGCTAATAATAACCGTTGAGGCTGACAGTAAGCGTCGTGTGAGGTGAGTGGAGTCACCGGCAGTTTTGGGGTAGCACGTCCTGTACAGTAAAGTGTTGACCTCGCAGGGATCCACAGGGGAGCTAGTGTCCCTGGATCCAGCACTTCTCCCTAATGCAGCCTGACAGCATGAGAGCAGGGCTTGTGCTCCCTGTGCCGAACTTTCTAATTGCCACTGCAACAGAAGGGGCAGCACAGAGTGAGTCTGTGTTCCCAGCAGGTCAGGCATGCTGGAGACGCTCTGTCGAAGACAGAATCATCACTCAGGTGGTGCAGGCCAGGCCTAGGCCACATTCAACGGCCCCACATAGAGCACAGCATTCATCAACTCTTGGCTTCTGTGGAGGAGGAGTAAGAGGAGGGGACCCAAAATGATGCCTGTACGTCGAAAGCCAGAAAACACCAAACAGACTTTTGAGTGTCCTGAGGTTACACATGCAACCACAGTTTCTTCATCAGTGCTTAGATTGTGAGAGTGATAGGGCATCAGAGGCACGTGCCCTGTCAGATTGGGCCAAGTGGATTTTAAATACAACTGCCAAATCAAATGTTGGAATCTTTGGCAATCAAGCACGATTATAGCAGGTAAAAAGTGTTAAAACTGTGGTAGAAATCGCACGTTCACATTTCTAAATGTGGTCACTCAAGTCAAGTCCACAGATCATTTGATCAGTTTGTCATCATATTCTCTCCCTCATGTCACTACAAATCCTAATTTTACCTGGCAAATAAATAAATAGAGATATGCTTTTTTTGTGACCAAAAAAAACAAAATAATAACACAACACAAACAGACTCCAAGTGGTTTGTGAACTGATTGACCTATTTAAAAAAAAAATATGATTGACAGGCGATCTGACCAATCATAACCCCGAATCCGCCATTTTGTCAGACAAAACGGTCAGGGGAGTTAGTAGATTAACGTTGGTGAACTTGAATCACGTCTTGAAACAACATTCCTTCTGATGTTCATTCATGTTTATTTGATGCTATAAATGAACTAGTATGAAGAGATGATCGGTTCACGAGGAGCTACAGCGATCTGTCACCACACATTAAAGACACACTAGACGCTATTTATTGTTTAAACTTTAAAAAATGACGATATTTTAAATATGAAACTGTTTCATATCAAAAGTAACCTGCTCTGTTTTGTCTGTCAACGCGTTGTCAGTGTCCTCTTTGCTCCTGGATGTATTTTTAACCTGAAGGGGGCGGGTCTTTGTGTCAATTAATCAACTTGAAATTGTTAACATTTTAATTTGTGGTAAAGTACTTCTGTTTACTCGTTTCATTAATGTTACACTGGTAAAAGTAGTAGTTCGTGAGATTAAGTAATGCGCAGCGCAGTGCAAGATGAGCATTTGTGGTTAAAATGAAAATGTCCGATGGTTTCGCTGGATCAGACTCTTTTTCCTCGTCTGGGATCATGTAGATCCTTTGAAGCTGCACTGAAACTGACATTTGGACCTGTTGAACCCCAGTGAAGTCCACTATATGGAGAAACATTCTGGAATGTTTTCCTCAAAAAATCTTCATATCTTTTCGACTGAAGAAAGAAAGACATAAACATCTTGGATGACGTGGGAGAGAGTAAATTATCAGGAAATTTTAGTGAACTAATCCTTTAACTTTCCCATCGTAAACTTGAATAACTTACTCTTTTTTTTTTTTCTTTTACTTTCAGGTGTCTTGCAGACACCAAGTGAGCCAGAACTGCCACTGTTGCCCTTTTAAAAAAATTTGCAGCAGAACACATCCACGAGTGTTTTTGTTTTATAGAGATCTTTATGTTCCAGTGCAGAAGGGAACAGAGTGCTGCGATCATGGCAAAAGGTGTCCTCCAAATCCTCCAAGTTATGAAATCCTCTGCTTCTGCCAGGGTGTAAAATCTCTCCTGTTTACAGACGGATAACGCATTCCTCTGGCCTGAGCTGCGTGCCACCCCAGTGTTTGGAGGAGAGGCTTGCGTTTTTGCACATACATGCCTCATTTCTGTGAGTGGCCACTGAACACGTACACCTACTTAAGGGCTGTTTCGCTTCCAGAGGCAGAGCGCAGACTTCACTGCAGCGAGAGGAGAATCAGGCTTGGCTATGTGAAATATGCCCAGCAGGGACAAGGATTGATTGCTGCAGGCTGAAGGGTGTTGGATCCTCACCTTTCCGCCATACACAACATTCTCCACAGCCAAGCGAGTGAAATACCAGCCTGACAGTACTGATCCCATACTGGCCTCGGAGTGACCAGTTGTTCATGCACTAACTAGGTCATACACACTCACAGAATGTAAATGACACTGACAAACTTGTGATTTACAGCAGTAAGTATGCAAAGAGAAAAATAATATAAATGCTTATGCTACGGACATGAGCAATATGTCAAATTATTTATAATATATATATATATATATATATATATATATATATAAATGTGTGTGTGTGTGACCTTGAACCACAAAACCAGTCATAAGTCACGGGTATATTTGTAGCAATACCCAACTCTACATTGTATGGGTCAAAATTATCTAATTTTCTTTTATGCCAAAAATCATTATGATATTAAGTAAAGATCATGCTTCATTAAGATGTTTTGTAAATTTCTTACTGTAAATATATCAAAAGTGTATTTTTGTGAGTGGATATGCATTGCTAAGGACTTCATTTGGGCAACTTTAAATGTGATTTTACTCAATATTTTGAATTTTTTTAGCACCATCATATTCCAGATTTTCAAATAGTTGTATCTCGGCCAAATATTGTCCTATCCTGATATCAACAGAACGTTTATTTATTCAGATTTCAGATTATGTATGAATCTCAATTTCAAAAAAATTGACCCTTATGACTGGTTTTGTGGTCCTGGGTCACACACACACACACATACACACATATAGGACATATAGGAAAATATGCCTCAGAGAAAAAACTCAGTTTTATTAGTTTTATTCAGAGGCCCAAACTAAGCAAAAATATGGAATATGCTGGCTATGTAGTAGGAATGAATCCATGATGCATGAAACTCAGGAGGTTTTATTACAACACAACAATATTGAAAAGAACAGCAACACGTTGAATGTGTACGGTAAGGTAGAAAATGGAAAATAAACAGAAATGAAATGAAATGATAGTTCAACAGAAAGTGAGTGTCTCAGCTACTCACTCCGTTCCTCCAAGCGATGCACAGAAAAACTAACAGGTAAATTCGCACTTATGCTCAAGTGATATGTCAATAAACCGGAAGTGACCTTTTCAAGACATCAAACCTCTCCTGCACCTAAAGTTATGTTTGGTAGGCGTGTAACGGTAATTGTATTCATCCGAACCGTCATGCTACGGACGTCACGGTTTGGTGCATACAGTCAGACGACAAATACAGTCGGTCACAGGCGAGCCACACTCCAATCCAGAAGGGGGTAATGCAATGTTGTTTGCTAACTGCCACAACAGGAAAAAGCGTAGATCTATGCGTAGATATGTTTACATGTGATCTCTCATCCAGTGTTTCAACCTTGGAAAGAAATCAATAAAACAGCTGGAGAATAATCTCTCACGTAGCATTACATTTACCTCAGGTGAGTCATTTAGTGTCCACAGCATATTAGTAATGAAGCATTTCACTAAATATATGCACTATAGTAGCTTATATACTCATTATATTTACTTTACCTGTTAGTAATGGCTTAATTATTTAATATATGTTTCAGTAAATTTGTCATGAAAACAGGTTATGATAGTAACTGTGTAAATGATTATATTTCAATAATGAATTGTTTCTTTTTGAGCATTAAATATATCTAAAAAAAAATAGCAACTGGGCTCGGTTGTTAATTTTAATCTTTAATATTATAGCAATGTGAAAGAAAGACTCCCTGTTTATTTACAGCATTAGCTGAGAAAGATTTTTTTTATCCTTAAGAAAAGGCTAATTACAATTTAATTTATTTAAATAGAGAGACACAAATAGTTCAATTAACTATTGTTTAATAAAAAAAGCAAGAATTTTATGTTTAGTTTTCTAGTTTTTTACACCCCTAATGTATAGATAATCAAGTAAACCAAAGTTACTTAAATGAAGTGTTCATCTTGAAATATTACTTACAATATAAACGATATTCTGACGTTTACTTCATAAAAATCATTAAAGATTCCAAAAACTCTGAATGTGGATGTTTTTACAATTACGCTTTTACAACATCTTCAGATGAAAGAAGGCACGTAGTAGTTTTTAAAACATATTTTTGATATATTTCCCTCATTGGATTGCCAAAAAAATTTGAAATAATGAAGATTATAAACGAAATTGATAATGAAAAACCGCAACAAAATAATCGGTCCAAGTATTTCTAGCGCATTCTCTCGGGGGGTCTCTGCGGTGTGTGGTTTCTGGCTGATTGAGTTCTTATCCATGATTCTGTGATTACTGCAATTAAGAAGGTCAGAGGTCATGACGACACTGACACAGAGGTCCCAGTGTGTGAGGAGCAGGCGCTAATTAGTTCCTCTCTGCTCTGTGTGTGAGATCATGGCATTATATGTGAAAACACAGTTCACGGACAATACGTATAATTAGGGGACAATGGGGCAGAGAGCAGTATACGTACATACGCTCTGCCAAGGGCCCGGCTAAAAAAACCATTGTACAGAAGAGACTGGAAAAAAGACAGCAAGCTAAAAGACGACAATAGACAAATGAACAAGCAAAAAAAAAGGACCCTAAGACACAGTGTCCTCATTTGATAATGATTTCCCATGTGTAAAAACCTTGGGCTTGAGAATGGGGGTTTTGTGCAATGGCACAAAGCAAGCACATGGACCGGCGGAGGAAGTTGGGAGAGGAGAGAGAGCGAGCTGTGGTAAACCTCACTGTTTGGTGTGAGAGAGCATGGGAAATGCGTGGGACCAAACACGGTCATGGTAAGCGGTTCTGGCCTGTCGCTTTGGGGCTCGTCCAAATCTGACACAAAATGGGAACCAAAGTCCAGCGGAGCGCTCTCCGATCGGCGCGAACATCCACTCATCTTCTCCGCTAGCCCAAAGCAAAGACAGGCCTTGACATTTATGGCTTTTCATCCCATAACTCATACGCATTAATGCTTCCCAAAAATGTTTAAAGTGGAGCACGGCTTCCTGCATCCCATCTGATTCTCGCCCTGCAAGGTAACTCGCGCACACCCACCGTCGGAGACAACGAAATGTCTTCCCCAAGGCAGAGGAAGCGCTGTGCTGTAATGATCGCTTACGTCAAACCTTGACCGAGGTCATTTTTTAAGATTTAATGTTGAAGGCATGTTCAATGTTCAGTCTAAAGACAGAAGCCAGACGGGAAAGGAGCGAGACAGGCGCTGACAGGTTTGACACACCTGGAAAAATGTATCTCGATTAGAATGAAGTCACTAAACATCTGAAAGGCTTCTTCTGAATGCTGAGAAAACCAAGGATATGCGTATTATCGATAACCTTTCGATTGAATTGGTTGAAAGATATAAGTACACTGAAAACAATCCTCTTTTGTCAAATCAACATGGATACTTAAAGAGTTAGTTCACCCAAAAATGAAATTTCAGTCATTAATTCCTCTCCCTCGTGTCGTTCTACACCCGTAAGACCTTCGTTCATCTTCAGAACACAAATGAAGATATTTTTGATGAAAATCTCTATTGACAGCAAGATCATTTACACTTTCGATGAAACATATTTAAAACAGGTCATGTGACTACAGTGGTTCACCTTATAAAGCGACGAGGATACTTTTTGTGCGCCAAAAACAACAATATCTAGTGATGGACGATTTCAAAACACTGCTTCACGAAGCTTTACGAATATTTCGTGTCGAATCAGAGGTTCGGAGCGCTAAAGTCACGTGCTTCATTATGTGATAAGTGTTTAGAAATTTCAATAGTTCACGTGACTTTGACAGTTTGATACGCGATGCGAATCACTGATTCGAAAGAAAAGATTCATAAAGAACTAACCCTTTAATGTGCTTCAGATAACATAATATTTTGAGTTTCTGTTGATTAAAGCGGTCACAGTCATTGTAGAAACTTACATTTTTAATTTCAATGAACTCAAAATTTTAATGAAACCAGTTAACTTACTTTTTTTAAGTTAGACCAACAATTCTTAATATCAAGGCACTGTTGTCAATAATAAATAAAATTTTATAGAGAACACTGTGTAAGATGACTTTATTGACTGCGGAAATCAGCCAAATTTAAGATTGATAGGACATTGAAGAGGCATATTGAATCAATTTTAATGTTAAAAGAAGGTTGTAAATAACAGTATAAAGTATTGAGTGTGAAATTTGTTTGATAAGCAGGTGATGATGAAGAAAGCACATCACATTATATCTGACACATCTTTGTATACGGTCCCTTTAGCCAAGACAAATAGATTCATAATTTTTGTTTGCACCATGAGCCATAAATTTGCTTCATTTAAATAGGAAGAGGTAGTTTTTAAATGATGTTTTTCCTAATGTGCTATTAATGTACTTGTCTGTCTTATATGTGATGTAAAAAACTCCCATCTGCAGAAGAAATTCCCCCTAAGGAGGACATTAAAGTTTTACAATACAATAAAATAATTTGGTAGAAGTGTATCTTTAAAGCTCAAAACACTGATCCAGTGATTAATGATAACACTAAATGTCTATGATATATTATTATCATAATTAATAAATGATTTCTTATACTATAACAGTCCACAGGAGAACGTATGTGTCTTTTAAGGAAGGATGTGTGATGAGGGAAATGTCGCCACCAGGGGGCAAAATTATTTCAGTTACAATTAACTACTACATTTCGTGCCTTCTTAATCTTATCTAATGTCATTTTTCTCTTATTTGCCATGTACTGTATGTTTTAAAAATACAAAGGCAATACATTTTAACAGTACACTCTTAGAAAATACAGAACCTTCCAAAAATAAAAATGTAGCGCCTGATGGAACCCTTTAGTGTTCTATATAGAACCTTTTCTTCTAAGAGTGCCTTGACAGATGTCCAAAATTTCTACCTAACAGCAAGATGAATTCCAAAACATGTCTGTTTATACTGAAAACTAGAGCTGACCACCAAAACCTAGCCAGGAATTTTCCTCAAAAGAGTTTCACTCCACATTAAATCAAAAAACATTTCACTATTGGAAATTAATGGCGCACTCAACAAAAAGTGAACTGGCATTAAATACCATCATGCACACACACAAAAAAAAAAACTGGGTTAAAAACAACCCAAGTTGGGTTGAAAATTGGGCGATTGGGTAGTTTTAACCCTTCGGTTGGGTTAAATGTTTGTTTATTTAACCCAACTATTGTTTAAAAATTACTGTACTGTTTACTTAAAATTAACCCAAAGAATATGTTTAACAAATGAATATTTATTAATAAGTTTAATGAATAATAATTAAACAATAAACATGCATTCAATTGCTTATTAATAAATGTTCACCTTTTGATTATTATTGTTACCTCTAGTAATTATGTGTCTGATTTTTAATTTCCAACCTACTTTATGCTCATTTTAATCCAGCCATATAGTCATTTTTAAACAAAACTACCCAGCAAGTTGGGCAAACATTTAACCCAACTGCTGGGTTAAAACAACCCAACTTGGGTTGTTTTTAACCCAGCATTTTTTTGTGTCACCACAGATAGTCGGACCTAAAAAAAAAAAAGTTTAGCAGTCGCTCACAACTCATTTATCTCATTAATTCAGCTACTCTTACTTTTCATTCATTTCCTCCATTGACTATGTCGAATTCTTCTCTCCCATTGAAGTATTTCGTTATCCTATGTGATAATGACACTGAAGATTACCGGCGGTGAAGCCAAACCATTAGAAATCGAGCTGGTTGCAATGAGTTATGGCAAGCCATTAACAAAACATGAAGTGCTTTCTGGAGTGGATGAACAAAGTATAAATAGATCTCTCAGAGCACAACAACCGAATGCTTCATCAGAAATGTTTGGCATTACATCACTGCCTGTGTGAGAGAGACTCTGGAGTTACCCGACGCTCTCTGAGCCAGCTATTATGGTTTGTACTAATGTTCTGGTTTTAAAATCCAAACATTCTCAAAGCTGTTATTTGCTCTCCCTTTTTCCTTTTACTCAGAAATTCTGTCTCTCTTTCAGCAAAGTGCCTCTGTCTATGGTGAGGAGAGACAGATTTCACAAGGCCTGCTACTGTGTTTCAGCCTCATGGGACTGTTTTGTGGCAGAAATCAGTGTAATGTTCCTTGTGTGCATGCGGCCGGACACACGTACTCACAAGAGTGTACATTAAAAGCTTTTTATGGAAATATTACATCTTGTCTGGCTTTAGGATGGACTCTGGATTTTTTGACAATGAAGATCATTACGGATTCTGTGTGATAAGGATTATTTTGCAAAAAACTGAAGAATGCAACAAAAAGCCTTTACAAATATAATGGGTTCTTGAAACAAAGACAGAAAGTGCAACATGCCACGAACAATTAATATACAGCTGTGATCGTCAACACAAGCAGGCACATCGGCACATCTGACGACTGTAGCAAAAAACAGACCATCTGATTAAGCTCTGAATAATGCTTTGATCCCAGTGCTCGCACTCAAGTGCCCAGACTTCAAATGGAGTGAGTGTTTCTTATATGCATGGTATTGACATATATTAAAGCTGAGATTTTATGTCCTCATTATCACACACATGCACATGCCCAAACACCATCTGAATCTGGAAACTCACCTGATAAACAAGACCCCGTGTCGTAATCCTAACGCTGTCACCATGAGCAAGCAATATTTACTTTCCTATGTATGTCGTTGAAAATGAATAGAATTCTTTGCGTGTGAAGTGAATGAATCAAACCGAATGTTTAAATTATGGTTGAAATGCATTATCAATTATCAAGCACTGTCATGTAAGATTTTGAACAGTCGGTTGATTTCTTAAGGCAGCGGCTCAAAAGATGATTTAATGCCATTTTAGAGGACTTTCTGATATTTTGTATTTTATTCAGTCCTAAAAACCACAAACTGACCACTGGAAACTAATAACACTGTGTTACCATCATATAATTGCCACCAACGTCCTCATGTCTAACTGCACTTTAACATAATTACTGAATGGAATGGAAAAGTGGAAAGACCGCCGTGTAAAAATACAAAGAGAAACACAGTTGGGTAGATGTTGTATTTAATTTTTGAAAATGAAACAGAATTAGGTTATAGGTTGTGTCTACCTTAAAGGGCTAGTTCACCCATCATTTTCTCACGTCGTTCCAAACCTATATGGCTTTCTTTCTTCTGCGGAGCACAAAAGAAGATCTTTTGAAGGATGTGGGTCTCCAAACAGTTTTGGTTAACCCTGACTTCCATTATGGAGAGAAAAAAACCCATCAAAATATCATACAGGTTTGGAATGAGGGTGAGCAAATGATGACGCAGAATTTTTATTTTAAGGAGAACTAAGTCCTATCATTTCTATACTCTAAGAAAAACGCTAGGTTAAAAACAACCCAGCACTGGGTCAAAATTGGACAAACCCAGTTAAAACTTTGACCCAACATGCTGGGTTGTTTTTTTTTTTTATTAAACTCAACTATTGATTCAAAATTACTATATTGCTGGCTTAAAATGAACCCAAAATACAGTTAAAATTAAAATCACACAGAATTACTTGAGTAACAATCAACAGGTGAACATAAGCAAGAACACCCAGGAATGCACAAAAACATAGGCAAGGGTTAAAACAACGTGTACATGAGTGGAAAAAGCTCAGAAAAGAATGACAACAATTATACAGCTTATTAAGGTTTAATTAATAAATTAATAACGTTTGAAAACAAATTTGACCGTATTTCGCATAAAAACAAACAAACAGACTAAAAACACTGTCTGAAGTTTGCTGCAGTCAGAATTCATAGTTTTCGATTCGTTTTCTTCTGTTTTCCACATATATTCCTGTCGTCTGCGCAGCGGTGTGTTGTCGAAATCTAAGCCGGTGATTGGCCGCTGTTTGGAGGCGGAGCTGCGAACCTCACACCGCTGCTCCGCATCTCTCATAACCGAAATATATCGTGACAGGCTCCTGCACATAAAAAACAGTACAAAGTTCTGATAACATATTTAAACATCCAAATATATAACGATATTCAGTATTACGACAAATAAAAATCGATGTTTCGATCATCCGATACTGAATGACACATTCATAAAATGATCAACAGCACCGTAAAGACTTTATAGATGAAATAAATGTATACAAACCTTTATTTTACTGAAGTGAAGCACCAATTTACCTCACCAAGGTCTGCTTTCTCCTGACGAGAAAAAAGCTTGCGCTTTGTGCAACGTTGGTGCAGTAACTTAAGCCACCGCTGGGTTGTTGCGTCAGAGCGCGGATAAGGAGGACTGTATTGTTTCTTTCAACTGATTAGCCAGCTTCTAACCCAACGGCTGGGTTACACAAAACTACCCAACAGGCTCAACCCAGCATGTAATTTTCATTTTTTTCCCCACCAGAACTTATTTCAACATTGCGTTTAAGGTTTAATATGGAAGCCCCTTCCCGCCACTAAAACAAAAAAAGATTATTGCGACTTTATATCTCACAATTCTGACTTTATATCTCACACTTCTGACTTTTTATCTCACAATTCTGACTTTTTATCTCACAATTCTGACTTTATATCTCACAATTCTGACTTTATATCTCACAATTCTGACTTTTTATCTCACAATTCTGACTTTATATCTCACAATTCTGACTTTATATCTCACACTTCTGACTTTTTATCTCACAATTCTGACTTTTTATCTCACAATTCTGACTTTATATCTCACAATTCTGACTTTTTATCTCACAATTCTGACTTTATATCTCACAATTCTGACTTTTTATCTCACAATTCTGACTTTTTATCTCACAATTCTGACTTTATATCTCACAATTCTGACTTTTTATCTCACAATTCTGACTTTATATCTCACAATTCTGACTTTATATCTCACAATTCTGACTTTTTATCTCACAATTCTGACTTTATATCTCACAATTCTGACTTTATATCTCACAATTCTGACTTTTTATCTCACAATTCTGACTTTATATCTCACAATTCTGACTTTATATCTCACAATTCTGACTTTTTATCTCACAATTCTAACTTTATATCTCACAATTCTGACTTTATATCTCACAATTCTGACTTTATATCTTACAATTCTGACTTTATATCTCACAATTCTGACTTTATATCTTACAATTCTGACTTTATATCTCACAATTCTGACTTTTATCTCACAATTCTGACTTTATATCTCACAATTCTGACTTTATATCTCACAATTCTGACTTTTTAATCTCACAATTCTGACTTTATATCTCACAATTCTGACTTTATATCTCACAATTCTGACTTTATATCTCACAATTCTGACTTTTTTTCTCACAATTCTGACTTTTTATCTCACAATTCTGACTTTATATCTCACAATTCTGACTTTTTATCTCACAATTCTGACTTTTTATCTCACAATTCTGACTTTATGTCTCACAATTCTGACTTTATATCTCACAATTCTGCAATAACCGTCTTTTTTTCAGTGGCAGAAACGGGCTTCCATAGTTTAATGTCCCTATTTCCCATTTGCATGACTAGGCCTATATTCACATGCAGCGTGGTGTTGAGTGCCGTTTAAACTATCAGTATAAGTAACCTTAGAACATCCTAAAACGTGTTAAATACCCAAAGCTAAAGGTGACAATTGATTTAATTTCCGATGTCATCTCAATTCTGCTCTGCTATTTTTAGGGCAGGTTAACTATATGCTGGAATGTGCCTTTCTCATGGTGAGCCAACCACATGCATGTGGGAAATCAAACGTTATTACAGAAATTCAGAGCCGAGAAAGGGAGAGAGAGAGGTCCCGCGAGACCGGACATTTGAGCTGTCATTCCACGCGCGTGGGATTCAGCGCAAACATTCCCTCGCGGCGGGAGATAAGGAGCGCCTGGCTCCGTTGGCACTCTGCCACCATGCCTGTTGAATGCCAGTCATTTCTAAAGCTCCCGGCCGGTGTTTATGCACGGGTGACTGTGGAACCGGCAAACGTCCCGGTTAGCTCCATCCAAAACCGTCTCGCCTGTGCACATCTGCCTCCTTAGCCGCTGAAAGTTTGAAGCCTGTGTCTAATTACGTCGTTTTGGACTCGAAACATCACATCTAATTACGGCCGACGAGTCTTCAGCAGAAGAAGCCCCGATGAGAGACAGAGCTTTCCGTGAGCCGAGAGCTCCAGTCCTGCACGACAGGTCCAGACCTCATTCAGTCCCCCAGCACGAGTGGCTTGCGTGGGACGAACAGCAGTTGTTTATGGTTTATTTTGTTCTCCTCAAAGCACATGTGTCACGCTCGATGGAAAAAGAGCAGATTCTATAGACAGACACACACACAGAAGACTGGACTCTTGGCTAAATTTAGCTACAAACCTCAAAAAGCAAAGGCATGTAGCTAATGGAAAAGAATGGGTTTATCTGGTTATTTTGGGTCACGCCATATTAAACTGATCAACTGAGAAAATTAAAAAAAGGCATGAACTTAAGAGCTCATGCAAAGATGCATAACATGTTATGAATGTCCATTTAAAATTACATCATCACATTTAAAATAGGTCACCTGTAATGAAGTTCAAGCCACAGGGAAAAAGGAGTTGGAAATGCATTCAAAATTGCGCATACACATATTGGGATTTATAAAAAATTAATTTAGTGTAAATATGTGCGCATTTTATGGTAAAACTAGCTGTAAGTGAAAAGTCGTTTTTGGTTTAATGGTGATATCAAAAGTTTCTTCAACTCTATTACAGTTTGCTGCAGTGGGGATCTGTCTGTCATTAAAATGTCTTACCCTGCTGGGTGTTTTCAGAAATCATCCTCATTCCCAGCTGCATACTAAAGCACTTCTATAAGTGAGACAAAAACACAATGTTCAATAACTAGAGCTGTACTAAATATTGTATGATGTGTATTACTTGAACCGAAGAGATCCAGTGTTGTTACCTTCAACCTTATAGCGATATTTACTCTTTACTTGATATGGAACATAAAAAAAGACATTTTGAGAAACAGTTTGGTTACTAACATTCTTCAAATCTTGTTCTTTTGTTTTCTGCAGAATAAAGAAAGTCTTTTGTGTGTGTGTGTGTGTGTGTGTGTGTGTGTGTTGAGGGGGGGGGGGTGTCACAGATCATTTATTATAGCTCATCAAATTTGCTCCTATTTGTGTGTGAGCATAAACATGCCGTTTTTGTGTGTGTCCCTTTAAATGCAAATGAGCTGCTGCTCCAGAAGAGGGCGGAGCTTCAACAGCTCAACAACAACAAAGCTGGAGAATCTCACGCAGACGGTGTTCATCCTTACATTGTTCAAACCGGAGTCGACACTGATGGAGAGACTCAGTTCCAACTTTTAGACGTTTCTGAACGGTTTGTGGATAAATTGATGTAGTTGCTGTGGAGTATTATATTTTCATGACATTTTCCCCTTTAATAATAATATAAACTTAAACAACAAAACGTAACTGCCGGACTCACAGACTGTCGCATAAACTAAAACAAAACAATAAAGTCCAGGGGCCTGATGTAGGCTATAAATGTAGCGTATATAAGTTTATTCTTACATCCAGAAATAATATAAAATAGCCTACCAGTAGCCTAAATAGCGAAATGTTTACAAACACTATAAACATAGCTAAAAGCTATTTTTGTTCCCCTCACTCCACAACAAATGCTTTCAATTTAACGGTATTCAGAACAGAGCAAGAATGAAAGTTGGCCTATAAACGTCAGGACAAAACGAAATCATTTAAAGCGAAACTGAAACAGAAACCGGCGTTGGGCTCAAGCCTACCCTTTCTCATCTGGCACGAATCCAAATGTTTCTATATTCACGATGTATTTGGAAGCTAAACCGTTATTAATTATGAAAACTAAGCTGTGTACTTCATGTAAAACGTGCTTTCAATCGTGAAAAGCTTGTGCGGCCGCCCTGCGCGACTCGCGAATCGTTCGCGTGGTACTTTGGTAGTACACAGTAAAAACCCCAGAGTTAAATCAACTGCTCAGATAACATTTGGTCCCTCTCTAAATAGTGTTAAAGTAGCACTGAAGCAGAGTTAAAGTTAATGAGATAATTAAGCAATTAATTAAGTGATGATTGAACATTAATGATGAACACCTGCTGTTAACAAGCAGAATCACTGAAGAAAAGAGAAACACAAGAACAACAACTGACTTCAACTAATTTCCTGAACAACTGAACAACTCTGCTTCAGTGTTACTTTAACACTATTTAGAGAGGAACCAAATGTTATCTGAGCAGAGTTGATTTAAATCTGGGGATTTTACTGTGTATACTTCAAGTCAGATGTTGATCGGTTTACGCTTTGCCTCATGAAGTCTAACACATCTTACGAATTAGCTACGCGCAGGCCAGGTTTGTTAAGAAAACTGGGTCGGCACAAATTATTTTTTTATTTGCCTCGTCAACCGAGAGTCAATTCACCAGATTCTTGTGTGGTCAGATTAAAATTCCAATGGACGATCATTCTCAATTTGCTTCTGATTTCAAAAATGCTGAAACATCTAAACAGAACTATGTCATTTCAATTTGCTGCTCTAAATCATTACAAAAAATGCAGGTATTTTAGGTAAACTGTTTTATTATTTTTAACATACTAATTGCAAGGCAAATTCCCTTAATTGTAACCCCAGACTCTGAAATAAACAATGCCGAAAAATATAACCCACAATTATGGTTTTCGAACTCCTGATGTGGTATTTGTGAAGCTTTTGCCAAGTCTGTTTTCATGTTCGTCTCAAGTTACTGCCTAACATAGCTTCCCCGAATCATTCATCAGCACACAGACCTTAATGAATATGAGTCTAAAACACTCCAGCCAGTTAAGAGATATATGCATTGAATTTGGTCTCCGCAATTCATTCCTACGTTCCAAATATAATGATGTCCTTAATAAATCAAGCGCTCATGAATTATCCCTAAAATGAACTGGCCCATGCTATCAGCATTCATTCACTTCCAAGGAATACTACGCAAGTGCTTCATTTTTTTTTTTTCATCAAGTTATCTTAGGTCACATGCCTTCTATACCTTTCCCTGGAAAATCCCAAACATCACAGAGCAATCGGAGACAGTCACAGTCGAGCGGCTGGTCAACGTACTGTATGCGAGTGACTAATCTCAAGAAAGTTTCCTTAGTCCAAGTGTGGTAAAGAACACGGGGAGAAAGGTGTGCTTTGAATATACACACACAGTACAAATGTGCGCGCACACACAAGAAAAACGTGTTGGCACTTTGCATGAAGTATAATACTAGCTGGCTGATAAAAATATCAACCACAAGAGACTGAAGAAAACAGGCCCCAGCCTAATTGCATGCAAAATAAACATGAAATTAGGGGCATTTTTCCAAGGCTGTCACGACATTGGCACTCGTTCAGTGGCATACTTGTAGTCTGCTTTATTTACTGTCAACACTGACATTAGCTTCTAAAAAGCGATATCATACAGCAACAGACCCAAGTCGCAGATTGCAAAGAAAATTTTTAAGTTTTCAATTTATTATATGCCGCTCAAAAAGTATCAACTAAACTTAGTAACTTTAAAACTCTAAAAGTTGAAATTCTACAAAGCAGGTCAGGTCAGTGTAACCTCGAATGATAGGAATGGTTCACCCAAAAATGAGAATACTGTCATAATTTCTTGCAAGTCATGTAATGTTTTTTCATGTCACCATATTTGATTTTGGCTTTTTAAACATCGTTGAATAATCACCCTCGAATTCATCATTGAAAGTATTGCTTAAACGGTTAGTTCCCACGGTTAGTTTAAATTATCCCATGATTTACCCACCCTTAAGGCTTTCTTCTTTCAGCCAAACACAATCTGAGTTATATTAAAAAAAATATTCTGGCCTTTACAAGCTTTATAATGGAAGTGAATGGTACCCGAGATTTCGAAGCCCAAAAAAAGCACATCCATCCATCATAAGAGTAATCCATACGACTCCAGAGGGTTAATAAAGACCTTCTGAAGAGACGCGAAGGTTTTTGTGAGAAAAATATCCATATTTGGCGCAAGTAGAGTTCTGGCAGAAGAGTGACCTCTGACCTTGAAGATGACGTAGAATGTAGGCGCAGCGTGAGCTTAGGTGAAACTAGGTTCAAACCAATAGGGTTGGGCAACAAACTCAAGCTACATTTCAAAATTCTCGTTTTAGCTTTCTAATTCGTGTTCGGTGTTTCTGCTCTTCCGCGTTCAATACGTCTTACGTTGGGTCAAAGGTGACTCTTCCGTCAGATATCTCGACTTATGTACAGAAGCCAGAGATTATAGTTTATATGGATATTTTTCTTACAAAAAAACACTCCAGAAGGTCTTTATTAACCCCCTGGAGTCGTATGGATTACTCTTATGATGGATGGATGTGCTTTTTTGGGCTTCAAAATCTCGGGTACCATTCACTTCCATTATAAAGCTTGGAAGAGCCAGAATATTTTTTTAATATAACTCAAGATTGTGTTTGGTTGAAAGAAGATAGCCATATACACCCAGGATGGCCTGAGGATGAGTAAATTATGGGATAATTTTCATTTTTGGGAAAACCGAAGACTTGATAAACCTATTTTGTGGATTACTTTGTCCTTTTTGGAACTGCAAAAACAGCTGCAAATATCCTCTTATATTTGGAACAAGATCATGAGGAGGGTGCGTAAATGACAGAACGTTAGTTTTTGGGTCAGAGAAATACTATGTAATGTCAAAAGGTCACAAACAAGCTATTTCTGTCCTTTTTTCAATCTTGTCAAATCGATTTTACAAATACATCACAAGATGTCCTTCTCTCTTTCAGCAAACGGTTGCATATAATACCGTCTGTGTGATCGGTTTACAGCGCCCGTGGGTTTGAAGTACCTGCAACCTTTCCCAGTGTACCCGCAGGGCCAGGTTCCTTCACGATCGCCAAGGCCGCTCTGGATGTGTGTCAGCACAGCAAACGGGGTGGGCACGCCGCCAGTGTTGTGTTTGGCCAGATGCATTGAATGCTCTTGGGTTAGCAGAACACCCACTTTTTTGAAGAGTGCTGGCAGGCATCTGCCAGGGTTGTCACACAGAGGGGTAATGATTTAGGGGCCTAAATTAGGCTTTACACTGTACTTCATTTGTTCCTCCATGTTTATAGATCATTTGCAACCACCATTCCCACTTCTGCAGGGTCTCCGCACCCCCCTAACAGACCAACGACCTTCCTAGTCCAAACCATCACGTTCTCTCCTGACCGGCGCAGAAACAGAACAGCGCTGTAGATTACCGTTCACAGGCCATCTGTGGGAGGTTCGTGATAAAAATGAACTTCATTTACGGTGCCTAGAAGTTGAGCAGTATAAAGTACATCTGTGGTTGATGGTCTGCAATGATGCCTCATTTTTATTCGTTTGGACTGAAAATTAAATGGATAGTTCAACTCGCCCTCATGTTGTTCCAAACCTGTGTGACTGTGAAGATATTTTGAAGAATATCTCAAACTGATTTTCTCGTTTTATTTTTGTCTCGTTTTCCGTATCTGAATATCCTCAAATCGAGATACATTTACTTGAGAAGCTTAAGAAACTAAGTCTTGTTTGTATCAAAATGATACAAGTCTATGCTTAAAACAAATAGAAATGGGGTCAGGAAAATAAACTTAATTCAGAGCTGGAAAAAATTGGCAGATATTTGTGTTTGTTTTATGCTTAAACTCGCTCATCTTTGATCGAGCCATTATGCTTCTCAAGTAAATGTATCTGGATTTTAAGAATATTACGATTTGAACTGGAAATCAAGACAAAAATACTGAATAAGCAAATTATTTTTGCAGTGCAGTGGTTTTGTGTTCATATATAGTGAGGTTCAAATGTTGACACAGTTGGATCAAATGAATTAAAGCACACCAAACACAATCTCCCGCCATAATACTTACTTGTCGTCGCTAACATTAAAAAACAATTGGGATTTGAACATTCAGTATTACATTCTGTACTTATAAGTGAACAGATGTTTAAATCCAAACTTCTGTAAAATTCTCACCAATGTGAAAGTGAGGGATCCATTTCTTGAGCTGATCCACCTCATCTGGCGCTACCTCAGGTAACCTCTCTCCTCTCGCCCTCCCCTATTCATATGCTATACTGGAGACTGACATAAAAGTCAGACTCAGATTTCCTCCTCAGCTCTGGACAAAGTTCATTTTAGGGGAGATATTTTAATGAGTTCGCACTGATCTGCATAAGCCAGCGGGATCGTGCTCTCTGCAGGGTTCCTGAGTTTCAGCGACTGTTTCTCAATCTCCACTTGAGGCGAATCATTAGACATTAAACGAATCCTCTGTGCTCCCAGCTCTTTTAAATTTCAAATGAAAATAAAACTTTGTAGCGCAGTGCACTTGCTGTGTTGGTTGCGTAATATGAGATAAGGAGATTGTTGTGGCACAATGAAAACACTATTAGACCCAATGTGCATAACACTTGACATTGAGAAGTTAGCAATAATACCTTCAGCGACAGAATAAAGTGTTATATCACCCAAAAAATGGAAATTCTGACATTAATTACTCAAACGCATGTCATTCCAAACCTGTAAGACTTTTGTTCATCTTTGGAACACAAATGAAGATCTTTTTGATGAAGTCTGAGAACTTTCTGTCCCTCCATAGACGGCTTCGAGATCGTGAAGAGATCGTAAAACTAATCCATAATTGAGCGGTTTAGTCTAAATTTTCTGAAGAGACTCGATCGCTTAAAAAATGAAACTTTAATTTAGGCTTTTATTCACATATACACATTCATCAACTCACACATGTTATAAACAGAAGCTTTACAAGAACCAATGAGGTTCATTCTCGTGTTACGCAGCACGTTTGAGCTTCATCAAGAACCAATGAGGTTCATTCTCGTGTTACGCAGCATGAGCTTCATCAAGAACCAATGAGGTTCATTCTCGTGTTACACAGCACGTTTGAGCTTCATCAAGAACCAATGAGATTCATTCTCGTGTTACGCAGCACGTTTGAGCTTCGTCAAGAACCAATGAGGTTCATTCTCGTGTTACGCAGCACGTTTGAGCTTCATCAAGAACCAATGAGGTTCATTCTCGTGTTACGCAGCACGTTTGAGCTTCATCAAGAACCAATGAGGTTCATTCTCGTGTTACGCATCACATTTGAGCTTCATCAAGAACCAATGAGGTTCATTCTCGTGTTACGCAGCACGTTTGAGCTTCATCAAGAACCAATGAGGTTCATTCTCGTGTTACGCATCACATTTGAGCTTCATCAAGAACCAATGAGGTTCATTCTCGTGTTACGCAGCACGTTTGAGCTTCCTCAAGAACCAATGAGGTTCATTCTCGTGTTACGCAGCACGTTTGAGCTTCATCAAGAACCAATGAGGTTCATTCTCGTGTTACGCATCACATTTGAGCTTCATCAAGAACCAATGAGGTTCATTCTCATGTTACGCAGCACGTTTGAGCTTCCTCAAGAACCAATGAGGTTCATTCTCGTGTTACGCAGCACGTTTGAGCTTCATCAAGAACCAATGAGGTTCATTCTCGTGTTACGCAGCACGTTTGAGCTTCATCAAGAACCAATGAGGTTCATTCTCGTGTTACGCAGCACGTTTGAGCTTCATCAAGAACCAATGAGATTCATTCTCATGTTACGCAGCACGTTTGAGCTTCATCAAGAACCAATGAGGTTCATTCTCGTGTTACGCAGCACGTTTGAGCTTCATCAAGAACCAATGAGGTTCATTCTCGTGTTACGCAGCATGAGCTTCATCAAGAACCAATGAGGTTCATTCTCACGTTACGCAGCACGTTTGAGCTTCATCAAGAACCAGTGAGGTTCATTCTCGTGATACGCATCACGTTTGAGCTTCATCAAGAACCAATGAGGTTCATTCTCGTGTTACGCAGCACGTTTGAGCTTCATCAAGAACCAATGAGGTTCATTCTCGTGTTACGCAGCACGTTTGAGCTTCATCAAGAACCAGTGAGGTTCATTCTCGTGATACGCATCACGTTTGAGCTTCATCAAGAACCAATGAGGTTCATTCTCGTGTTACGCAGCACGTTTGAGCTTCATCAAGAACCAATGAGGTTCATTCTCGTGTTACGCAGCACGTTTGAGCTTCATCAAGAACCAATGAGGTTCATTCTCGTGTTACGCAGCATGAGCTTCATCAAGAACCAATGAGGTTCATTTGTCGTGTTACGCAGCACGTTTGAGCTTCATCAAGAACCAGTGAGGTTCATTCTCGTGATACGCAGCATGAGCTTCATCGAGAACCAATGAGGTTCATTCTCGTGTTACGCAGCATGAGCTTCATCAAGAACCAATGAGGTTCATTTGTCGTGATACGCAGCACGTTTGAGCTTCATCAAGAACCAATGAGGTTCATTCTCGTGTTACGCAGCATGAGCTTCATCAAGAACCAATGAGGTTCATTCTCGTGTTACGCAGCACGTTTGAGCTTCATCGAGAACCAATGAGGTTCATTCTCGTGTTACGCAGCACGTTTGAGCTTCATCGAGAACCAATGAGGTTCATTCTCGTGTTACGCAGCACGTTTGAGCTTCATCAAGAACCAATGAGGTTCATTCTCGTGTTACGCAGCACGTTTGAGCTTCATCAAGAGGTTTGTTCTCGTGTGTCAAGCAGGTTTGGTTGAGCTTCCGTTCATGTTCGCTGATGAATGTTTATATGTAAATAAAAGCCTAAATTCAATCTGTTCATCATATAAAGCGCATATACACTAAACCGCTCAAATCAAATGGATTAGCTTTACGATCTCTTCATGAACTTTTTGAAGCCTCAAAGTGTCAGTTTCTAAGCTGTCAATGTATGGAAGGACAGAAATCTCTCAGATTTCATCAGAAATATCTTAATTTGTGTCCTGAAGTTGAATGTAGAACGACATGAGGGTGAGTAATTAATTTTCATTTTGGGGTGAACTAGCCTTTTAAGTTTTTAAGGAACTAACCCTTTAAACGTCAAGTGTGTAACGTTTTTGGCAGCAGATGTTGCATTATTCTCAGTGCTATTTTCATACATTATCATGTTTACACATCGTTTTTTAATTGTCCATGCATTTACAGTATTTTTTAAAACACATTTTAATGGAATGCAATCAAAAGCAAAATGTTGCAATAGTTGGAGAGTAATACTAGAAGTTGTTACAGCTCTCTAGCACAGGAAAACATAAAACTAGCACTATTAAAAATAAACATAGTGGTTGTAGTAATAGTATTAGTAATGGTAGTAAAAGTAGAAGGAGTAGTATCAAAAGTAGTAGTTGTAGCAGTATAAATAGCAGCAGTGGTTGTTGTGGTTATGGTGTTGTTAGTGGTCACAGGGCTAAGGCCAGTGTGGTGAGCTGAAACACAGTACAAGAATTTGAGGCTTAAATGTGGGCGAGACGCTGCAAAAAAAAAAAAAAAAAAAAACGAAAACGTTTTAGTAGTTTGAAGCTGTTCTTGGCAACCGTATACCGACGAGCACCTTTACGGCCACTGATGAATTATTATTTTTTCCGTGACAGTCAGGTTTACCAGACATCAACAACCCAGGAGCTTTGAGTTACATCACATAAAACTGAGTCACTGGATAAGTTTAGTCCTGGAACGATGTTTCTGCGCTCTGGTTACAAACATCTTTATTTTAACTGCGAATTCTCCATAATCTCAGTAATTCCTTCATTTTAGTTTCACGCTCTCCTTACCTCTGATCCTTTGATTTGGGGTAGTTCAGATAATGAATGCTACCCAGAAAATGCCTGCTTTGTCCTCCACTTATCCACTCAGGCAAACGCTTACATCTTGGCGTGGATATGCAGACAGTATGCGGAGCTGAGCTCCTCTTTGCCACTATCTTCTGGCACTGACTCCCTCGTGACTGAACGTGAGCCATCGGAGCCTCTACTTTGCTGCACATAAGCTGATTTTTGGAGCCTTGGGCCAGTCCTGCGGTTGGCAAAAGAAATCCATTAATATCAACTTTGGTCTCAACGTAAAGTGAAAAATGTAGCCTGTCTATGTATGCAAAAATCTGATGGAATGAAAAGACTCACCACAAAAGGATTACACTTGGCCTAACATCCTTAAATGCCATTCATGCAAAAACATTTTGACAGCAAAAACCAAATTCCACAAGGATTTGGTTTCTACTCCTCTACATTGTCACTCCCAGGTTTTTAAACACTCTTTCACTGCCCCGTAGTCGAGCCTCTGGAGAGCGGTGGAAGAAGCTCTCAACAGTTTGTCGAGAGCAAAACTAGAGCAAGTTTTTTAACAAATTAACTCAATCGTATTTTAAACATATTCATATACTATCTTCCTTTTTACTTTTCTAAACCTATTGGTTCCATCAAAATATCATATTTTCTACAGTTATTGATATTAATGTAAATTATAATACATTGATATGAAAACTTCAGCAAACGGTGTAAAAATCTTTCATTTTTTACCTTTTTTAAATTCCGATAATCTAATGCTGCTCCAATTCAAACCATAGTGAGTCGGATTTCTGCCTACAGCGAGGGCTGCATGATTAAACGATAAAAGATTGCGATCTCGATTCAAACGAACACGCAATCTTATTCCTAAATGACAACGGCTTAAACCTTTGACAAAATAACAGAGGAACATTCAAATTTACATTTGCGCTACCGCTGATCTCCTTATGAAAAACAACCATGGTTTTACTTTCAATAAAACCAAAAAAACATTTTAGTTATTGCATGGTAAGCGCAAATTAACCATGATTTTGCTACAAAAGCCATAGTTTAGGCCTAACTATGGTTGTTTTGTGGTTGCACCAAAAACTATACTTTACTATGAAACCATGTTTAAAGGGTTAGTTCAACCAAAAATGAAAAAATTCCTCTCCCTCGTGTCGTTCTACACCCGTAAGATCTTCGTTCATCTTCAGAACGCAAATGAAGATATTTTTGATGGAATCTGATGGTTCAGTGAGTCTCTATTGACACTTTCAATGTCCAGAAAGATACTAAAACATATTTAAAACAGGTCATGTGACTACAGTGGTTCAACCTTAATACTATAAAGTGATGAGAATACTTTTTGCACACCAAAAAAACAAAATGTAATCTAGTGTGGGGCGATTTCAAAACACTGCTTCATGAAGCTTTACGAATCTTTTGTTTCGAATCAGTGGTTCGGAGCGCCAAAGTCACATAATTTCGTCATTTTCAATAGAACGACATGAGGGTGAGGAATTCTTGACATAATATTCATTTTTGGGTGAACTAACCCTTTAATTTGATCCAGAGAAAGAATATCATGTAGGCTATTGGTATGAAACAGCTTTACAGTCTTTTTTTAAGTGTTACAAATATTCATATTATCACAAAATAAGTTCTGATATAACACTGTGATGTTTACGGTAGAGATCAAAATAGAACAAGTACCGTAACATGTCGCTTCAAATAACGATTGTATCGATTACATCGTTACGCCAGTAGAAGTGACTGTTAAAAATGCATTTGTCAATCATTCATTTAAGAGATTCATCCAGTCATGAAACGAGTGAAGTATTTATGACCGAGTCATTCATTGAATCATTCATTCAATCGTTTTATTTAAAAATACTTCCTTCAGATTAATTAAACATTTTAAATAGACTGCAAATATGAACCTCTATTAAATTACATGTTATTTTGTTTAGTTGTCTGTTCATGGAAGACAAAACTTACGCATTTTGACCATCATGTAACCTCACAAGTGAGTGATTTGGGACGCTCTACATAGGCAAAAACTCTAGATTACAATAGAGTTTGGTGATAACATGTTGACACAATAAAAGTATATGGCACACAATAAACTTATTACATTTCTATCGGCATCTTGTTTTTGTTATGCTCCTCTCACTGAGCTCATCGCAGGGATTGCTTTTATCATGAAGGATACGTGTGATGCAACATTGTTTCGATGGAAAAAGAGTTTCTTGGCACTCTCTCCATCATGAAAACAAGAACATTTTGGAGCAGAGCTAGTGTGCTTATGGAAATAAATGTGAATTCTCACCGGTTTGACAGGTTATGGCACTGCAACAGCCAGAATTTATGTGATCAGCTATGTGTCTCCTCATTCACCTGGATTCACATCAAAGCTATAAATACCTGCTCCAGTGCGCAAAAATACACGTCTTTGGTGAAGAACCTGAGAGATGAGACCATTAAATCGAGATTTATAGAGTTTATTTTTGTGTTTTCATTCTGCCTGTTTTCTTCTCAAAATGAAGTGAAATCCTAACTCAACACTCCAAAGGCCAAAAACCAGGCGTTTAATGTGATTATGGGTTAGCGGTGAAGAGCAGAAGTTCCTCAAACTACAGATGGATGGCATCGGTTAGAAGATGCGGGGTGTCACGAGAGACCGGAGACCAACAATCAGCAGCTGTGACACGCACAAAACTTCAATGACCCAGAGATGTAAGCGTGACTAAAAATACCGAGAGGAAAAAAAGAACTATTAATAACTTAGCCGTGAGAGAAAGGAGCGAATTACTGCAACAATGAGCCACGAGACACACACATGCACTTGGACCTTGAAGCGACTGGGGTACAAAAATTGGTACCAGCTGTCTAGCCTGCAAATATGTTGCTGTGGAAAGGCAAAAGTGTCCAAATGTGAGGAATTAATCATTTACTCATAAAATCTGGCCACTTAAGAAACCTCAGGCACTCCATGTATTTGCTTCCATTTATGTGTGGTGGTTCTGGCTCTTCTCTTTCTGCATCCACTTTGCAGTCCAGTTTTGCATGGGAATGCTGAGCAGAGGTGGAGACGAGAGAGTCGTGCCACCTACATTCCAGGTGGTTTCGCAGCAAGTGACACAAGCTGAAACGTCTATTGTTCCTATAGAGTTCGCCGAACCAAATCTTGTGTTATTAAACTGCATGCAAATGAGATTTGAAGCCCACCAAATACCGATATATCCCACCAGAATATCAAAAAATGCTAGTTTTTTCAACCCATGTTTGGGCCAAATATGAAGAACTGTTGGGTTTAAAACCATAGGTTGAAATAATTCAGCATTTTTAGAGTGAATATTTACTGGTTATTATGAAAATTATGACACATTAATACAAAAACGTCTACACTAGTGCACAAAATTCAACTCACTACAATTTTTTTTTTAATCCAAGAGGTTAAATCATGGAATAATAATAATAATAATAATAAAGTAGCCAAAAAATGATGAATTAAAATTATTTACTTTCTAAATTAAATGAATGGATGAAAAGAAGTGTTATATGGCTATACACTCTAAATGCCGGGTTAAAAACAACCCAAGTTGGGTTAAAAATGGACAAAGCCAGCGATTGGGTTAAATGTTTGCCCAACGTGGGCAGTTTTATTTAAATTACTACATGACTGTTCAAAATGAACCCAAATTGGAAATTAAAAATCAGACACATAATTACTAGAAGCAACAATAATAATCAAAAGGTGAACATTTATTAATAAGCAATAATAATTATTATTCATTAAACTTTTAATTTATTAAACATTTAAAATAAATGTTCATTTCCAACATATTTTGGGTTCACTTTAAGCAAATAATACTACCAGCAGGTTGGGCAAACATTTAACCCAACCACTGGGTCAAAACAACCCATTTGCTGGGTTTGTCCATTTTCAACCCAAATTGAGTTCTTTTTAGCCAGCAGAAACAGTGTAAAAATCTTTAATTTATTATTAAGTAAATAAATATTGATTAAAAACACAAATAATGGTGGCTAATGGTGATTTATAATACAAGTCATTATTAATTGTGGAAACATTTACTCTAAAAACCCAAGTTGGGTTGAAAATGGACAAACCCAAAAGTGATTGGGTTGTTTTAACCCAGTGATTGGGTTAAATGTTTGCTCAACCTGCTGGGTGGTTTTATTTAACCCAACTATTGTTTAAAAATGACTGTAGCGCTTGCTTAAAATGAACCCAAAGTATGTTGGAAATGAACATTTATTAATATGTTTTAAGTTGAATGAATAACTATAAACATTTATGCAAGTGCTTATTAATAAATGTTCACCTTTTGATTATTATTATTGTAATTATGTGTCTGATTTTTTATTTCCAACATTTTTTGGGTTCATTTTAACCCAGACATACAGTCATTTTTAAACAATAGTTGAGTTAAATAAAGCACGTTGGGTTTGTCCATTTTCAACCCAACTTGGGTTGTTTAAACCCAACATTGCATGTACTTAACTATATTTAAAAAAGAAGTATAGTTACATTTTGTCAAGGTCCAGGCATATGGAGGAGAGCTGTGTTAAAACATAAGTCTGAGCTAAAAAAGCATACAATGTGCACATGTTCCAGTCTCATTCTGTTCTGATCTTTTTCTGTTAAATTACAGTGAAACTAATTTAAACTTTTTCTTTGAATTCAAATTTAGGTTTGAGTGTCACGACTGAATGCCTTTCTTTATAGTCTGGATTATAACGACTCACTGTGACTCAATGGATTCCTGTCGCAAGAGTCAAACTCTACAAATGGTAAAACAAGAGCGTTTCTCCGGTGTCTCCGGTGCGGAGTCGACCGATGCCTTTCGTTTCACAGCCTCGGGCTTGGCTGACTTTTCACATCAAAATACTTTACTCACTGCGATGGCATGAATAAGCGCTAAAGGCTAATTTTACACGAATGACGATACAGTATATCACACACAAGTCATTCTGAGTTGGCCTATTTGGACCAGAGATGAGTAGCTGCCTCGGTATCTAAGAACCTGGCAGCCAGTGCGCTTAAATCTAACGACTCACTCCCAAACATTCCTGGAAAAGCAGGCCTGACTTCGAAGAAGAACGTGTCACACGTCTCAGTGAAGGGTGACATGATCTCAACGCTAACTCTGGTGACTCAGTGCTTTCGCGGAGAAAAAAAAGATCACTCTCTCATATACGCACACATACAAACACAACATAGCATCTGTGAGCCGTTGGTTTATGGGTCTAGAGCCTTTCTGCAGCCTGAGAGGGCTCTGTTGACATGACTGTTTTATAAGTCAATAAAGTATCATTCAAAATCACTGGGCTCTTGTATAACTTGAAAAGCCACATCTGTGGACTGTTGCTGTCTTATATGAGAATGTGGGGAATAGGTTCAAATACTACAGGCTGCACAGACCCCCATAACTTACATCTGAGAAATCTGCCCTTTCTAATTAAACCATCTGTTAGTCAAACACAGCTGAGGGTTGAGAGCAGCCCTGCTTATCCTGCAGGTTCAATGTCTGGGTCTAGTGTTTAGAGAAGGAAAAAAGACACTGCACCAGTGTGTCTGTGCAGTGCGCTTGTAAAGAGCCATGGCTGTTTCGACTGCATTGATTTGCAAAAAAAAAAGTGTGCTGCACAAAACGAATGAACATCAATAAAAATGCATACATGCATACAAGTCTCTACCAAGACTTAGGGACTTCAATGCTTTTATTTGATCAGACATGCAGTGGAAACAGTAATGTAGTATTACATTTTTAAAATAACTGTTTTAAAATGTAATTTATTCATGTGCTGAATTTTCAGCATCATTACTCCAGGCTTCAGTGTCGCATGATCCTTCGGAAATCATTCTGATATGCTGATTTGCTGATTAAGAAGCTCGAGAAAGAGACATTTATTATTATTATTATTATTATTATTATAGTATAGTTATTGTACAAATTGTAGATTTTGTATATTCTGCACTTACTGCCTATTGCACTTCTGGTTAGATGCTAACTGCATTTCGTTGCCTTGTAACTTACATGTGCAGTGACAATAAAGTTGAATCTAATCTAATTATTAATGATGAAAACAGTACTTATTTTGGTGGAAGCTGGCATGCATTTTGTTTTTTTCATTATTGTTTGGTGAACAGAAAGTACAGAAGAACAGCATTTATTTGGAATAGAAATCATTTGTATCAATAAAGTTCTTTACTGTCACTTTTGATCAAATTAAAGGGGACATATCATGAAAATCTGATTTTTTTCCATGTTTAAGTGCTATAATTGGGTGTATCGACCAACCTAGAAAATGTGAAAAAGGACAACCCAGTAACTTTGTTTTGGCAAGCCTTTCTCTGCAAGCGTGTGAAAAAACGAGACGCTCAGATTTCGCTCCCCTTGTGACGTAGGAAGTTGATCTTATTGTAATATCACCGCCGCTTCATCTGCACGTTTCCACCTACAGCGCCGCCATTTTGTTTTCGTAAGAGAACATGTACAGTGCACAGGAATTTATCCACTAACCATTCAGAAACGTCCAGTTTCATTCTAAAAGTTGTAACTTCTTCCTGAGTCTCTCCATCAGTGTCGAATCAAAGGCTGAACACGGTTACTGACGGTCCTCATTTTGTCTGCAGCTTTGTTGTTGTTGAGCTGTTAAAGCTCCGCCCTCTTCTGGAGCAGCAGCTCATTTGCATTTAAAGGGACACACGCAAAAACGGTGTGTTTTTGCTCACACCCAAATAGAGGCAAATTTGACAAGCGATAATAAATGATCTGTGGGGGATTTTGAGCTGAAACTTCACACACATTCTGGAGACACCAAAGACTTATAGTACATCTTGTGAAATGGGGCATAATAGGTTCCCTTTAATGCATCTTTGCTGAGTAAAAGAATTAATTTCTTCTTAAGTGTTGTTGGCTAAGGGTATTTACACTAACGCCGCCCACCAATGTCTGGTTGGGCCACACAAGAAAAACGCACACCACTCAACATCTGTAGTGGCGTAGGCTGTAGGGCAGGGGAAGTAGCTTTTTTCCTGAGGTCGAATCACGTATCAGATCGGAAAGGCATTTATTTTCAACAAAAAAATGAAGAAAATATGAAAAGTGGAAATAAAGTGCCTAACGAGGGCTTTATTGTCCCAAAAAGGTGGTATCCATTTAATAATTTTAATAAAAATACACTCTATTATTATTACATCCTGTCAATATACATCAGTACTGAGGTGTAAATAGCATCTGCCAATATTTATAAGTATAAACAGCATCTATTTGCACAAAGAACTGCTACTTTTATAGAGTGTAAATATCACTATTTTCACTTAGTGTAAATATCATCTATCGCTATTTGCGCCATAATTTAAAAAAAAAAAATGTTATTGACCCCAAATTTTCGAAAGGCAGTTATGTCTTTTCAGCTTTCCAGGAATCACACATTTTTGGCTGCTTAAGCAATGTAAATATAAGATGAAATCTGGTGTCTTATAAATCTTGTTTTACTGCTTTTCAGCGAAGCACAAAAGTAATTAGTTAGTTCCTAGAAACCGCCCTGATAAGCATTACTTTGCAATAGCACTCAACAACTAAATAGCAGCTAGATTTAAAAAAACACCCCTATAAAACAAGTGCGCAGGTATGCAATTAGAGTCGACGTCATATTTCCTCCAGCTAAAATACAGTGTATGGAAACTTGTCTTACCGAGAACCCTTGAGGAACGACGCACGAGCTCACAATCACGTCAGCTCAATCTGTGTTTGTTAAGCCTTCAATTCCTTCCAGTCTGCATGAATACTGTGTCACTCACCATAAGTTTTTGATAGTCACATTGTTTAGACTAAATGCCACCAAGGCTCATTTGCGTGCTGAATTTGAAGGTTTCATTCATGTTGTGAGATTGGTTGCAGCTATTGTAAGTGAATTAAACCCCATGGAAAAAAAAAATCCAAGCTACAAAGGGAGGAGAGGACAAACCGTGACCATAAAATGAGAAGCAAGTCAGAAGACAATCTTGGTTAAAGCTGAGGTCTGATCACTATCACACTCAATGGCCTCATTTTACACACCACCAGCGCCGGTCAGATGCTTTTGCCCACACCGCCGTCCTCCAGCCAACTTGAACCCCAACAACTGTCCTCTCTCAGCCAGCTTCACAGCACCAAGAATGTGAGAGCAGCAAATAGCTGGAGGGGAAGAGATGACAGATGGCCATCCTGAAGATAATAATTACCACATATTTCTCACTGCTATGCATGTCTCTGACGTGTCCCCTTCCACAGCACTATGGACTCCCACAGAGAATGAGAAAATAGAGAGGGAGATGGATGTACACGAGACAACAAACAAGAAACATATCAGTTTGGGATATTTTTGTGTTCAGGATGATAACTATAATGATAATGAAATTGAGAAGAATAGCAGCATCCACACCACAACTATAATGACAGCAACAGAGAGAACAATTATCGTTGGAATCACTTTCAAAACTATTTTTCCAGCCGATGAACGAAAAAACACGAGCATCAGAAGCCGTCCTGGAACAATGTACATTGATTAAAATCACAGATTTTTGTCAAATCTTGGGTTATTTTTTCTACCCAAGTCCTGGGCTGGGGCTTTTGGGTCATTTTATTTAGTTTATTTTTCCAGCGTTTGGGTAGTTTTTGTGTTGCCCAGATCCTGGGTCAGAAGTAACAACCCAGCGTTTGGGTAGTTTTTGTGTTGCTCAGATCCTGGGTCAGACGTAACAACCCAGTGTTTGGGTAGTTTTTGTGTTACCCAGATCCTGGGTCAGACGTGACAACCCAGCGTTTGGGTAGTTTTTGTGTTGCCCAGATCCTGGGTCAGATGTAATAACCCAGTGTTTGGGTAGTTTTTGTGTTGCCCAGATCCTGGGTCAGACGTAACAACCCAGCGTTTGGGTAGTTTTTGTGTTGCCCAGATCCTGGGTCAGACGTAACAACCCAGCGTTTGGGTAGTTTTTGTGTTGCCCAGATCCTGGGTCAGACGTAACAACCCAGCGTTTGGGTAGTTTTTGTGTTGCCCAGATCCTGGGTCAGACGTAACAACCCAGCGTTTGTGTAGTTTTTGTGTTACCCAGATCCTGGGTCAGACGTGACAACCCAGCGTTTGGGTAGTTTTTGTGTTGCCCAGATCCTGGGTCAGATGTAATAACCCAGTGTTTGGGTAGTTTTTGTGTTACTCAGATCCTGGGTCAGACGTAACAACCCAGCGTTTGGGTAGTTTTTGTGTTACTCAGATCCTGGGTCAGACGTAACAACCCATTGTTTGGGTAGTTTTTGTGTTACCCAGATCCTGGGTCAGATGTAACAACCTAGTGTTTGGGTAGTTTTTGTGTTACCCAGATCCTGGGTCAGACGTAACAACCCAGCGTTTGTGTAGTTTTTGTGTTACCCAGATCCTGGGTCAGACGTAATAACCCAGCGTTTGGGTAGTTTTTGTGTTACTTAGATCCTGGGTCAGATGTAACAACCCAGCGTTTGGGTAGTTTTTGTGTTACCCAGATCCTGGGTCAGACGTAACAACCCAGCGTTTGGGTAGTTTTTGTGTTACTCAGATCCTGGGTCAGACGTAACAACCCATTGTTTGGGTAGTTTTTGTGTTACCCAGATCCTGGGTCAGACGTAATAACCCAGCGTTTGGGTAGTTTTTGTGTTACTTAGATCCTGGGTCAGATGTAACAACCCAGCGTTTGGGTAGTTTTTGTGTTACCCAGATCCTGGGTCAGACGTAACAACCCAGCGTTTGTGTAGTTTTTGTGTTACTTAGATCCTGGGTCAGATGTAACAACCCAGTGTTTGGGTAGTTTTTGTGTTACCCAGATCCTGGGTCAGACGTAACAACCCAGCGTTTGGGTAGTTTTTGTGTTACTCAGATCCTGGGTCAGACGTAACAACCCATTGTTTGGGTAGTTTTTGTGTTACCCAGATCCTGGGTCAGACGTAATAACCCAGCGTTTGGGTAGTTTTTGTGTTACTTAGATCCTGGGTCAGATGTAACAACCCAGCGTTTGGGTAGTTTTTGTGTTACCCAGATCCTGGGTCAGACGTAACAACCCAGCGTTTGTGTAGTTTTTGTGTTACTTAGATCCTGGGTCAGATGTAACAACCCAGTGTTTCGGTAGTTTTTGTGTTACCCAGATCCTGGGTCAGACGTAACAACCCAGTGTTTGGGTAGTTTTTGTGTTACTCAGATCCTGGGTCAGACGTAACAACCCAGCGTTTGGGTAGTTTTTGTGTTACTCAGATCCTGGGTCAGACGTAACAACCCATTGTTTGGGTAGTTTTTGTGTTACCCAGATCCTGGGTCAGACGTAATAACCCAGCGTTTGGGTAGTTTTTGTGTTACTTAGATCCTGGGTCAGATGTAACAACCCAGCGTTTGGGTAGTTTTTGTGTTACCCAGATCCTGGGTCAGACGTAACAACCCAGCGTTTGTGTAGTTTTTGTGTTACTTAGATCCTGGGTCAGATGTAACAACCCAGTGTTTCGGTAGTTTTTGTGTTACCCAGATCCTGGGTCAGACGTAACAACCCAGCGTTTGGGTAGTTTTTGTGTTACTCAGATCCTGGGTCAGACGTAACAACCCAGCGTTTGGGTAGTTTTTGTGTTACTCAGATCCTGGGTCAGACGTAACAACCTAGTGTTTGTTTAATTTCTATTTTACCAAGATCCTGGGTCAGACATAATAACCCAGGGGTTGAGTTATTTATCGCGCGCTTTTAGTAGTGCAGCTCCGTCAAATTGGTGCTTGTCTTCGGTAAAATACAGGTTTGTGTACGATTTATTTTATCTAAAAATTCGTTATTATTCTGTGAATCGTTTAATTTTATGCAAAGCAACATACAGGGGCGCGATGTGAGTCACCTAACGCGCGTCGCGTCGGTCTTTTCGCGTGATGGAAACGGCTGATGCCTTGCATAAAATTTGATGATGTTATTCAAAAAGATACAGAATATAAACACTTAGGATGCTAAACTATGTTCTCACCTTAATTTATGGACGGGTTATGGAGTCAGTCACATCATTTTTCGGTTGCGAGTGAAGGCGGCGGTCTGAAGTTTGCGGTTCCCCCGCCGAACACGAGCCATCTTCGGCACGAGATCGAGCGCCGTTCCGGTGCAAACAGCACAACAGAGATTACACTGAATTACTTCTAAATGTTTATTTTTTTACTTCTAATATTTGTTAAACGAGCTTAAATGTTGGTAATATGTATTAAAAACGATATAAGAAATCCTATACTATAAAATATGATCAAAATTAAGGAATTATCATACAAACCAATGTGTGGAGTATAAGAATAGCAGAGGATTTAAGTTAAACCGTGAACATTAATTCATGCATGAAGTAAAAAGAAAGAAGAAGCTAGTATTGAAGGAAAAGTGAGTCAATCCATTATGCTGGGTTAAAAAAACAACCAAATTTGCTGAGTAAAATTAACCTAACATGTGTTCTGTCCTATATTTACCCAGCCCTTGGGTTGAAAACAAAAAATAAATAAAAATAAATGTTTTTGATTCAGTTAAAAGAGCTGGCTCTGGAATCAGACAGGTTGCGCTACTAGTTAGAACTTTTGCAAGAATTGTTTTCATGAAAGTATTGAAATGTAATATTTTTAATAGTAAATTCTCAAATCACTTGGCAATGAAATTGCATTTTCCCCAACAATATTGTATAAAAGAATCAATAATGGAATCATTAATTGTCCATTGCTAACTGAAACCTGACATGGCTTGAATAAGCTCATCTTCCTTGTTTCACGAGGCCATGTCATTGTGAGAATGAATGTGTAGTCCAGTCATCCGCTCATGGCAGGTTAAGACCTCCAAAGTAAGCTTTCCAAAGGAAGTGATGATAGATGATGAACTTTCCCCTCTAGGTCAGGAAGCCAAGTGACTCTGGCATGTCAGTACTTGCTCTGCTTGATTCATGTGGCATCCGATATCTTGTCCTTCATTATGACTTCTCTTTTAGAAAGACGAGTCATGTTCACAGTGGGATATTTGTAGGCTACCTACTGCACAATGCATTGGGGAAAGAGGAGTCTGTCTTGATTTTTCATAACAACTACATATAAAACAGAAGATTCCTTTTTTTGCTCCTACTGGCATATCAGTGAATACTGGACGATGTGGGGAAAAATGATAGACAGAAGAGTCAGAAGCACCTCGGATGTCATAATTATGAGGTAGCTTTTGGAATTCCTCTCTGGGATCTTTATATCTGTCACAAAATCCAAGCTTGCTGTCTTCGGAACAATTCGACATGTGCCAACAGACGACGGGAGAAAAGATAAACAAAGGTCTGGGAGATCAAGATTATAGAGTCAGTTTCCTCAAGCCTCTGTAAACAGTATCACCACCATTGAAGCAAAGATGCCATAGTTTTTATAGAGCTGTTATATTATTAGGGTGTCTTGCGATGCATTTCTGAATCAGGTTGAAATGAATGACCTATCATTATACAGAGCCAGTCTGGACTCTTATCAGGACATTCATCCGTCACAAATTGGCACATCTGATACATTCCCGTCCATTATGAAATTGCAAGTCTGTGTGGAAAACATTTTTTGAAAACCTTCGAGTCTGAAAGCTGATGTGAAATGTAAGGATTGTGCCAGCATATAAGTGAGAGAAGCAGGACAAGTAATATGCACTGTATTTTTTCAAGCTTTTGTATAATAACATGACTTTATTAAGTCTAAATGTGTTAAATATGTGATCAATTTCATTGGAAGTGTCAGAGGCACAGTGGAATTGGCTTTAAATAAGTCATGATTTACGACTTCGCAGAATTTATTGCTAATCTTCAGTGAGCGAATGTTTCAGTAGTTTGCTTTGGTTGCGGGCCTGCTTTTACACAGTTTTCAAATGATAAAGCCAGGCAAATGAAAAACAACATTTTTTAACAAGGAGGCAAACAAGGGTATGTTTGTTCTGAGAGTGAAGAAAAAAATCTTCAAGTCAGGTTTTGAGTTTCTGGGCTGAAATTGTTATTTCACAGAGACAAAAATAGACCTGAACAGTACTGTAAATCACTCAGCTTGATTAGAATGAAATGATAAGATAAGTATTTTCATCTTTAATTGTCTGCATGGTCAAAGTATGCAACTTGACAATACTTTTCACATACACTTCCTAATGTCTGTTGCTACTTATACAGTTAAAGTGACAGTTTGCCCAGAAATGAAAATTCATTTACTCACCCTCATGATGTTCCTAACATGACTTTCTTTCTTCTGTGGAAGATATTGTGAGCAATGTTCATAAACTATTTTGGTTACCATCAATCTCCAATTTCTTAGCTCTTTCCCCGCCATTGGTAAGATTTTTCATCATTCATGACACAAGGGTTGCGTCTGAAATCGCACTCTCTCTTGAGTAGTTACTTAATTTGAAGTTTGCTGAAATTTGAACATTGGTCCGACGGCAACGTCGTGGCCCTGGCCAAAAATAGTCGCGGTAGGATGGCATAAATCGAAGAACATTTCCTAAAAATGCATTTCAAATGCACGTTTGTACATGTCTACAATATTCTGGGGTTGCATGTATAATTGTTACTTTGACTTTTAGCTATGTGTAGTTCAATATTTATAATAATTAATCAATAAGATAACGTCAAAGACGTCCGTTCAAATTTCATTTTGGAGCAATTTTTAAACCATGATGGGAAAAATCCACGTTTTTGGTGGGGTTCACCTGGTAAAATTTGCTTTCCGGGGCAAAATATCATGTTCGCTTCAACCTGCAGACATGAAAAACGACCCGCGGTCAACATCTTCTGGGGTCCATTTTATGAATATGATCAAAAATGCTGCCGTTGGCATCTTTGCTGTCGGTGAAAGTAAATATCGTATTTTGTGTTCCACAGAAGAAAGAAAGTCATACAGATTTGGAACAACTTGAGGGTGAGTAAATGACAGAAAGTCCTTTTCAAGGAAAGTCTGTTCACTCGGCGGCCATATTTGCAACGCCTCCAGGCAGTTATTTCAGGCATCCAAGTCCTATTGAATGGGGGAATTCTGAAATCCTGCTTGGGGAACTCACAATTAAATAACAGATTTCAAATCACCACCAAAATCTGACATGAACTGTCCCATAAATGTTGTTTTTTATGCTCAAACAGCTTATTTTTCAGGCTAGACCAGCCAATATGCGCGTGTGCGGTCATAAGCGCGAGTCTTAAGGCAGCTCCAGTGACGCAATGACTTTATCAATCAGCGATTGGCTCTTTTACTTATAAGGCGAGACGTATTCCGCCATATTGCGCATTGTTTCTCACATTCATAACCAATCGGAGTGAACCTTCTCTATCTATAGTCTTTGTCCGTACCTTTAACTGCGGCAAAAAATGTTATAAAATTACATATTTACATCAGAAATATTAAATATATTAGATCCAATCCCAAATCCCTGCCAGAAGATGTCTTCTATCTCCCTGAGAGTTTGACTGAGAAAGCCAGGGAAGAGCAGAAGCAGGAGATGAAGTGATGATAATAAAAAGAGCAGATTTTAGCACGATGGAAAATACTGCTCCACAACATCATCATGTGACGTTAAAAACCTTGAAATGGAGACAATTCCCATATCCCTGACACGTGAAGACAAACATCCCTCAAATCCATACAATCATAATATTTAAACAACAATAGGAAATAAAAAAAGTAATATAAAATATAAAAACATAAATGAATAATGATAATAATAAAATGACTAAATGATGTAAATGAAATAACAAGAATAATATAAACAAATGAATGACATGTAATGATTATAAACTATTATAAAATTAAATCATATAAAAAAACAGAGTAAATAAAACACTTAAAGTACCACACACTGGCTATTATTGAACATTTTTAGATCCTTCAATAGTCAAAATTGTTCCCATCTTCAACTAACAGTAATTTACCTGCTGGCGAGGTACAACTAAGCCATGTTTACTCAAAGTGTGCTATTAGATTAACATAAACCCTCCGAACAGAGATGGCAGATCAATCATTGGTGTTTACAGAAGAATTGTGAGCGGGGGAAGGTATGGGAGAAAGCCTGCTGCTCAACAAAAGGCCTGTAAGCCGACTGAGCCCTCCGTTAAGCCTCCTCCCCAAGGATCCAGGCGGGAAGCTGCCCTTCCTCTGCCTCAGGCAGGGTCAGAAAGACCCCCTCCCTGGGGCTTCATGCGATCGCATGCTCCCAGTCACATAGGCAATGGCTGCAGATGAGGCATCCATGTGTCTGCTTACACATACTTAAATGAGCAAATGCATGACCCACAATATTGCCACTAGTCGCCAATTGCCTAAATTGTAGGCTGCAATTATTTCTTCAAACCACCTCTGGAATGAACTCTTTATAGTCATTTTGTGAAACTATAATTCAATCATAACAATTCTCGAAAATAGATTTAGCATGTTAATGGATGGACTTTCTACCACCAACAGACATCAATCCCATAGCAGATCTAGACAGGTGGAGCTGGGGGAGGTGGAGGGTTTCAGAGGAACTCTGACTAGTCAACAGCGAACACTTAACCAGGTTATTCAAATGTTGAGCAAGCAATCTCATTGGCTGCTGATTCTGCAGAGGCCAATCAGCTTGCGCCGTGTAGTAAATGATGTGATTGTTCGCAGATTGCATGTAAACGACCGATCAGCCTGCGTACTCTAGAGTTTCATGACTGAACTACGTGTTTTTTTGCGATCCACCTAATTTATTAAGATTGAGCACAGCCATTTATAACTCGAATGTGTGAGTCTTTCTGTGTCATCTGCTTCCAGTTGTGTTTAGCTGTTCAAAACAGCCCGTTATGGAGCTTGCAGCAAAGTGGTATTTCTTATCACGTTATTTCAATGTTTTAGCAGAATTATATACACACTGGTTTTACCAATTGCTGCCATTTGTTATTCTTCTAGTTATTTACCTTTACACAAAAAAAATGGTGTAGAAACAGTTTTCACTCTGAAAATGTATGCTCTCTAATGCTAGTAAATTTAACAAAAATTTCGAAAACTGAAATAGTATTTTCTTGTAAAACATACTCCAATAACCTTGTTTTTATTTACAACTTTGAAACAACTTTTTTTTTACAGTTAATGAATTGGAAGTCTTGCACATTCACAGAAAATAATGGAAGGTTGTTTCCGCCGCTGAATAAAAAATAAACAAGGTAATTGCGACTTTTTATCTCGCAATTCAGACTTTTTTTGCGTGAAAGAATTGCATTAGTTCACCCAAAAGTGAAAATTCTGTCTTTAATTCCTCACCCTCATGTCATTCTACACCTGTAAGACCTTCATTCAGAACACAAATGAATAAAGTTTTGATGAAATCCAAGAGGTATGTGACTCATCCATAGACAGCAATATAATCACCCTTTTCAAGGTCCAGAAAGGTACTAAAAACATCGTTAAAACACTCGACGTGATGCAGTGGTTCAACCTTAATGTCATGAAGCGACGAGAATATTTTTTGTGCGCAAAAACAAAACAAAAATAACGACTTATTCTTCTCTAACCAGTCATTATCCTTACGCAGGTCACGCACAGTGAAGCTTCCGTGTTTACGTCCTCAGTATCGGCCAAAGCTGATTATGTGACCAGCACAACGGCCAATAATGAGTCGGCGTTCTGACGTAGAGCCTGAAAGCGCTGGACGTAAACAACATATGAGAATGACACAGAAGATATTGCCGTTTTTACAAAAAGTCTTCTCGACGCTTCATAACATTAAGGTTGAACGACCGAGCGTTTTTAAACAATGTTTTTACCTTTCCTGACCTTGAAAGTGTTGATTATATATTGCTGTCTACACTCAAAAAAATATTTCAGTCTAAACATAAGTTTTATGTAATTTAATTACATAGCAAATTTCCATCCATTTGGATTACATAGTTTTAACATAATCAAACTAATAAACTTAATGTGATTCATATTTGTCAGTCATACGTAAATGAAATAGGTAAGATTTATGTAATAGTTCACAGAAAAATGCCCAGATTAATGAACACTGTTTAGTGGTCATGTGTGCGCGCACTACTGAGTTAAAGTACCATTGAAGCAGTGTCAGAGTTAATGAGATCATTAAGTGATGATTGAGCATTAATGATGAACACCTGCTGTTAACAAGCAGAATCACTGAAGGACAGAGAAACACAAGAACTACAACTGTTGAAATCAACTGAAGATAAAAGACATTTAATCTCTCACTATTCATATACTCAACTATTACATAAACCTTACCTATTTCATTTACATATGACTGACAAATATGAATCACATTAAGTTTATTAGTTTGTTTATGTTAAAACTATGTAATCCAAATGGATGGAAAATTGCTATGTAATTAAATTACATAAAACTTATGTTTAGACAGAAATATTTTTTTGAGTGTATGGACTTGCAAATATCGTAATTTGTGAGATGTCTTACGGGTGTAGAACGATATGTGAATGAGTAATAAATGATAGAATTTTCATTTTTGGGTGAATTCAAACTATTCAAGCATTCATTCCTATCAGGATACATCTCAGCAGGCGGATGTGAACAAAGACAAGGAGATACTCTTCAGTCTTACACGCTCTTGTCAATTATTTCCCCATGCGTCCAATGGTTCTACACAGCAGCGAATGTGGGTCACGAGGCACACAATCTTCTCTTGATTGACAACTTGTAAATACAGCATTGAGGAAAGGTTTTAATGATCCTCCGAGATCTCAGACCAACCACAATGTGCTATTCATCTCTAATGAGGAGTAAGTGTGTCACAGTGCGTTGGCTTGTTGTCTTTGGACCTCCACGGCGATAAATTTAGCATCCTTTGGGGGGCAGAATCAAAATGGGAATCCAAGCATTGCCTTACATAACAAAAGTCTTTCCGTAATTCATGACACCGTCCATCTCATTTTTCAGGTTCCCGTTGTTTCCGGCCGCATCGTCGTCCAGGAGTGTGTCCGTCCCGGAGCGTTCCAAAAGCGGATGACATCAACCCCTCTCCTGATCGACAGTGCAAGCAAGGTAAAGGGTCACATGGCAGCATCACTGAGTCTATTGTGCTGCAGTGGGAAAGCCACACGGACTGTAATGAGCTGGAGGGCTTGGCTGTAATCTGCCAACACTGCTGCAATATAAATCACAGCATAAAAAACACTCTATAATAGCACATTGTTCGAGGCCAGTAAAAGCTGGGGTCAAAGGCACTATTTTCACATGTTTGGAATGAAAGCGCATTTTTGGCGCATCGTACCGCGCTTGTAAAAACACTCTTTTCACGAGTCAGGTGAGTTTACGCAGCAGAGTACGCTTTCATGTTGCAAGTCGTTCCAGCATAGTAGGGAGAGCTTTATGATCTGCTGATACACGCATATCTTTTTCTCCACCGTCACGGTTCCTGGAAGAAGCTCGGACATTCCTGGTCTCCTTCTCTGCTTCCAAATCACCAGGCATCCTGGGCCCTCTCCATTTCACCCGGGATCACTCTGAGCCCCCTGGAATGCGGGATTAATGGCCCAGTGCATAGTGCAGGCAGCTCGAGACATCCGAGAGGACCGCGCGGCACGTTCTCTTATCAGTAACACCCAATCGTCGTGAAGCGAGTGGACGGGGGGGGGGCGCATTAGCGAGTAGATTATCGATTAAAAATTCACCACCGAACCAGAAGATGGAGCCTTTCATTTTGTAAAAGTGAGGCTGTAGTCCAAAATGATGATGGACTGATGGGATTAGCAAGCTAAGCAAAACAGAAATTGATGCACTTCAATACGATAACTCGCATTTTAACAGACCGTCGCTGCCAAGAGGGAATTAATAAGCACTCTTGCTGACAGCCTCATGCAATCTGCGAGCAAGGCTGGCATTTTCCAGCAACACAGTAAGCGAAGGCAAGACATAAATTACAGCATGATTAAAGACCCTCCTGAGAGATGTTTATGTATTTTATGCATGGTTTTGGTCTGCTTCATCCCCCTTCATGCGGATGTGATTGCCTTTAATTATTGAGAGGCATCTGATAATGCCAGATGACTGCACCTCTTCTTTTAAATTATGATGTAGACGTCACGTTGAAACTGCATTAAAATAAATATAGGCTATCTTTTAGTTCGGTAATAGCACATTTCGGGCAGCTCTCTCTCTCTATGAGACACGCTTTTAGGCATCTCAGAAGTACAAAATATACGGGTAAACCATCAGTTCTCTTTTCGGTGCTCCAGTCGTCTGTGGTGACACGCGTCATTGCGAGGTTGCGGTCTGTGTCCGCGCGCTGATTGGTGGACGCCGAGGGTGTGCGCGCATCATGGGCTGGCATTCTTACAGACCCTGAATCCCTGATTCAGTCTTGCGAGGTAGGCACAACCTAAACCGCCGCACCATGCAGGTAAAGCGACACACAACGCCATGCATTCCCCATTTAGCAGAGTATTGAAGTCTTGAAACCACAGAAATCATTCTGTCTTTCTTTTCCTGGAAAGCAAAGCTTAGAGAGAACTGAAATACCAGATTTTAATTTATAGGCTTTCTGTTGTGAATATAATCTTGCCAGTAGTATATAAAAGCTTTGACAGTCTAACCATGTTTTATTGTCCTCTCAGCACGAGAGAGAGTGTTGACCAAATTTTTGTCTCATTTGCTGTTCATCTATTTTTCGCCTACGGGTGGCCGCGCAACAACCCGTTCCAAATCCCAGTATGGCAAACCGCTTTAACATTAAGCGCTTAAAACTAGTGTCTTTATGTTAGTACATACTGATTACATAAAAGTATTCCTTTGGTGGTCAGTAATTATTTAGAATCCAGTGTGCATTGCAATTGTTAGCCTAAAATGTTTAAACATGAAATTATAACCAGTTTTAGTTGAAATATAACGTAGATGTTCTCGCTAGTCGTTCCATACGAGAAGCGAAATGCAATTGTAAAAAAAAAAAAAGTAAGGTGTACTGGTTACTAGTGTCTCATAATTAATAATGTATAAATCGAGAAATTTACATTAAAATATTCGGTAACACTTTATGTTATTGTTACACATGTTACATATTTTTACTATAGTAATAACTATGAATTATGTTTAATTACAACCTAAACCAAACCCTATAGTAAGAGCATGAAGTTAATTGTCAATACTCAGTATTTAAATGTATAATTACACTTTATTTTAAGGTGTCTTTGTTACACTGTAATTATACATTTAAATGCTGAGTAATATTAAGCAACTACATGTACTTACTATAGCTTTAGGGTTAAGATTTGGGTTGGTTTAGTGTTAGTTGCATGTAATTATGCATAATTTATAGTCATTACTGTCGTAATTACATGAAACATCTGTAACAATGACACTGTAAAATAAAGTGTTACCAAATATTCTAATTAAAACAAAAGTATTACTAACATAAAATTGCCATATTCACAGTTTCTTATCCATCGCCTGCGTCTGTGTCTCATTTGCAATGGATTTGCAAGTGTAATTCTCATCGTTTTATAATTTAATTAGACATTTATGGACTTCATTGCTTCATAAGAACTACGCCTTGATTCAGCCGTGTGTCTATATGTTGTGTGTGTGTGTGTGTCAGATATGCACACATTTGTGTTGCTTTGTGTGGCAGCTGCCTGGAGGGGGTGGTTTGAATGATGCAATCCCTGCCATCCATTAGCAAATTTGTCCCATTTTCTGCACTGTGCGGAGTTGGCACATTGTGACAGTGGGACTATATAATTAGCTCTGTCGACTGAGTTTTCAAAAACGGCGATGTAAAAAGTCACATTATCATTATGTCCTTCTTTCGTGTTCATCTGCTGGGGTCACCAATGCAGCACAGAATGTGCCATTTTTTCTAGAAAGCATTTTGTTTGAGCATAATTATACTTTATGATCAAGATTTAGTTGCAATCTATTTAATGCTCATGGTATTACAAACTAACTATAAAAACTGTACCCTAACTTTTATCATTTATTTCAAGGTAAAGAATAGTATTAGTGTGCATGCTTGATTTCTCAGATTGTAAATGCAACATCTAGCCATTTTCTTTTCTATCATCTTCAATCAATTACAGTATTATTATGATGCATGCTCTTGTCTGATGCCTCACAAGCACTTGTGGAGTAAATACCCACCCACTCTTACACATTTTACAAGCTTAGTTTATGGCAAGTAGAGACAACTTTCGCCAGACACACCCCTAAAACTTGGACGTGGTGGTCTGCGTCTCTGATTGGTCGGGAAGCACGACTGACAACACCTGCTTAACTCCTTCATCCAAATTGACACCCGGACTCTAGGAAATATATCCAGCATCCATCCCGCTTCCACTCTCACACGCTCTCGATCAGGATCAGATCCCAGGCTGACAGCCTAAGCCGTTGTTCATTCGAGAAACCCCCGAGTGTAGAAATGCTGATCAAATTTGCACTAGCCTTGCTACTTGTCTCCGTCTTGGGGGAAGTGGTGGGAACGGATAACGCTGATGTTCACGAGAGTCATCCCGAGAAACCGGCCAGTCAGAAGGGACGTCTCTCCTTGCAAAACACAGGTAAGGGAATGCAAGTGCTGCGAACCTGTGATGATCACGTCTCGCGAAGCCCGGAGAGAGTCTTGTGTGTGTGTGTGTGTGTGTGTGTGTGTGTGTGTGCGGGCACGTGCGCGGTCAGAACGCGCAAAACCGGCCAGTGCGCATCTCATCACGCGTTTTCCCATTACGCAGGAAGATGATATCTCGTAAATCCGGAGCACACGTAGAGAAATCCAATATCTTCGTAAACTATTAATAGCACGGCACAAGGTAGGCAAAGATATTCGGTGACATGGCGTGTTGTGTGTGTCTTATTTTCGAGCCTGGAGTGGATTTTGTGTTTACATACGACATTGCATTTTATTATTATTATTATTATTATTATTAAGTGGCGAGTCGAAGCGCTCACTATAGAGAGCATCGAACGTGCGCAACTTTTGTTGCATTGCGCGCACAAGCAAGTTAAACCTGTAATGTGGATCTGAGTGATGCAATGACTCTACGTGTTGCACTAGAGGTGGGTCAAACTTCACCTTTCTCACGGCAGCATTCGATCCCATCCATGCACGAGGGCAAATTTTGCACGAGACTGCTCGCTTTCATTACGCACAGGTCCATCAACGCAAGCAGTTCACTTTACCTGTGCACCAGATCCATTGCAACACATCCTGAATTGGATAGTAGTCATATAATCCTCTCAGGTCCATCTTTAGGACAGGTGAGATATTTTGGAATCCTCTTAAATTAAGTGATTTTTCCATCGGAATGAATACTCTGTGAATTTGAGTTCTGCCCACTCATATCTGTAACATTAACAAAATGAGTAGCGTACTCATGAAAAGGAGATTGAATGTGTTTGTCAGTCATAAATTGTTAGAGAAAGACGAGTCTCTTTGCACATTAAAATAGTGCAACTTGTAACGTGAAAGCTGCTTTTACTTTTCATGTGCCGTTAGCTTTGTATTGATACTGACACGATGGGGTTTCGAGTTTGCAAGATGAATGAACTATTTTCCTTGCGTTAGGGTGAACGCAGCCCTTCATTTTAAAACACAAGTCCTTAAATTGCAGATATATATACGTATAGTTTGTATTTACCCTCTGCAACATATAGTTTAATGAAAGCCTTCCTCTTTCTTCTGTATAATACGACACATCTCATAAAGTCGTGAGAAAACTACCGAATGTCTGTCTTTGTGGGTCGTATCAAACATCAGTGCATTCACACTCTCTGAATCAGCAAGTAAAGCAAATACACTTTCCTATTAGTACAGTTATCGACGAATCAGGAATGCCTTTATGAGTTCCGATTAAAAGTCAAAATGCTGACTCTGTTTCCCTTAAAACTCATTTCTGATCTCCACAGCAAGGTAAAAGCAATCTCGTCCTGCCCTATATACGGTTAACCTTGCTTTCCCACATCTCAAGCAGTTACTGCTAGATGCCTCCCAGTTTGATGGACTTTAATAGCATACCTTAATTACCACAGCGCTCTCTCTGCTAAATTTATCTCCTAAATACAGTTCTTCAATTTTCATAGCAGAAACAAAGCCCGAAAATAGGCCTCGGCGTGCATTTTTGTGCATGGTGTAAAAATATATGTCTAAAGCAACTTTAGATTGCGATGAAATGTGATGACCAAAATCGAGTTGCGTTTATGTAAAGTCTTTATTTAGCTCTCTCTTTCGATTCCCCACAGCTGACATCCAGCACTGTCTTGTGAGCGCCGGGGACGTGGGCTGCGGGGTGTTTGAGTGCTTCGAGAACAACTCCTGTGAAATCCGGGGCCTCCAGGAAATCTGCATGACCTTCCTGCACAATGCCGGCAAGTTCGACTCGCAGGTAAGCCCCAGTCTCTCACAGGGTTCATGTCCCTCGGACGCATCCAGAGGATGACCTCTGGCCAGCTGGCGCTCCTTCTGATGTGGCTTGTGTTTCACAAGGTGCAGGTGGATTTGAAGCAGAGGGCTTCGAGCTTGTAATGCGGTCTCAACATGTGTGTTCGGAGACATTAGTCTTTATTATCCGAAAGGCTGTTTATGACTGCAGATCTGATAAGACTTTGTCTTAAATACTCACAGGGCAAGTCCTTCATCAAAGACGCTCTGAAGTGCATGGCTCACGGCTTGAGGCACAAGTTCAGCTGCATCAGCCGAAAATGCCTGGCCATAAAGGAGATGGTCTTCCAGCTTCAACGGGAATGCTACATGAAACACAACCTCTGCTCAGCTGCTAAGGACAATGTCAATGTCATGGTGGAGATGATACATTTCCAAGACTTATTTCCCAAAGGGTAGGTATCCCGCTCGAGTTTCACCGTGGCTTTCTGTTTGTGTGCTTTGAGGTTTTACAACTAGGCCTATAGGGGTGGGCAATCTTCCCAAAAGTTCATATCACGATCTTAGTACAAACAATCACGATCCATTCCCAACATTGAGATGTACTATTGAGAATATCCAGACGGGAAGAAGGTTTAGGGTTAGGCTTATCTGTTTTCGCAATTTAAAACACCGTATTGCATTAAACCCTGAGTTAAACATAGTTTTTTAGGATTTACAGCAGAGAAAAATGTTGTTTTATAAGAGAAATCACGGACAATTGAGCCTTTGCCGGCAGTTTGATTGACAGGCGATCTGACCAATCATAACCCCGTATCCGCCATTTTGTCCGTCAAAGCAGTCAGGGGAGTTAGTAGATTAACGTTGGTGAACTTGATAAATTGTGTGTCCTCACGTCTTTCCGCGCTTGAAACAACATTCCTTCTGATGTTCATTCATGTTTATTTTACGACTAGGCGTATAGGGGTGGGCAATCTTTCCAAAAGTTCATATCACGATCTTAGTACAAACAATCACGATCCATTCCCAACATTGAGATGTACTATTGAGAATATCCAGACTGGAACAAGGTTTAGGGTTAGGCTTATCTGTTTTCACAATTTAAAACACCGCATCGTTTTTTAGGATTTACAGCAGAGAAAAATGTTGTTTTATAAGAGAAATCACAGACAATTGATCCTTCGCCAGCAGTTTGATTGACAGGCGATCTAACCAATCATAACCCCGAATCCGCTATTTTGTCCGACAAAGCGGTCAGGGGAGTCAGTAGATTAACGTTGGTGAACTTGAATCACGTCTTTTCGCGCTTGAAACAACATTCCTTCTGATGTTCATTCATGTTTATTTTACGACTAGGCCTATAGGGGTGGGCAATCTTTCCAAAAGTTCATATCACGATCTTAGAACAAACAATCACGATCCATTCCCAACTTTGAGATGTACTATTGAGAATATCCAGACTGGAAGAAGGTTTAGGGTTAGGCTTATCTGTTTTCGCAATTTAAAACACTGTATTGCATTAAACCCTGAGTTAAACACCGCATAGTGTTCATTATTATTAAAACTACTAAAGTTATTCAGTCAAGAGCAGCGAGTGATTTTGTCTTTTGTTTAACATTAATGACTCAGACAGCAGCTGGTATTTGCATTAGGCTTTAAGACTAAATGCATGGATCTAATATATAACGACACGCATTCGATTAGTTTCCCAAATGTTTATTCACTTAAGAGTCTCTTTCGCAGTTTAATGCGCTTGAAAAATAACTCTAAAATAAAGCCAATGCCACATTACATGATTTGGACGGTAAGTTTAGGCTTTTAAGGAGGGGCGATAGCGGCAGTGTTGACAATTTTTCTTGATTAAAACGCTTTCATAATGGAAACGGAAGCTAAGATTTGATTCATTGCACACTGCTGTTGTTTTTCAAATGCGTCATGAAAGACGCATGATATAATTCAGCCATTTAATAGGCAGTCATCGCTGTATTTTAACATTACGGGGACATAAAAGATCACAATCTCTGCTATTCACATGAAAAGTAGTTTGTGGACATATTCAAGATCGATCACAATATAAAATCATCAGATCGCTCATCCGTACGTCACGTATTTGCGAGATTTCGGTGAGAACAAGCTTACAGGCCTCCGTACATCATCTGCCCGCGACGCACTCGTTATATCAAGTACATCCGGGTACTTTCATGCGTTCTTTGTACTTGTGTATTGGAATGGGACTTTGACAGTCGCTGAACACAAGAATGCAAGATCGCATTGAATTTTGTTCAGAGTTATGTGATTGTCAGTCGGTGTCTGCGGAAACCATAGAAATGAGAAGTTTCGTAAACTGAATCATACCTGTCGCGCAATTTACCGTTCACAAAGACTAGCCATGCACTCTCACGCCACACATCATGTTCTCACGCAGTGGAAAATACATCCCGGAGCAAAGAGGACACTGACAACGTATGAAACAGTTTCATATTGTAATTTTTTAAAGAAGTTTAATCAATAAATAGCGTCTAGTGTGTGATTAATGTGTCGTGACAGATCGCTGTAGCTCCTCGTGAACCGATCATCTCTTCATACTAGTTCATTTATAGCATCAAATAAACATGAATGAACATCAGAAGGAATGTTGTTTCAAGACGTGATTCAAGTTCACCAACGTTAATCTACTAACTCCCCTGACCGCTTTGACGGACAAAATGGCGGATTCTGGGTTATGATTGGTCAGATCGCCTGTCAATCAAACTTCAAAGGTTCAATTGTCCGTGACTTCTCTTATAAAACGACATTTTTCTCTGGTGTAAATCCTAAAAAATTGATCAATCCAAAACGAAAGTTTAAGAGCAAACATATTGAAGATTAGCCGATGAGCTGTTGATTCATTAAATGATAAGCTATTTCCTTTGTGTCATCTCCATATGAATTTTATGATTGGCCCAAAGCAGACTTCTTACATCATACGTGCGCATAATCTTCATTCTTTGTTCACACACAGCATCATAGCGATAATTTACTTCTGGTAAATTGCAAGAACTGATTTACCGGTATTTTTTAAAAGGTTGTGTTCACACAGGATCTCGTAACAGTGATCTAGCAGTTTTTTACTAAAGACTGTAGCCGCGTCCCAGTTCAGAGGCTGCATCCTTTGAAGGGCACAGACTTCAAAGGACACAAAGGTCGGTTGTTAAATGGGACGCTCTAGCCTCTAGAGGATTGTTCTTGTCGCCTAGCAACTATGACAGCTGCCGTTGATGAGTGGCAGTAACGTTTTACTTGACTTTATGAAAACAAAACAGGTCTAAATATGTTCTTGCCATCACTGGCGTGCAATGAATTCTGGGGTAGGCAAGGCCACGAAGGATCCATCTGTTGTATCCTTAATTTCAGGGGAAAAAAGGACACATTTGAAGGAGTCTTCAATTGGGACAGCCTTCGCCACGCTGCAGAAACACAAAGATGCAGCCTCTGAATTGGGACGCAGCTTGTATTTGTGAAAGGGACTAATGGAAGCTGAAAATGATTGGTTACCAGCATTCTTCGAAATTTGGGTGGCAAAATGTGATTGTTTATATTGTTACAGTTTATCTTTATCTCAAAAAATTGTGATTTAGATCAAATATCCATGACCAGAGGAGCTTGTTTATTAAATAAATGCAGTTTGAGCATTAAATTCAAGTGTATTATTTTCAGTTAACAGCATGTTTCCAGGTAATTCATGTATTTTTCCATTTTAAAATACATGTAGAGCTGTGTTAAGTTCTGTAAATGCTTTGTAAAGTCACTTTTACTGACCACCAGGGCTTGACATTAACTGTTTTGCTCTCCAGACTCTCAAAATTTTCACTGGCCACAATTTTGACCGATACAATAGGGAAAAACTTCCATATAGATATTTTTAATATTATCTGATAATTTGGCAGCGGGTATATTAGGCTGCTGTCACTTTAAGAGCTGACGCACGGATCCATTATACTGTTACACATGCGTTTTCTTTCTCAACCGTTTATATTTACTTCAAACATAACTGACTGTGTTTACATGAATACTCACAAAGACCAGCATTTTGAAATTATTTAGTGTGTATTTGAGCATTTAAGTGCAATAAAGAACTAAATTTAGTACTAAGAGGCGGTTTTATATGTGCACTTTAGGTGTGAGCACAAAATCTAAGTAAAATTATGCGCAATATGTGCAATCCCACGCTGAAATTCAAGCCCTGAAAACTGCCACATAGATATTTTTAATATTATCTTATACATTGGCAGCGGGTATATTAGGCTGCTGTCACTTTAAGAGCTGACGCACGGATCCATTATACTGTTACACATGCGTTTTCTTTCTCAACTATTTACATTCACTTAAAACATAACTAACTGTGTTTACATGAATACTCACAAAGACCAGCATTTTGACATTATTTAGTGTGTATTTGAGCGTTTAAGTGCAATAAAGAACTAAATTTAGTACTGAGAGGCGGTTTTATGTGCGCACTTTAGGTGTGACCACAAAATCTGAGTAAAATTATGCGCAATATGTGCAATCCCACGCTGAAATTCAAGCCCTGAAAACTGCCATATAGATATTTTTAATATTATCTTATACATTGGCAGCGGGTATATTAGGCTGCTGTCACTTTAAGAGCTGACGCACGGATCCATTATACTGTTACACATGCGTTTTCTTTCTCAACCGTTTACATTCACTTAAAACATAACCGTGAATACTCGCCATTTTGACATTATTTTGTGTGTATTTGACCGTTAAAGTGAAATAAGCAGCTTCTTTCTCAGAGGCGGCTTCATGTGCGCGCAATCCCACACCGAAATTCAAGCCCTGTAACACCAACGATATTCATCCGGAGCAAATGAATACGAGGCGTTTGTGTGTGTGTGAGAGAAAGCGCAGCTGCCATCGTGTATCTGTTCTGCAAAAAATGAGCATTGGAAGCATTTCAGTATCAATATGTATCGAAAAATCAATATTTTTGACAGCACTACTTTGCACTTAGATGCCTATTTAAAACAATTATATATATGTAAAAATGTATATATTAAATTCAACCCACTAAAGTGACTACTAGGAGTGACTTCATACACGCCACCGCTGAAATCCACCCACATTGGTGTTAATGTCAAGCCTTGCTGACCGCTGTCATCCTGCTTTCTTAGGCCGTACGTTGAGCTGGTGAACATCTTGCTCAGCTGTGGAGAGGAGGTGAAGGAAGCCATTACTCGGAGTGTGCGTCTGCAGTGCGAGCAGAACTGGGGCGCTCTGTGTGACAGCCTGAGCTTCTGTACGTCCATCACCGCCGCTCCAGCGCCGGGCGGCCCCGAGCGACGTCCGGCGGTTTCCTCTCATTCAGAGGGGGAGCACCACAAGGGCGCTCGACAAGGAGACAAGGACAAATCCGGCAAGGTCGGGTTCAGCTCCCACTCAAGAAGTCGGAGCCAAGGCCCTCGCCGCCCCAGTATAGATGCCGGCGTTGCAGAGCAGGAAGACTCAAAAATCAGTGACATTCGGAGGTGAAATAGCAGAATCGGCTAAATTGACCATGAGACCCCAACTTAACAGACTCAGAAAACCTCCTAATTCAACCCATCCACCCTCACATCACATCACAGTCATTCCAGCACTCCCAAAACTGTACATTTTCGCAAGGGTAATGTGGTGCAGCTTTTTTGATACTCCAGATTATAGGACCGATTGTTAATTTTGTAGAATTCAGTGCTTTTATTTTAGTTCTAATACAGCATCTCTATTTCGCAAAAATCATAACCTCCTTAAGAGTCGATCACTTTATTTATTTCATGCTTTATGCAATGTTTGAATATAAACCATGTACATACATAAATCTATGTATATCTATATTTATATAAACATGTCTAAATATAGCCTCCATATTCCGTAATGATAAACTATATGTAATATAGAATGCTCGCTGTTGTATTAGTTACATTATTGCACCAATTACGCATCTGACTGTAGATATGTAAGATATGTGTGTTTGTTTCAGAAATGTATGTGTAATTGTTATTTGAAATACTTGATTAAATACAAGCTGTACAGGACTGAAGTCCAGGTCTAGCACATACAACGCTCTGTGCTTCTTAGAACGAAAGGTCATTTCACTAAAAAACAAGTAACAAGCTTATCGTGCCTTGAGAATATATATACCCCCCCCCCCAAATAAACCCAAGCAGACGTGTTATAGGAAAATGTCCGAATATAACAGCCCCGTTCAGATCTGTGCTTAGAAATATAAACGTCTCAAAGATGGCATCGCTTAACTCCGATGTGTATGTTGCATTTCTAGGCTTTGCCCAAACAGATTAGTTCAACACAGGAACAGCTTCAGTGTACGATGTCTCATGGAAAGCAGGCCTGCCTGTGTTCTGGCCAAGTCCGCAGCCAGCCACTGGTGTTTCCAAGTAAAAAATAGCTGTTTTTTTTTCTCCCAGAGCCACTGAGAAGAGCCAAGCGCTGGAACTGTAGTCGGCTGGCCTTAGACCCAGGAACTAGGTTAAGTCTACACAAGAACCTCAGGGTATTATTGACAATAATATTGAAATGGGTGAATTATTGTTTACTATAGCGGCAAAAGAATTGTTTTGGGCCCTTGCCACGTGATTGGTTAATAAAATATCTGGAGCTGATTGTTGGTTTAAGAATGAGCAAGATCTGCTATTCATCAGCGTAAAGAAAACAGTAGTTACTCTGACCGATCATATTACGAATTCGCTCAGGTATTCCAATGAACATGAGGGCAAAATGTGATCAACTTTGGGTTTAACCCTGGAAAACATTTTCATATGGTTATAATGAAAAAGAAATAAATCTGTGTACAACAGTTGATGGATTCCGTATCACTACAGATAGCATGTGCTCCGATTGTTTTAGAAAAATAAATACTAAAGCTCATTTCGTACTCGGATGTGTCCTTCTGTTTTTGTTTTACTGAGACAGTATTGTTATTTTATAGCAGGTCATGAATGAGAAACGGATTTATAATATATATATTATTTTAGGCTTATAGGCTAATATTTAGCATTTGTAAACATTTGTATTATCAAAACTATATATTAACATTGAATCAGCTAATTGTGGTTAGTCTGTTTTAAAAAATAACTATAATGTGTCTTACATGAATTACACTAACAAGTAGTTTTACTCTTTAAGGCTTGTTATATGTTAGCTGCTGTACATATATGATTTTTTGCATGTTTTCATATATATATATATATATATATATATATATATATATATATATATATTTATAAGGGTGTAACGTATGGCCAAACAGGAAATAATTGAATGTAAATCCGAATATATAGTTATAAACCCGAATATATAAATGTAAATCCTGAATATATAGTTATAAACCCGAATATATAAATGTAAATCCTGAATATATAGTTATAAACCCGAATATATAAATGTAAATCCTGAATATATAAATGTAAATCCGAATATATAAATGTAAATCCTGAATATATAGTTATAAACCCGAATATATAAGTGTAAATCCTGAATATATAGTTATAAACCCGAATATATAAATGTAAATCCTGAATATATAGTTATAAACCCGAATATATAAATGTAAATCCTGAATATATAGTTATAAACCCGAATATATAAATGTAAATCCTGAATATATAAATGTAAATCCTAATATATAAATGTAAATCCAGAAAAAATATATCCATACACAGATTTATAACTATATATTCAAGATTTACATTTATATATATTCAGATTTATAACTATATATTCAGGATTTACATTTATATATTCGGATTTACATTTATATATTCAGAGTTACATTTATATATTCGGGTTTATAACTATATATTCGAATTTACATTTATATATTCGGATTTACATTCAATTATTTCCTGTTTGGCCCCCCATAGTAACGATATTCAAATCACAATAAACCGCCTACGGTACGAACCGTAACGCCCCGCCCCCTGCTGCCCCGTCCAGCCATTGGCCCATTGGATCTACACGACGAATACAGCGTTGCTCCACATTTTCTTACTTTAGATAAGATACAATTAATCACGAAATTCAAACAAAAAAATGCTGTTTTGGCGCCAAATTTCAAGCGCGACTGCCCGCGATCATCTCTTCCTCTTTAATACAGAATAAACATGAATGGAGGAACATCTGAAGGTACGTTACTGAAACGTATAATATTTTGTGAAATCGCGTGTTTCAACCGCGAAAAGACATCAATAAAACAGCTTGTACCTCAGGCAAGCCTTTCGCTAAATATAGGCTATATTAGCCTCTGTATATTTATTATATTTTACTTTACTTGTTAGTGATATTTTAATCATTTAATGTGTTTGAATAAATCTGCCACAGCCAGTGTGTAAATGAATATTTCAACAACGAATTGGAGAATAATTTAGAAGTTAATGGAAAAACAGGTTTGCATACAATTAGTAATTGAATGAGCGTTGATTATTATAATCTAGAAATATATAGCAACTGAATGATAGTTTGGGCTCTAGACCTTTATTATTACTGTAATGTGCAAGTAAGGGTTCCCTTATAGTTTAATCTTTTAATTATAATAGAATTCATTTAAAGACAGAAACACAATTTGTGCAGTAAACTACTGTATATTAATAATAATAATAAGGCAATTTTGCTCAGTTTTCTCCCCTGGCTGTACCGACTTCAAAACTGAGATATGAACCGAAACGTCTGTTTTTGTGTAGGCCTATATATATATATATATATTAATAATAGCTAATATATTGTGGTTATTAATTATTCTGCATATGCATCATGCATTAAATTACTTTTTATATATATATATGGATGATGGATGGATAAGTATTAACTTAACAGCGTCGTGCACCATTAAATTATATTTACCATAGTAAAAGTGTATGGTTTTATGTGTACATAAACAAGCAAGTTGTCAAAAAAGCACAATCTGCCTCTTGATGTCGTCCACATAGACATTAATCACAGTAGAACTCGATCCAAACAGCCCTGAGTCTCTAAGAATCTGGTTTCTAAGGGGAAAAAGCGCATTGATGTTGGTCAGGCCCATGTTGCCCGAAGCCAGCGCTGATGATCTGAAGAGCGTTCCTCTTGACTGGCACATAAAGCTGTCAGGGCGTGTGGCACGGGGTTGGCGCCAGGCTGAGCTGCAGCTGCAGCGGGCACCTCCACCAGCCTCCTGCAGAAGCACTCAGCTCATCGCAGCAGCGGGGAAAAAACGCTCTTTCTCTCTCGCCAGAGTGGAATGAGACCACCGCACCGTAAACAAGCTCTCCTACACTCTGGCTCGGGCTCTCCTGTCATAGGGCTGAAGATCTATAAACAGGCTTTATGAGGCTCTGGTGGCTGTGGTCAAGCAGCAGGCGAACTGGTTCTCAGGCTGGGGCGCTGCAGCTAATATATGACAAGCCAACACCGCAACAAAGTGGCCTTTCTGAACGCTGATGAATTTACTGAGCTGAAGGCGTGGGTGATCTGGTCAAGTGGTCGAAGACACGTATAGTCAGATCCCTGGAGCCCCGGGACGGCTGTGAGGGTGGACTGTAAATCTCGTGCATCATAAAGGCGTGTCAGAAAGTTTGTTTCTTCTCAAAACAAAAACAAAAACACCAGGCCTCAGCCACGAAATCTGGGCTATTATGTTTTTGCGTTTTCCAGGAGAGAGATTGTATGTTTAAGACACCCGACACCGTGTTTTCACGTAGGGACTGAAAGAGCAAAACCAAATGAATTAATATTTTAAGAATTCTATTCTGTGTGTCTGCATCAATGTGACAAATCACTGTCAGGCTCTTCTCTTGGATGGCTGGTGTCCTCGATGTAAAGCACTGCGTTTCTGCCCTCTAGCGGTCATTTATATGCAACGCCTGCCTGTGGAAATATAAAGAGGCATTAAAGAATTGTAAATAAATGTGTTTTACCGGATTGAGTGTATGAAGCGCGCCTGCGCAGTGACGTCGTATATGTAACACATATTTCAGGTTGCATTTATGCTTGTGATACAATTATATTTAGTGTAAAATAGCTTAGAGTGTTGACAGCATATAGCCATTCGCTTTTATTGAACACCGAACACTAGATTTACACTTCCCTAAAACACCTTAAAGACAATTTTATTTTTAATATTATTTTTTAAACAATAAATAGCGTATAGTGGCTCTTTAATGCGCAGGGAGACGTGAGGACACACAATTTCTCAAGTTTAAGTTCACCAACACTGCTTTATCGGACAATATGGCGGATTCGGGGTTATGATTGGTCAGATCGCCTGTCAATCAAACTGCCGGGGAAAATGTGCGATGATCCCGCCTCTTGTTTTCACGTGAAATGCGTTTGCAGTCAGTCTGAATGAACAAAATGATGGCGTTAATGGAAAGACTAATTAAAATGTAACTCCCAATTAGTGGCCATTTATCGAAACCATTTTCAACTAAAAACTTTTTATGCATTTTGGTCGTTCGTTTACACAACAAATGTGGCCTGAAAACGCAAACTTTTGAAAACGGGTTTCAAAGTGCAAGTTTATGAAATCTAGGTGTGAACTACAAAAATGTGAATCTATGAAAGCAGCGATTTTACGTGTACAGTCTCTAGGCGCGTAGGGTTTCTTTACAAAGTGAATGTTTTGTCATTTTCATCCGTGTGAACGGGACTGTTTTGACAATGTATTAAATTGTCAAAATTTTAAATAAAATTTTTAGTATTTTACATTAATTACACTTTAATATACATATAAAACACGATTTTCTGTTTCTATTTGGCGTGCTATTTATACGCAGAAATTACCATTGGCACTTTTTCGCGGGCATATGATACACAGTTTTCGGAGTGTCTATGATACACAGTTTTGGCGTGCATATAATAATCCAACCCATTGAATATCATATGTTTTTAAATGGGTGGTAATCAGATTACAGTTCCATCTGAAAAGTGTTTTAGATTACCAAAGTGATTACTTTGAATTTTAATGTCATTTAAACAGCGATTGGTGATTCTCTGACTCTGACCGTCTGAAAAAGAGGAGTTAAGTTTCATGTTTTCCACTGTTTTCATGTTTTGTGATAGTTGTTTGTGAGTCATTTTATAATTCACTCGTCACTGCAACTTTTTCTCACAATTTGTTTTTTCCGCTCACAATTGTGAGTTTGCATTTCACAATTCTGACTTCTTTTTCTCAGAATTGCGAGATTTAAACTCACAACTGCAAGTTATAAAGTCAGAATTGGGAGATATAAACTTGCAATACAAATTTTTTTTCTTGCAATTGTGAATTTAGAATGTGAGTTTATATCTCATAATTCTGACTTTTCTCAATATTGAGTTTATATCTCATAATTCTGACTTTTCTCAATATTGTGAGTTTATATCTCATAATTCTGACTTTTTTGTCAATATTGTCAGTTTATATCTCATAATTCTGACTTTTCTCAATATTGTGAGTTTATCATATTTTGACTTTTCTCAATATTGCGAGTTTATATCTCATAATTCTGACTTTATAACTCACAATTGCAACTTTATATCACGCAATTCCGAGGGAAAAAGTCAGAATTGTGAGATAAAATTTGCAATGACCTTTTTTCTGTTTGTTCCACACTTATTAGTATTCCAAAGTATTCTAAAGTATTTAGATTAAGTTACTAAACTTGAGTAATGTAACGAAATACGTTACAAATGACTTTTTAAAGCATGTATTTTGTAATCTGTAGTGAAATACATTTTAAAAGTAACCTACCCAGCCGTGACTGCAGCCTATACCAATAGGAGATCGTTTTGAAGATGCTAAACTTATCTAAATATATTACAATTTAAAAGTAAATCTACATTGTTCTTTTCTCAAGGGGGACATCTTCATTCTGATATATAGGCCAACCACACAATATAGGGACTTCCGACTTTAACCTTTAGTTTTTCAGCTTCTCTCTGAGCTGTATTGCATGTGATATTTAATAAATATATTTGCTAAACTTCCAAAATGGACATTTGCTAATATATGTTTTAGTAGAATCAGTTGATGAACTTCCTGAATGAAACACTGCTATGCTAAAATCCGCCACCAGGAGGCGGGTTATGCAAAACTACAGAGCAGAAAAGCATTGAAATTTGCAAATGAAGTACAATGTAGGCCAAGTGTAATTTCACAGGCAAAATCTTTTTTTTTTTTAAACAAAATACTGTAAAATAAAGTGTTATAAAGAACATGTGAATATGGTCTCCATCTTCTAAACAGAGATTGTTGCCATGCAGGAAGACAGTCACTTGTCCCAGAGTCTGATCTCCACATCCAGTGGCATTCCATGAACTCAGCAGCCGGATGGTCTGAAGTCATACGGGAGGAACCAGCTGCAAAAGCCCCTTTTAATTATGATTAATATAGTTACAAAGCCTTTTTGAAATGTGAGCTTATGAACGTGTTTCAGTGCGAGCGGGTAGTCAAAACTATTCTGAGCCATCCAAAGCAGAGCAGGTCATCTGACTCCCTCAGGGAGCAATCATGTTACTGTCTCCCCCGACTAATCCACTGCCAAAGCTCTGAACATGAGTTATAAAGAAAATTGTTATTGCCCGAGAAATGGAAGACGAATGATGTGATGATAAACGGGCAGCTGTAAAATAACCGTAATGATTTTCTTCTCCTCTTCTTCATTCAGTATATTTGAGGTTATCTTCATCTATTCTAATAAGCACGTTTGGAAACATTACGTTTTTATTTTAATGTTTTTGAAAGGAGTCTCTTTATCTCACCAAGGATGCATTTTTTAATATTCCGAAAACAGTAATACTGTGAAATGGTGTGAAATGACCTTTTCTGCTTCTGTTGTAATATATATATATAGTAAAATGTAATTTATTGTGTTCAGTGTCACATGATCCTTCAGAAATCATTCTGATATGATGCTCAAGAAACATTTATTATGAGTTAAACACAGTTTGATATTTTTTGTGTGTTTTTTTTTCAGGATTCGTTGATGAATGGAGCAACATTTATTTTATACAGAACTTTTTTGAAACATTTATGAATTTCAAAAATGTGTTTATTTATAGCACTTTAATGCGCCTTAATTTGCTGAATAAAAGTATTAATTTCTTTCTCTCTTTTTTTAATCTTACTAACCCCAAACCTTTCGTGATTTCCAGAAGTAAATAAAAAAAAAATAAGCAGCCAAACCTGTTTTCAACATTGATAATAAAAATAAATCATCTTAGAATGATTTCTGAAGGATCACGTGACACTCAAAGGAATGAATTATATTTAAATGAGCTGGTTTCATTTGTAAAATATTTTAATTATATTTTAAAATGTACTACAAACGAAACCAGCTCATTTAAATTGCAATAACATTTCACAGTATCACTGTATACAAAAAAAAACATTAAAAACTTTGCGTTCATTTCAGTGCTGCACTGAAGTAATAATACGCACTTCATTAATACAAAACCACTTGAAATATTTAAAACATAAATGACAATACGGATGGCATGCAAGAAAGACGTGTTCTTGATACAAAAAAACTCATCGATTGGCCTGTAAATTATGAAATGTTATTTATACATTATAAATATTGCGCATCATATGCACGCAAAAAGTGATTGTATAAATAGCAAATACAAACATAAACTCGAGCAATGCATAGATGTTAAATGTTACATAATAAAAAATAACACAGCAAGACATTGAAGCATTTGTGAATAATTCTATTTAATAATAATAAAAAAGAAGCTTTTGTGCATTTGATTTTAAAGGTTCTCAAAAACGTGAAAATCGCACGCAGGTTCCTTCAGGAGGTGTTCAATTTGGAAGTGACTGACAGGGATGAAGAGAAGCGGAAAGAGTCGTGCAGCAGACTCGTTTAGATAACACCCTTCTCACCCCTCTGCCCCATCATTTCCTAAACGGGTCTGCCTACAGGAAGTTTTCAAGAACGTTATCCAACTCTTTATCTGCTCCAAATGCGCTCGTTGAAAGACAAACCTTCAGATGCAGTTGCTCTGTGGGAGTGTGTGCCTCTTCTTCTCCTGACCATGTAGTCTGTCATAATATTTATTTCGCAAATGCATCAAACAAGACGAATTATTCTGCGAAAAAAATCGTGGTAAACATTTGCAAGTGTTCAGCTCCATCCGTCTCGAGGACTGTCAGTCTATGGCAAGCCGTTTTCACTTTTATTCATTCTCATTCTATAACTTTCACTAGTTAAAATGTTAATTCTTGATATCAGGAATTAGATTTCCACTAGTAACAATGTCAATTTTTTATATCAACAATTATATTTCCACTAGTAAAAACATTCTTGATATCTTCATATCGCCATAGGCTGCCATTCAAATTCAATTGTCGATATCAAGAATTAATTTCTTACTAGTTGAAATTCCAGTTTCATATGAATACAATTCGTACTAGTAAAAATGCAAATTTCTGATATCATCAATTACATTTTTACTAGTGCAAATGTCTATTCTTGATATCAACAATTGAATTTCTACTAGTAAAAATGTTCATTTCTGATATCTGAAATGAATTCCTGATATCAATATAATTTCTGATATCTAAAACGGCTTTCTTACTAATAACAATCACATTCATGATATCAGAAATGAACATTTTTACAAGTAGCAATTCAGTTGTTGATATCAAGAATAGACATTTGCACTAGTAACAATGTAATTGATGATATCAGAAATTTGCATTTTTACTAGTAAGAATTGTATTCATGTGAAACTGGATTTTCGACTAGTAAGAATTCTTGATATCAACAATTGAATTTGAATGGCAGCCTATGGTGAGATTTCACTAGTCAAAATACAATTCTTGATATCATAAATGGCCATTGTTACTAGTAGAAATCTAATTCGTGATATCAAGAATTAACATTTTAGCTAGTGAAAATGTAATTGTTGATATCACAAGTTCATATCCTGAGAATGAATAAAAGTGAAACCGGCTTGCCATAGTCGGTCAGTGCAGTGGCGCTCGGTGGAGCAGATCCCTCATAAATCATCGTGATGTAAAGCAGTTTCCATAGTTTACTTTATTTCACCAATTATTGCTGCGGTGGATAAGGGAGTGTTGATTCGCTCATAGAGAAAAGTGCTCGCGTCCATTCATCAGAAACGCAGATTTTCTCCAAAACTATAAACATGAGGCTCTATAGTGCAGACATTAACTGTGAGAGATCACATGAACGATAAACCGTCTGTCTCCTATATCCAGAGGAGCGAAAATCCTGGATTATATGTATCTTGACTACTTAATGTGCAGTTGCACTTAATATTTTTTGTTGTGTGTAATAAAAATAGTTCTAAACATGTTTGTAACAATATCTAGAATCCTTTCTAGTTCTAAATAGAACCCTTTTAATAACGTTCTTGTTGGTTTAACTTAATTTAAAATGTTGAGTTCACTGAAATTAAAAATTTGAGTTAGTACAACGAAATTGGTTTAGTCAACCGAAACTCGATTATCTGAGGCATATAAGTTGATTTGACGAAAGAAAAACAACAAATCACGAACATATTTATTTGAGTGTCAGTGTTACATGTAGTTACTATGGTAATAACTATAAATTATGCATATTTATAGTATATTACTCAGTATTAAAATGTATAATTACAGTGTACACCTGAGCAATATTTTTTTTGCAGTGCAGGTACAGATTTTAAAAACTTTTAAAAGGGTTGTTTACTTACTATAGCCCTACTTTATTTGATACAAGAAAAAAAAAATGCAGATGCATTAAATGCATTTTATTTTAACATAAAATAAAAATTGTTTACAATGCAACCAAAAAAAAAATCCCAAACAGGCCTAAATAAAACAAATATATATCATTAATGAGTATCAATTTATTAAATACAGTCTAAAAAAGTCTGTTCTTTTTCATATGGATTTCCGCACAGGTCTATATTTTATTTGAATTGGCATGTGTTGCTCTTCTTCTGCGGCTGTTCGGCGTGGGTGGGTTTCTGGTTTGTTGTCATCTGTTATCACGTCTTGATAACAAACCCAGTGGCACCAGAATCTTTCAGTGGCAGACAGTTGGGTAGGGTTTGTCATTGCAGGTTTCAGGTTCCAGCAAAGTCTGATCCCTTGGAGAAAACTCCTCTCTGGTCTGTAGTTTCCTCTGGATTAAGCAATTAAGAAGAAAACAAACAAACAAATGAGAGACAGTTTTGGCACCATGAATAAGCATCGAATTGCTGTGGCTAATAAAAGCAGGCAACACGAGTAATCAGTGTTGAGAACTAAATCAGACATTTGTTTATTATAATCGGTGGAAATTGTTTCTTGTATGGGAGTCATTTTAATATTACGCGTCATTGACCAATGAAAAGCTCTGAAATGTTGCAGCCCCGCCCCTCACTGCAGTGTCACTCAAGACTTCCCGAACACCCCGAAAGTGTGTTATGAGGGCTCTGTTAGAAAGATGAACGTGCTAAACACAACAGATTGACCATATTCATTAAACGACTGTGATAAATGCCCACGAGGACCATCACTCCATGGCAATGTTCTCCAGCCAGATGACTTCCACTCCTTTCTCAGTGCGGGACATATTGAACCTGGAGCAGAATCAGGAGGATATGGTCTCTCTGGACATGTCTCAGCGGCTGGACAGTGCCCTTATTCCGCCCTCGTCCTGCATGCTGTCCACTTTCAAACAGGAGCAGTTCATGGAGATGCCATCCGGAGCCTCTCTCTTCAGCGAAGACCTTCAGGAGGACAAAGCCAACAAAAGCGCTCTGAACTTCGGTACTGCTGCCTTTTATGGGAAGAATTTCCTAGAAATGGACTATGTTAAAGACGCAAAGACGGATGTGACGTTTGAGGACAAAGAGAAAAAAGGTGAGGTAAAAATGCACAATATTGAACTGTTTAAACAGTGTCTCAATCAATTACAAGCTATAAAACTGCATGCGTCGTTTTTACGTATTTTTATTCAGCTTTTGAAATGAAAAATCGTTTTTTTAACCAGAAAATAAAGTTCATGATTAAATATATATATGTTGAATAAATTAAATTATAGACATGCCATATAGTGCACAAAATTCAACTCACTACATTTTTTTTTAATCCAAGAGGTTTAAAAGTTACATCATGGAATAATAATAATAATAATAATAATAATAATAATAAAGTAGCCAAAAAATGATGAATTAAAATTATTTACTTTCTAAATTAAATGAATGGATGAAAATAAGTGTTAAATGGCTATACACTCTAAATGCTGAGTTAAAAACAACCCAAATTGGGTTGAAAATGGACAAACCCAGCGGTTGGGTTAAATGTTTGCCCAATGTGCTGGGTAGTTTTATTTAACTCGACTGTTGTTTAAAATTTACTGTATTGCTCGCTTAAAATAAACCCAAAATATTCATTAAAATGTTAAATAAATGAAATATTATTAGTTTAATGAATAATAATTAAACAATTTATTACATTTCTTATTAATACATATTCATATTATTATTTTTAACCTAATTTTAAGCCCTATTTAAACACTTTTTTGAGTTTAATAAAACTTCAATTTACCAGAACCGCTGGGATTGTCCATTTTCAACCCAACTTTTTTTTTTTTTTTAACGAAATTCTATCAGTTAAATACATTCTGATTAATAACGGTCTGTTTTCAGACATCAGCTGTTCTCAGGAGGATCCCAGTGAAGATCTGAAGCTGGATGATGCGGATAGACCCAAACAGAGGAAGAGGAGGAAGCCTCGCGTGCTCTTCTCTCAAGCGCAGGTGTACGAGCTGGAGCGCCGCTTCAAACAGCAGAAGTATCTCTCTGCGCCCGAGAGGGACCATCTAGCCAGCGTGCTCAAACTCACCTCCACGCAGGTGAAGATCTGGTTCCAGAACAGACGCTACAAGTGCAAGAGGCAGCGTCAGGATCAGACCCTGGAGATGGTGGGCATCGCGCCTCCGAGACGCATCTCGGTGCCGGTGTTGGTTCGGGATGGGAAGCCGTGCCTGGGAGACGCGTCCACCTACAACACCTCCTACAATGTGGGGCTCAATCATTTCACCTACAACACCTACCCAGCGTTCAGTAATTTCCCGAGTCCAGGCAACACGAACTATTCCTGTAACTATCCGTCCAGCATGTCCAGCATGCAGCCCTCGCAGTCCAGCAGCAGCTACATGAACTTTGGCGTCGGGGATCTAAATAACGTCCAGGCTTCTTTCCAGTCCAGCAGCGGGGTTCCCTCACTACACGGCATCCGAGCTTGGTGAAAAAATCATTTAGGCTTCTGCACGAATCCTTGAAGATGATGATTTTTGAATAGACAGAATCCGGGATTGATTTTTGCTCCGTCAGATACGAGAAGCGTTACGCGTCGTTTTCTTTGTAAACCTGTCTGAATAATTTGCTTGCACTTGAGTTAAAAATGATGAGAGAGTAACCTCACGTGGAATATATAATTTATAATTTTCACCAGATGTATTGTAAAGCCTAAAACTCGAAGTTCCCAAGGTCTTTCTTTCTTTCTTTCAATATGTAAAAGGACATCAAGGAATTATTATAAATATTTTTTTTGGTTACACTTTATTTTAAGGTGTCTTTGTTACACTGTAATTATACATTTAAGTACTGAGTAATATTAAGTAACTAGTATTGGGGTTTGGTTTGGTTTAGATTTAGTTGCATGTAATTATGCAAAATTTATATGTAACAATGACACTAAAATAAAGTGTTTCCCATTTTTTCTTTGTGTATAGAAATTAACGCACGAATACGACTCGAATGTTATTATTGCCTGTAAGTTTAAATAATGGCTAATAAAGGCTTTTCAAGATATGCAATTATTATTATTTGCGTTTGTGTTCCTATAACAATTAAAATATTAACACAACAACAACAATACTATACTAATAATGCTCATGTGTAGCAATTAATTCATGTTTACGAATACTTATTATTAATGTAGATTTTTTTAAAATCTCAGTTATCTGAGATAAAGCCTAATTTGGTGAACAAAATTCAGTTTACATTTTCACGGTTACTGTTTTTATCAAACAGGTAAAGCAGAGTTAACATACTTTGCTGCAATTTATCAAATATGTGCGACAATATTTAATGTTTCTCGTGTGTTTCAGAGAGGACACGAACTAAATCCCAAATCACACGTGCTTCTGTTTAGAGTGTCACGTGATTTGATTTGACAGGTCTTCAGAGTAAAACGCTTTGACCCGATTTGAAGTTTGTGGTCAATCCAGCTGAGATTACTGATTTACTCAGTCTAATATTAATGTCTTTAACTACTAACATTTAAATTAATCATTTGATGCACTTATTGTGTAAATACATGTTACAGTGTACTTGTGTTTTAAAAAATACCTGTAATTAATTACATCTATAATTGACCCATAAAGGGTTAATTCACCCAAAAATGACATTTCTGTCATTAATTACACTTGTAAGACCTTCGTTCATCTTCAGAACACAAATTAAGGTATTTTTGATGAAATCCAAGAGGTATATGACTCAATATACACTTTCAAGACAACAGTCGACGTGACAGTGGTTCAACCCTAACGTTATAAAGAGTGGAGAATACTTTATGTGCACAAAAACAAAAGAAAAATAACAACTTTGTTCAACAAATATTTTCTCATTCTCCTATGTTGTTTACGTCCAGCGCTTCCAGGTTCTACAGAATGCAGGCTCAGTTATTGGCCGATGCTCATCACGTGACCAGCATGCGCGTGATTTTGACGCTGGAGCGTTATAGAGTAGGTATAAATAGAGTATAGGTATAAATAAGGTTGTGGCTAGAAGGGATATACATCTACCGCCTACAAAACCTCGGAATAATTTAACAGTAAATTAAACGTGCTACTTACCAAATTGTGTTTTATTAATAATCTAGTGTCTCGATCGCCCCCAAGTGGTTGGTCTCACTATTAGTCATAAGCCCCGCCCTCTCCATGTAATTTAATAAGAAGCAAGACAAACCAAACAATTACATTAGACTTCAAATATTTTTCCAAAGATGGTTTCTGTCATTCTGTGTAGTTTTTATCACGCTAGTTTGATGTCCGTTTATTAAAATAAGTTTGGTTTTACTTAGTTATTTTTGATGCTTTTAAAAACGGGGTGTGACGTCATGATTGACAGCTGAGGGAAGAATTCACTGAAGCGCCAACGGACTTTTTCGGGAGGAGATTGGAGCTTTAATTTCTACATTTCCATAACTATTTATTTCACACCGTCATGAGTTTTCTGCAGTAAATTGTACTAAACGATTCTGCGGGAGTGTGGGCGGGGCCTTGATTTCGCGCGGCTCCACTTCATGCGAATTGGTGCCGATTCCCGATTCAGCACAAGATGTCGGCGCCATTTTGGGACATTGACGGCTTCATTTATCATTTATCTACAGTGGAAGAGTGTGGAGGTGCGTCATCCATATATATATATATATATATATATTTTACAGTCTATGGTATACTGTAGTTGTACCATTTGACATTAAGTGTACCAACCTAGAAGGGATACATCTACGGCCGGAAGTGAGGCAAAACCTCGGGATAAATAACAATAAATTAAATGTGCTGCTTATCAAATGGTGTTTTATTGACATCTATACCCACTCCAACCCTAAACCTACCAAATACAGTTATTAAAGTAAATAAATAAATATTTAATGATGCAATATCGATGTGCGCATGCCCAGTGGCCGTAGCTGTATCCCTTGTAGTCTTTACCGGCCAATAACAAGTCGGCGTTCTGATGTAAAACAACATGAGAATGACACAGAAGAGAAGATATTGTTGAATATTTTTGTTTTTTTTTTGCACACAAAAAGTATTCTTGTCGCTTCATAACATTAAGGTTGAACCACTACAGTCACTATTTTAACGATGTCTTTAGTGCCTTTCTGGACGTCAAAAGTGTTTTGCTGTCTATGGATGACTCTCGGATTTCATCAAAAATATCGTAATTTGCGTTCCGAAGATGAACGAAGGTCTTACAGGTGTGAAATGACATGAGGGTGAGGAATCAATGACAGAATTTTCATTTTTGGGTGAACTATCCCTTTAACCCACCCTTAAAGCGATGGTTTGCCCAAAAATGAAAATGATGTCATCATTTACTCCCCCTCCTGTATGAGTTTCTTTCTTCTGTTGAACATTTTAAAGAACGTTCAAGAATTTTAAAGAGTCGCTCATTGACTTCCATGGTATTTATTTTTCCTATTTAGTCGTCCGGTGACCAACATTCTTCAGAATATTTTCTTCTGTCTCCAACAAAAGAAAGAAACTCATTTGGAAGAAATTGAGAGTGCAATGATGACAATTCTCATTTTTGGGGTGAACTATCCTTTTAAACCGAGCAGCACAAGCGTTTTGCAACACAATATAAACATTATAAGTGCATTATTCTTATTTTTTTTGGCGTAAATACACCTAATATAAAGTGTGACCTTTAAAACTACCACAAGGCAAAAAAAAGTTCCTTAAAAATGTTGGCAGTTGCTTCAACTATAATCTTTTATGTGTTCCAATCATGTGATTTAATCAGTTAAGTTTCATTTATATGAATTAAACAGCTTGTAAACACAAGAATATATTAGCAATCATTTAAAACATTTCTCCACCTTGTTTCTGTGAGTCAAGAACCCTTCTATATAGAGCTTTTTTAAGAGCGTAAACTCTACGTCTTCGCACAAAAACGTTTTTGTTGACATTTTTTCTTTTTATGCGAGTCCACTATTTTTGTAAATGCTGGTGTCACGCTTGATTGACAGCACAAAAGTGCTCTGCTCAGTGTGCAGAATGGCACAATTTGCTTGACATAGAGAGGTAAGGGTGCGTGGCTGCGCACGCAAAGACTTGGATGGAGGAGGGAAGGAGATCCGTATTTGCTGCCACTTCAGATGAGTAATATTGTCCTTGGGCATCTCTCCGGCCTCTCCACACATATCAGTAAACACAGTTCCCCCTCTCGACCACATCTACCTACAACTGAGCCACGGCATCTACTTACAGATGAAATATAATAGAAAGTGTGACTGTCATTTCGAGTCAAATATGGGGCCACTGAGAGGTAAAGAGAAAGGTCACACGGTTACAATAGTGGCCCACTCTTCAGAGGCGTTGAAAAGAACAAGTCAGATAACGTGGACGCACATCTCTAAAAATAACAGACCTTGTCCTCCGGCCACAATGGAAGGAGAGAGGGAGAGAGAGAGCACGCGAGAAAGAGACCAGGGATGGAATAATCAGCTTTTCCGGGTCTTATCGGAGGAAAGACAGGGTTGCATGCCTCTTTATCAGCGGAGCTCTGATTATGGCCATAGCTTTTCTGAGCTTTCCCCCCCTGCGATACTCCGGTTCTGTCCTGCCCAGCATAACAGCTGCTGGTTCATCGCTGCTCAGGATGTGAGTTTAACTCAACTAAATTGCCTGTCATACTGTAGGTGTCCATGTGACAGCCTCCAGCGTCAGGCATGGGCTATAGTGGCAACATCAACGGTTAGACGCTAGATGAAGCCTTATTTTAAAATATGAAAATAAGAATTAAATTAGGTTTATGGGTCATTGACAAATAAAGCTTCAAAAAATTCTGATGTAATGCATCTTTTTTGAGTCATGGACAGTGTGTTGTTAAACAACATTTCAAAGTGTTTAAATGTATTTTTAAATGTGTAGTTGTATGTATATATCAAGCGTGCTGCAAAAATAGGCTACTGAAAGTGTCTCGATCGCCCCCAAGTGGTTGGTCCCACTATAAATCATAAGCCCCGCCCTCTCCATGTAATTTAATAGGAAGCGAGACAAACCAAACAATTACATTCGACTTCAAATATTTTTCCAAAAATGGTTTCTGTCATTCTATGGAGTTTTTATCACACTGACGTAACTTGTGTTCGTTTATTAAAATAAGTTTGGTTTTGTTTAGTTATTTTTGATGCTTTTAAAAACGGGGTGTGACGTCATGATTGACAGCTGAGGGAAGAATTCACTGAAGCGCCAACGGACTTTTTCGGGAGGAGATTGGAGCTTTAATTTCTACATTTCCATAACTATTTATTTCACACCGTCATGAGTTTTCTGCAGTAAATTGTACTAAACGATTCTGCGGGAGTGTGGGCGGGGCCTTGATTTCGCGCGGCTCCACTTCATGCGAATTGGTGCCGATTCCCGATTCAGCACAAGATGTCGGCGCCATTTTGGGACATTGACGGCTTCCGTTATCTACAATGGAAGAGTGTGAAGGTGCGTCATCCACACACATATATATATATATATACATACATACATACATACATATAAATATATATATATATATATATATATATATATATATATATATATTACAGTCTATGGTATATATACTGTAGTTGTACCACCTGACATTAAGTGTACCAACCTACCCATACTTGAAATTAGCAGTTTTTACTACTATTTGAGAGAGATTTGCAAAGTCTGCCGTTTTCAAGCAGAATCGTGCTCATGAAGTGACCCTAAATAACATGATATTTAGACCATGGAATGCATATTTTACCAGGTAAATCCCACCAAACCCCCAAATTTTACCATCAAAACGTGATTGGGCCAGTTTTGAGTAGCAATATTGGCCAGGTTTTGTTGTAAAAATCCTGGCAACTCTGGCCACTTGGTAGTTTAAAATAACAAAACATAAAATAATTAAAATTTAATATTTAAATGTACTAAAAATGAATTCAAACTATATAGGTTTTATAGAATTTATCTTTGCCACCACATTATGAAAACAGTTTTTTTAAACTAATATTACTGTTTTTGGTGTATTATTTGATCAAATAAATGTGTGCGCAAGAGACCAGATGCAGTCTAGTCAACACATTAAGAACTTTTTTTTTTTCTGTTGATAAGAATAGGCAAGAATCAAGCAACTGAAATGAAATAAAACACCACCAAGAGTGACCAGGCGATTTTTCTTGTTATGTAGCGCCCCCTGCTGTTGGCAATTGAGCAAATAAGAAATGTAGAAAGTAAGTATTAAGTAACTCCATCAATTTTAATTCTCAGGATTTAAATGGCCAACGTGCACGCATGGCAATAAAATCATAATATAAAAAGCATTTAGTTAAAAAAAAAAACTTTTGCATGCCACTGGCCTAATTATGAAACAGAAGAAAGGTGGGATCTGGTAGATTCAGTCTCAAGGTGTTTGTTTTAGAAGTGAGGAGTGTCAGCAGTTGTCCAGCTTCAGAGTTTGTCTGATTGTTCAGTTCAGTGAATATTTCTGCGCTGGAGAGTTCAGAGCAAGACACACTCGGAGAACGACAGAAACGAGATGATTCGACATCTCTACAGCGGGTGAGATTGTCTTCATGGATTTATATTGACTAATACATTACAGAAACGTGTTATATAAAAACCCTGACATTTAGGAATAACTTAAATCCTTTAATAGATTAATATTGTGCTGCAAAACAGTTGAAAATATAGATTTTGTTGGCAGAATGTGTTTCTTTTTGGATTATATGGACCATACTCCATATAATGTGCATTTGACTTAGTGTGTCGGCTATATTTAATTATAATTTACTTAAGGTTAATCTCATGTACTTGATCAAACACTACATTTTTTTTTAGCAAAACTGCACCAGTAAAACAATTATGAAACACAAAATAATTAATGAAACCGCAAAAATTTGTATAGAGATATATAGAGAGAACCTCTCAACCTTTCAGTTAAAATTCATTCTTAAATATCTGTTACTTTTTCAAATTATTATAGCTATTTATAATTATAGATTTAAAAAAGACACTTTATTATTATTTTTATTATTAGTCTATAAGTCAGCATGCGTGTGTATTTCAGCAGTGGCGTGTAACACAATCACTCTTACTAACTACTATGGCAGGTTGAATTTAATATATAATATATGCATTTTTCAATTGTAGTCTTTTAAAAAGGAGTCTGAAATAATAAAAGTGCAATGTAGTGTTGTTAAAAATATAGATTTTTTTTAATATATATATCGATACTGAAATATCTGAAATGCGTTCAATACTCATTTTCTGCAGAATAGATCCATGATTTCCGCAGATTTTGTTCTCTCTCCCAAAGTGCGCACACATAAAGCCGCCTCTCAGTACTAAATGTAGTTCTTTTTAGCTGCTTATTGCGCTTAAATAGTCAAAAACACACAATATAATGTCAAAATGCTGGTGTTTGTGAGCTGTCAGTTATGTTTTAAGTGATTATAAATGGTTGAGAAAGAAAATGCATGTGTAACAGTATAATGGATACGTGCGTCAGCTCTTAAAGTGACAGCAGCCTAATATACCCGCTGCCAAATTATCAGATAATATTAAAAATATCTATATGGAAGTTTTTCCCTATTGTATCGGTCAAAATTGTGGTCAGTGAAAACGCAGAGTAACTTTGGAAAACCACTAGCCACAGTGAAAAAGTTAAGCATAAACAGTGAACACATCTAGTTAACATTTATAATTAATATTTGTCTGTAATGTTGTTAAAATTAAACGATGTGTTTAAACAGCATAAAAAATATCAAAAAGTTATTGGTCCATTTTGTATTAAGCTTAATAGAACAAGGGACCATTTAGTTTATCTGATTCGTAATCATAAATTTAAAATATGTTTACATTTAAGTTTACAGTTTATTCAAAATATTTAATTAAGCTCTACTCATTTAAATTCTTAATTCATAATATGAATACAATGTAAGGATTATTCAATTTAATCGAATTTTACTAGTAATTGAAATGCGTAAATCTTGAAAAAATGCTTACATTACTTTTTTGATATTAAAAAACAAATAAGAAAGCCCGGCACAGGTGAGAAAAAGTAACACAAAAGTAACGTAAGACATTACTTTGCATTAAAAGTAACTACGCAGTTACTTTTTTTAACGAGTAACACAGTATCGTACCACATTCCTTTTAAAAGTAACTTTCCCGAACAATGACCATGTGTTCGTTTGTAGAAATAAATACAGATGACTTATATTTACTCATTAACTGTGTATAGGACTGAAATATGACACAAAAAAAAACAATGAGCATATAAAATTTAGCAATTAGTTGTTACAAAGGCTTTGGAAAATGTGTGGATTAAGAAAAGCCTAGAATGATGAGCCATTACAGATTTTGGAATAAATGTGGAAGCTCCTTCCAGTAAAAATAAATAATAATTGTAATTGATGAAAACAGGAAAGACATAGCGGTCTACGCTGACCCATTTCCCACATTTGTTTCCTTGATCTCCATGTTCTTCATCGCTGAGGGTGGAGTGAGCGTCCCGTTTTGTGAGTGATGAGTTTTCATTCAGAGGAACCTGTCTAGCGGGATTAACTACAGCATTGGAAAGAAGGATCTGCATCCGTGGACTAGAAAGTGTTGTTTGTCGAGTACTTAAAGTCTTTTTTGTATATAGAAAGTGACATTAGTAACTATATCAGTGGTGTTCTATAGTAACCCCAGAAGCCATACTCCTAATGCTGCTGTATTTGACATTCATTCACTTGACTGATAACTTCAACAGACTGACTCCTGCGAGGTTAAGTCTTATGTTCCTGTAAAAGCATTTAAGGTTAAATAACAAAGAGTTTACTCTCATTTAGCAGATGCTTATATACACAGTGACGTACGCTGTGTGTTTTCAGTACGGCGTCATGCAGTGTTATGCCGTCAGTTGCTACAGCACAAGTAAATTAAATACACATGAGGGTTGATTTCAGGATGATGATATTGACTTTGCAGGGCTGGCTAGCGTGTGTTTCAGGACGGCCATCAATAAACAGGCTAACATGAACAAATACTCCCTTGCTTTTGTAATTAATCAGAGTTTACCGTTCTTAGACTCTTAAAATGCTAGGCTAGGTTAAAAACAACCCAAATTGGGTTGAAAATAGACAAACCTAGCAATTGGGTTGTTTTAACCCAGCGGTGGGGTTAAATGTTTGGGTAGGTTTATTTAAAAATGACTGTATTGCTTGCTTAAAATGAACCCAAAATATGTTGGAAATTAATATGTTTAATGATTATAAATTCACCTTTAAATTCATAGATTCACCTTTTGATTATTATTGTTGCCTCTAGTAATTATGTGTCTGATTTTTAATTTCCAACATATTTTGGGTTCATTTTTTTAAGTAATATTTAAACAATAGTTGGGTTAAATAAAACTGCCCAGAATGTTGGGCAAACATTTAACCCAACCGCTGGGTTTGTCCATTTTTTTAAACCCAACATTTTAAAAAAACACTGGGTTAATTTTGGGTTGTTTTCAACTGAACACATGTTGGGTTAATTTCACCCAGCACAACGGGTTGATTCATTTTTACTATAATACTAGCTTATTTTAGTATTATTATTATTATATTTTTTACTTCATACATGAATTAATTTTTACGGATTAACTTAACTTTTTTTTTTTAAATACTCCACACAACCAGTGGTTAACATGATAATTCCTTTATTTTCAATTATAATATTTATTATTTAATATTATTTTAATATTATTTAATATATTTAATATTTATTTTCAGTATAGCATATTTATATATTTATCACGTTTTTAAAAAAAATACATATTGCAATGCATTTAACAAACATTAGAAATAAAAATTAAACATTTAAAAGTAACTCAAGCCTCTGTTGACCCGTTTCCACCAGAACGGTAGTGGATCTCGTGCCGAAGATGACTCTCGTTCGGCCCGGGAACTGCTGCCCTGCGATTCACTCGCAGTCGAAATATCCTCCATAGCCTGTCCATAAACAGTGTACAGTTCTGTGAACTCATTTTAACATCCTAAGTATTTATATTCTGTATATTTTTGAACACAATCATAAAATTTTCTCAGGATCTGGGTAACACAAAAACTACCCAAACACTGGGAAAATACCCCCCCCCCCTCACAAAAAGTCCATATTTTCGAAAAAATAACCCAAAATAATGAACCTAAACCAATCATCCAACCTACAACATTCAGTATTAAGAGTCTGATATGTCTTATTTGTCTTCACAGAGGAATCAAATACCAGGAATCCCCAAAAAGATGCAATACAGAGCATGCCTCAGACTTTTAAAGGACAGAGATAATCTCATCTATCCTGCCATCTTCAGTTCACAATGAACGTGTCCACGTTCGCTCTGAATCTCTCCAGTTTAATCAACGGGACAGATGCGGCGGTCTCTGGTCCCGTCACCTGGAGGACGGCCATGATCACTCTCATAACTGTTCCGCTCTCCCTCATCACCATCATAGGCAACGTCCTGGTCATGATCTCTTTTCGGGTCAACCCACTCTTGAGGACAGTGAGCAACTACTTCCTCTTAAGCTTGGCCGTGGCTGATGTCATTTTGGGCGCCATCTCGATGAACCTCTACACTACGTACATCATAATCGGCCAGTGGACTTTAGGAAACCTGGCCTGTGATGTATGGTTGGCTGTGGACTATGTGGCAAGCAATGCCTCTGTTATGAACCTGCTGGCTATTAGTGTCGACCGCTACCTCTCCGTCATGCGACCTCTGACCTATCGAGCCACTAGAACACCCAGACGAGCAGCGGTGCTGATCACTCTAGCGTGGACCATCTCGTTTGTGCTTTGGGCTCCAGCCATTTTGTTCTGGCAGTATATAGTAGGTGAACGGACCGTTCCAGAAAACCAGTGCTCAGTCCAGTTCCTGTCCCAGCCTGTGATCACGTTTGGAACAGCCATCGCTGCATTTTACCTGCCGGTCAGTGTTATGGTTGCGTTGTACTGGCGGGTGTATCGTGTGACGGAGAAACGCTCTCAGCAACTGGCTGGACTGATGGCATCACAGGGAGGACGCACTGCAAACGCATCTCAGGTGGGGTTTACATTAAAGTCCATTATTTTACATTTTAGAATCATTGCACTTTCTCCCTTTCATAATATTACGAGTGCATCAGTATTCACAGCACTTCACTTTTTCCACATTTTTGTTGTTACAGCCTTATTCCAAAATGGATTAAATTCATTATTTTCCTCAAAGTTCTACAAACAATACCACATAATGACAATGCAAAAGAAGTTTGTTTGAAATCTTTGAAAATTTATCACATAAAAAATCACAGAAGTTTTCACAGCCTTTCACAAAAATGAAGCTCAGGTGCATCCTGTTCCACTGATCATCCTTGAGATGTTTCTACAACTTGATTGGTGTCCACCTGTGGTAAATTCACTTGATTGGACATGATTTGGACATGTCCATATAAGGCCCACGGTGTATGTCAGAGCACAAACCAAGCCATGAAGTCCAAGGAATTGTCTGTAGATCTCCGAGACAGGATTGTATTGAGGCTAGTGGTGGGCAGAGCGAGGCTTCATGAAACACTGAAACAGTTGAAGCAAATGTGCCGTATTGTGTCGAAACTATACCGACACCCGTCTCCACAGTGACACCTAGTGGTCAATTGCACACGTTATCTGAAACAACTTTGACAACAAGCCATTTAAAAAAATAAAAATAAGTGTTTTTGTTAATGTGGAGAGTTTTTAACATCCTCACTATATAACTATAATATATAATAATAATAACTAGGTTATTTTGGTCATTAAAAATGAAAATTAATAAAACAAATCAATCCACAATGGTCTCATTTTGGTTTAGTTTTTTACAGATTTTTATTCAAAAATATTAATTGCTTTCTCCTCTCAAAAAAACCCACGAGGTGAAGGTGCATTAACTCCTCTTTTAAACTTTGTGGGAGTTGAGACGGATGTGCGATTGTGTGGTTTGTTCCCGCCCCTGTCAATCAAACGCAGACTCGGCGAGCACGCCTCCCGTCGAAACGCGCAGAAGCTTCGTTTAGCCGTAGTCACGTGACATGGGTGTTTTGAATCACAGTTCGGAGCAGTGTTTCGAAACATCTACGCTTCGGGATCTCGACACCGTGTCGAAACGTTAGTTTCGCGTCAGCCATCCCTAATTGAGGCACAGATCTGGGGAAGGGTGCAGAAAAAGTTCTGCAGCGGTGAAGGTTCCAATCGCACAGTGACCTCCATCATCGGAGGTGAATGGAAGAAGTTTGGAATGAGGTGTGACAGAGCTCCTGCATTCATCTGTGGATTGAGGAGAACCTTTGAGAAGAACAACCATCTCCAGCTCTCCACCAATCAGGCCTGTATGGCACATGACTGCCCGCATGGAGGACTCTCACACCATGAGAAACAAAATTCCCTACAGTGAAGCATGGTGGTGTTTTTCAGCAGCAGGAACTGGGAGACTGGTCAGGATCGAGGGAAAGATGAATGCAGCAATGATGAAAACACTGGGGCGAAGGTTCATCTTCCAACAGGACAACGACGCTAAACACACAGCCAAGATGACAAAGAAGTGGATACGGGACAACTCTGTGAGTGTTCTTGAGTTACACAAACTTGAACCCGAGTGAACATCTCTGGAGAGATCTGAAAATGGCCGTTCATCGACGCTCCTCATCAACCTGATGGAGCTTAAGAGGTCCTGCAAAGAAGAATGGGAGAAACTGCCCCAAAATAATGTGCCAATATTGTAGCATCATACCCAAAAACACTTGTGCTTCAGCAAAGTATTGAGCAAAGGCTGTGAATAATGATGTACATGTGATTTTTTTTTTTTAAACTTGCAAAGATTTCAAACAAACTTCTTTCACGTTGTCATAATGTGGTATTGTTTGTAGAATTGAGAAAAGTAAGGAATTTCATCCATTTTGGAAAAAGGCTAGCATATCAAAATGTGGAAAAAGTGAAGCGCTGTGAATACTTTCCGGATCCACTGAATAAAGTCTTTGGTCGTCTTCTAGTCCATTCCTGTTAGCTTCAAGGTGGACTGTATGCTAATGTGCTCCTAAAAGCTGACAAACAACACATTTATCAGAAATAAAAATATGAAATTTAATCGAAAGCTTGGTGATCAGAAATTGGAGATGCACTTGCATACCCCAGAGGCGTTTCAAAGGTGGCCACCGAGTGAAATGTACAGTGGCTGAGAGAGCTCAAAGCGCTGCAAATAAGAAAACACATGCAAATAAAAAAAAACCGTGATCATCAGTTTGACAACACATGTGCTGCAAATCCTCACAACACATGCAAACACAAAAACGCGCTGCAAATACAAAAACGCGCTGCAAATAGCACAAACCACAACGGAAATGTTTCAAGGGGGACCCCAAAAAGTGACGGACCCTACTAGAAAGACCGTCCAAAACCAGTTCAACTCACCCTTCACTCGTTCACTAATCCCTATATAGTGTACGGCATTTGAGTGCACAATGTGTTCACAATCATTAAATACTATACAAACTGCAAACAAAAATAAACAACTGTACATTATTTCATGTATTTATTATTTTTAATAGTGTTTTTCAGTTTGCTAGAAGCTCACGCTCACAGATGACGTGGTCGTCGAGCGCCTCAGGCGGCCGTTATGATGACGTCACATTAGTACGCTACAGATGATTAACCAATATTTTTAAATCATCCACTAAATGATCATCTCTTAAAGTTTAATGAGTTAACAACAATGCCACATATTAAAACACTTTTCTGTTAGTGAAACACATTACATGGCGTTAATGCCTACATAATATATTTTAATATTTTTTAGTTTGTGCTGTTGTCAAGTAGGGTCCGTCACTTTTTGGGGTCCCCCTTGAAACATTTCCGTTGTGGTTTGTGCTCTTTGCAGCGCGTTTTTGTGTTTGCATGTGTTGTGAGGATTTGCAGCACATGTGTTATCAAACTGATGATCACATTTTTTTTATTTGCATGTGGTTTTTTTATTTGCATGTGCTTTTTTTTAATTGCATGTGTTTTCTTATTTGCAGCGCTTTGAGCTCTCTCGGCCACCGTAGAAATGACTTGTCTTAAAGCCAATTCACAACCACACAGACAAACGCTAACAAACACGTCTGTTGGAGTTTGTTGGGTCGGTGTGATACCCCTGTCGGTGTCTGTTGGAGTTGATCGGAGTCTGTTTTCACCCGACTGATCGGCGTTTCAACAAACGTTGCCACAACGATGAGGCAAGTCCCTTGCAAAGACTGCGGTTTGATCGCGCCGACGACTCCAGTATTCTATCGATACCGGAAAACACACGTGTGAAGGACTTTACGTAATAAATAGCAAGCAGCCTACAGCATCCAAAAACTTTGCGAAATGGAAATATTTGGATTCGAGCCGAATGAGAGAGGTGTAAGCATGAGCGTTCCTAAATTTAGTTTTAAATGAATTCGTTTTGTCTTGTTTTGTTACAAATGGTTGTAAAGGCCTTTGATGGGTCGCGCTAAAAAAAGTTTAAAAACCGGTGTAAGCTATACCAACCCCAACGCTAAGGATCAGATCGATGGATAGCGCTTCGGATTTCAGGTTAGTATTTTTATGTTTGCCTCAATACTTTAATACAATGAAATTATATATGATACTATATTATTAATCTAATACACTTGCTTGAAAATATTGTTGGATCTCAATTTTTCCTAGTCAGATTTGACTCTCTTTGACTCGTTTGTTTGTTTTTTCTCATAGAATTCTAAATCCAACGGCCAACTTGCTTGTTGGTGTTTGTTGACGGTGTGAATTGGCCTTTAAAGGGACTTTGAAATGACTCATTTGGATTTCACGTGGTTTTTAAATAAACGTTTGTTTCAATGGAAGTGCACTAAAAAATTAAAATGAAAGAGCAAAGATGTTCAATTTTTTGTCATAACTTGTGTCTCCCAGAGATCTTGTCACAGCAGTTCTCGCAGTGTTGAAGATGTCAGACCACAAACGGACCAGAAGCAGCACGGGAAGGGTCAAAGGACCATCTGTCCCACCATCACCCATCGAACGGCAGCGTGGTGGAAGAAACGAAAGGAGAGGGACGAGATGACCAACTCATACGCAACATACAGCCATCCACCGATAGACACAGACCACATTCCTCCAAGAACAGACGAAAATAACAAATACATTCCGCTTGTTCGAGTGGATAAAACCGCAGTCAATAACCAATCCATGCGGAGCTGTGAGTCAGGAAGTCAGAATTCGCTTAACACGAGTCCTATAAGTGCTGCTCAACCTTCTGCTCTATCACTGACCACAGGCCAGCAGGGCCGGAAAGCCCGGACCTCGTGTCTGATCAGGGAGAAGAAAGCGGCCCGGACCCTCAGTGCCATTCTCCTGGCTTTCATTGTAACATGGACACCTTATAACATCATGGTTCTAGTGTCCACTTTCTGTGACGACTGCGTTCCCGAGGGGCTGTGGCAGCTGGGATATTGGCTCTGCTACGTCAACAGCACAGTCAACCCTGTGTGCTACGCGCTCTGTAACAAGCACTTCCGGGTCACGTTCAAGGCTCTGCTGCTCTGTAAATGGAAGGAGCATAAGAAGGGTATCAGGTGGACCCCAACAGGAAATGGCTGATTTCAACATTTATTAAGAGTTGGATTTTCGATTCATGATATCAGTGATTCAGCACTGGTTGATCAGTCATGAGTTCAGGGACAAACACTGCCTGAACTCACATATTAGGATGCCAGAGAGCATGTGAGCTTGAAAAGATCCCAGAGATCAAGGTTGTGCTGCAAATATATGAAGTTCAGTTTGTGTAATCACGTTTTGGCAGGGCATGTAGCAGTTTTCAAGTTTGAATTGCCTAACTTTGACACATGTAGCATCTGGGTATGTGTTTATAGAGTATACAGATTTGTACTAGAGCTGTAGAAATGAAATTAGCAGTGACGAGTAGTGTGACATGCAAAACCTTTTTTCTAATCCTATGAAAAAATAATCATGACCAGTGTTTGGGGTAACGATTACAAGTTATGTAATCGGATTACTTTTATCAAGTAACTAATAAAGTAATGCATTATTTTTAAATTTACAATATATGAGTTAATTTTTCAAATAAGTAGCGCAAGTTACTTTGCTTTCTCGTTTATTGACTGACAGCTCTCCTGTGCAAAGGCGTCGTCTGTAAACGTGATTGTAGTTCTAGACTAAATGTGAACATGCATTTACTTTAGTATTCACCAAGTTGAATAAAAAATATTAATAAAACCTGTATTAAATATGTTAAAATACACAACTATTTGTATTTAATCTCACTTTATTAACCAATATCTTTGCTGCTGACCTTCAATGATCAAATTCAGCCGTACCAATAAGCAAATATTACTTTAGATGAACATCGCATTTGTGTTCCTTTTTTTTCTGAAGGAGTGTTGAATAGCTGAAAGTTTTTTTTTTAGCGGTAACACTTTACAATAAGGTTCATTAGTTAACATTAGTTAACAACATTAGTTAACATGAACTAATAATGAACTGCACTTATACAACATTTTTTAATCTTTGTTAATGTTAATTTCAACATTTACTAATACATTATTAAAGTCTTGTTAACATGAGTTAATGCACTGTGAACTAACATGAACAAACAATGAACAACTGTGTTTTCATGAACTAACGTTAACGAAGATTAGTAAATACAGTAACTAATGTATTGCTCATGATTAGTTCATGTTAGTTAATACATTAACTAATGTTTAACTAATGAACCTTATTGTAAAGTGTTACCGTTTTAGCTGCGCCCTCTACTGTATAGACGTGAATTTGCATTTTCTTCAGCCTGAGGCGAATTATATCACCTTTGTTTTTAAAGGGCATTTGCCAAAAATAGACCTTTTTTTGGTATCAAAAAACAAGAAGCCCAGCCTTAGTGAGAAAAAGACCTAATGCAAAAGTAATGCAGCTCATTACTTTCCATAAAAAGTAACGAAGTAATGCAATTAGTTACGAATTAGTTATGAAGAAACACAATATTGTAACTTTCCCCAACACTGGTCATGACATTATATAAGCTCTTAAATTGTAACATTTTTCATTTAAAATTATATATATATATATATTCTCTTATCTCACATGTGGATGTTTCAGTGGGTCTTTGTGGATCTCAGAGCTGTAGTGCTTTATATACACTGATACGTTGCAGTTCAGAGTGTTTATTTACAAATACTCAATTAAGATTATTTCTCTGTTACATGTATGTTTATTATGGAAAGGCCAATATGAAAAATGTAAATAAAAAAAGAGAAAAATACAGCATTTACATTCAATACCAAATACAAACCGACATGATTTACCAAAAAACGATACAGTACTCACGATAATTCAATATGGTTAGTCAACGATAATAGATATTGGTTATATCACATACAAAATTCTACTATGAAAGATAACCCGCCTTATGAGAGTGTTTTTTGTGGGAATAAAACGGATTAATAAGTGAATCCAGAAAATGTAGCAAAAAACATATGATGGTATAATGAAAAATTTAAATGCAGCACCATCTTCTGGCTTTTGAACCTTGGCACAATTACTTCCTGAAAGAACGACTTACAAGAAATAATTACATACACGATAAAGAAACAGATACATTTCTTGTACAAATGAATATTTAAATACATAACATCCTTAAAAGGAATAAGCCATATGTTTTCTCTATGTAAACAAATGTACCTTGAGTGAGCATTAAAGAAAAAAAATAGATATATTTGGCAATGCATAAACCGGTGTTTAATCATCTGAACCGTTGGCCCTAACATGAAGGAATGTGGAAATACTGCACATAATGCATGAAGTGTAAATAATCCATCTCAAACGCGTCTTCTGCACTCTTTAATTTCAAACACTGCTCATGATGAGTAACAGTCATAGCAAAATTAAAACCAAAAACACATTAGGGGCAATGATTTCCTGCTTCTCCATCATCTGTAAAGTCTCACAACAGTTTAAATGTGTTTCTGCGTGGACGTCAGGGTTGCGCGTTCTTCAAGGTAGACTGTTGTCCTCTGTCACTCCATTGCGGCGTTCTGGCTCTGATAAATGGAGGCCTTGTCCTTCAGAAGAGCCAGACACAGGTGGCAACTCCAGCTTCCTGTAAACATGAGTGAAGCCAAATACGGATCATCAGCGCCAATCGCTTAACTATAACCAGTGCCAACTAAAACAGCAATAAATGCATAAACTTGTGTAGCCTTGCCATCTTTTTGGTGTCAAAGACATGTCTTCATAAGACTATTTTGAATATCTACACACACTTCCTTTTTGTTTTTCATACAATGCTATTGTACTGAATCACAACACTTAGGGTGCGTTCACACTTGTCATGTTCGGTTCGATTAAAACGAACCCTGGTGCGATTGCTCAGTCAGTGCGGTTCGTTTGAACACGTGTGAATCCGAACCCTGGTGCGGACCGGGACCGCTAAAAAGATGGGTCTCGGTCCGCTTCCAAACGAACTCTGGTGCGATTCGGTTGATATATGAACGCAACACGGACCAAAGACATGTAAACGAACCAAAAACAGGACGTGATGTCACAAGATGCGACGCTACGAGTCAGTTGATTTGACGACGCGGGAAGATCGGTGTATCCAAAATGAGTCGAGGGCAAACGTGGAGCAACGAGGAGGTGAAGTTTCTGTTTCTGTGTACAACGGAGGAAATCCTGCTGCTGTTTTGAATGTTTTGAACATTTTATGAGCTCTTCGTGAGTTCTCAGCTGGTAATAATAAAGCATAAAATGATGGCGTTTAATCCAGAACACAGCGTTGTTTTGAATGTTCGGTAAGCGATCTCCGTCGCGAAATATACGTCATAAAAGCCGACCAATCAGGTCGTGACCGTATCCCTATGTCTTTGGTTCGGTAACTTTAGGTTCGCTGTTAAAAATGCCAGTGTGAACGCTAAGCGGACCAGGACTATATGTTCTGTTTTTGTTTTTTGGTCCGAACCGAACTACAAGTGTGAACGCACCCTTAAAATAAAGCACACAAGTCAGTAGTGTGCATGCAATATGCTTAATTTATAATTATATAAACTTCAATCTAAACACAAAATGCTATTCTATCATCTCGTGCATTTTATTTAGAATGTTTTCCTCAGTCTTTGTGGATTTCAGAGCTATATTACGGCTCCTAAAGTCAACTAAACATTACTCTATGACAAGAGGCTTGGCTGGTTGGTTGCAGAAAAGCGTCAATCACACAGTCCCTGACGGACGGATCTTTAACATGCTGCTCCGTGTGGTAAATCCAATGCTTGGGATCATTTCAAGAGGGTAAAGAATGACGTTCAGTTGTCATTCATGGAGCTCAAACATTAATGTTAAACCTAGATAGGTATATTATTGGGTGCACGTCCAAGTGTCTGTGCGGAGTGTGCAAGTTGAATTAGTAGCACGTATGATGTTTAACTAAACATGCTTTTTCCTCTATAGGCGCATCGACGAGTCAATGTCGCCAACTTCATCTTTGCAGCCAACATGGACTTAGAAACACTAGATATCATCATAAACGTGCAACTAGTGGACTAAAAATGAATGACTACCAATCAACTAGTCCTACTGTTTTTTTGTATTGAAATGAGCAGTGTAGACATTCTTCAAAATTTCTACTTTTGTATTACACATTCGAATTCAAAACACTGATTCGAAGATTCGGTTCACGCATCAAACTGCCAAAATCACATGAACTATTGAAATTGCGAAATATTTATGTAACAAAGCCTTGTTTACTGAAATCATGTGACTTTGGCACTGATTCGAAACAAAAGATGAAGCAGAGTTTTGAAATCGGCCATCACTAGATGTTGTTGAAAAGTCAATATTTTGGCGCACAAAAAGTATTATATAAACTCACCCGAAAATTAAAAGCATCCCATAATTTACTCACCCTCAAGCCATCCTAGGTGTATGAGACCATCTTCTTTCATACGAACACAACCAGGATATTTTTAATTTAACTCGGATTGTGTTAGTCTGAGAGAAGATATACACATAGGATGTCTTGAGGGCGAGTAAATCATGGGATACTTTTCATTTTTGGCTGGACTATCCCTTTTAGAAGCCAAGCTTATGATACATGAATAACATGTGGTATATTCATGGTTGAATATATCGAAAGAGAGACATGAATCGCATTATTTGTGCACGTAGTCAGCGATAAAAGGGTTTTCTTGTACCTTCTGGAGGGTCTGACATGGGAGGGCTGAGGCAGTACATGTGATATCCTCTGTCACAGTCGTCACAGAACAGAAGCTGGTCCTGGGAAAGAGGATTCAGACATTAACAGATGGTTTTCTGTGTAAGAGGTTTGTAATGCGAGGAGACTCACGTCATTCTCGGATGTGCCACAAACATTGCAGCACTTGCACTCGATGCACTGCCAGCGGTAAGTCTTCACAGCGGCCATCATCACGGCAGTGAACTGCAGGCACGAAGGATGTCCTGATGAGAGAAAAGAGCCGGTTATGTGTACATCTGAGCGTAGAGGTTTTGAGTCGGAGCGGTGCCTCTGTGTCATACCTGAACGTCCACAGTCAGAGCAAGACACCAGCTCTTCAGACTGGCCTGTTTTCTGGTTCATGTTGGAGTCGCCCAGGCAGAAGTCGCAATAGTCGTTGGGTAACGCCAGGCCATTCGGTCCTTTTTTAGGGGCTGTAATAAAACAAGAGGATGTGCTGCTTTCGTTAATGTTTTGACCGGCAGCACTAACCAAATTAAAGCTGCAATCACTGTGGTCGTAACAAACGCGGCAAATATTTGTAATGTCATATACAATGTCCTTAAGTCACAAGGATCTAACAATATCTAACTCTTAAAATGTCAAACAACTATAAAAGGTGTGGCTCAAATTCAAAGAATAGTACTTGTTAAATCCTTCGAATTGATAAAGCACAAGTCATTTTTCTCAGAGGCCCTGTGGTCGATAGGATCACATGTAAACGTTCCCGTTTACACCTGGAGTTTTAATCCATAGCTTTTGTCCACTTTCATCCGCTCCGGTCCTTTTTTTTTTCAGATCTTTCGATCTAATCAAGTCAAGTCAAGTCATCTTTATTTATATAGCGCTTTTTACAATGCAAATTGTGGCAAAGCAGCTTTACATTAATAAGAGAATGGTGTCATTGTCCAGCTTATTCTATATATTATTGATTCATTCCGTTGCAAATATCAATAGTTATTAGTCTAGTTAATTTAGGTATAGCAGCACTGCAGAAAACAGTGACGTAATCGTCCGGCTCAGTTCACATACAACGACACCAATGCAGGCGTATCAAAAACACTGCTGAATATCAAGCAAGCGTCCCCAACTTAAACAAGCCAAAGGAAACAGATCTAATGGATAAAATAAGCACGTGCAATGAACACGACCGGAGATGACAGAAAAACAGCTGCAGCTTTCCTTTCTGCTCCGATAGTGTGTTAGAAATCGGGAATGGCGAGAGAATATTGTGCTCGGTGCGTTTTTCGTCTTCAAACCAAACTTGGGTCTTCGGCCAACAAAATTTAAATTCTGTCTGGCTACAGCACTTCTCATAATATTAGGCGGAGAGTAGACGGTCTTTTGTGGCGGTTCAAACGCATTCAATCCTGTCGAATGCGTTTTCGATTACCTCTGGAAGTCGTCGAAAATGGACAAGCTCACAACATGTTAGACGCCATTTAAACCTGTATTTAGTGTCGTCCACTTGTGATCCGATCGACCATAACGCATCTTAATGCCAGGTGTAAGCAGGGCCGTGGTTTTAGATGACACATCGTGTAGTCATCGTGAATGAATGAACGCTCACTCTTGGGTTCCTCTTGTGGTGCAGGTGTGTGAATCTCAGGTTCTTCTTTGTCTTCTCCCTCCTCATCAGCCAGGTGAGAGTGAGTGTAGTGGTAACTCAAGCCTGGTCTGTTCTTATAGCGTTTCCCACAGACTATTAAAAAGAAACAAGGATTGAAATAAAAATGCATTATGGGAAAACATTACGCTTTCAATGTAACTTTCATAACCAAAGCTCCCTCTCCAGATGAGCACACCGAGCGATGGAAACGGAGCTGCAAACATGAACCCTCAGAGTTCAGCTGTCATGATACTGACATCAAAACCACAAGCACAACAATATGTAGGTTTTCAGCAACTTTATGAACAGAAACAGAGGTTATCCAAAAAGAGAATTACATAGACTACTGTTCAAAAGCTCGGAGTCAGTAAAATCTTTGAATGTTTTTGTGAAATGAAAGGTTGCATTTATTAGATTAAAAATACAGTGAAAAAGGTAATATTGTGAAATGATTATAATGTTTTCTGTTTAAGTATATTTTAAATTATAACTCATTCCTGTGATGTGAAAACATGAATTTTCAACAGACATTACTTCAGGTCATCAGTGTCACATAATCATTTTGATTTGGTGCTCAAAAAATATTTCTCATTAGGTTAATATTATATAATATACATTTTTCCCGAATTCTGTGATGAATAAAATACTTATTATTTATCTGAAATGGAAATCTTCTGTAATGTCTTTACAGTCACTTTTAAACTGTTTAATGTGCTTTTTTGTTCCCCCAAAAAATTCTCTAATATTACACACATTTACCACAGTAAACAAAATCCAATTTAATTGGTTAAAATAGGGTGAAAATGTCACGTAAAACTAAATTCTAACTGTTCTAAGATGATTTCAGACAAAAAAAACCCCTCATGCTACAAAAAGATGACTTAAAAAAAACAAAATCAAACTCACTGTCACAAGCATACGGTTTGTCTCGATCTTCTTGAGCAGCTGCAGCGGCTTCCATTTTCTTTTTCCCATTCCCAACTCCTCGACCCTGGCAGATTAAAACGTCATTTTCATAACGACATTCATCCAGGCCACCATAGGCACATCACATTAGGAGATTATAAATGGTTATCAGCATTACCTTAGACTTTCCTTTTCCTCGTCTTTTTGGAGTTTCCTCCTCAAAATCTTCATCGTCCAGATCATCCAAGTAGTCTTCAGGCTCAAGGATTCTCTGAGAATGACAGGGATCAATCAAGCCATGCATTCATATATGAAAATCCACCAATTATGAGCCCAGAGTATACAGTAAATATTGAAAAGCCCTGCTATGTACCTTCCTGATGCGAGTTGAGCCACTGTGGCTGCTGGCCGTGCTGGTTCCAGTGATCTCAGCCAGATTGGTCTCTTCCTCAGCAGGTCTGAGCTCTGTGGTCACTCTTTTGTCCAGCGGCTCTCCCTTCAGCAAGGCTTCCAGACTGCTCCCATCCAACGGACCCAACACATCTTTTTTCAGCCCCAGCTCCAGCTCAGCTTTGGAAAGATGCCCTTCTTTAATCATATAGTTATGATTTACAATCTAATTTTAAGTATTTGTTCACACTTATGCATCTTAATCTATTGCGTCTAAACTTTTTAACCACGTAAAGCCGATGAAATAAGTCCAAAATATACATCTCTAAATAATTCCATCATTTTATTTACGCATTTGAATGGAGTTGCTGTCATTTAAACGGCCAAAATGTCACATCTTTATAATCGGTTGCTATAAATGCTCACCTTGAAATATTACTAAAGTTATTCTCACATTTACTTCATAAAACTCTGTGTAGATTTCACAGAAAAAAAGATAAACGTACCATGACCTGACGGTGGAAATTTTTAAATTTGACTAAAAACTCTTGCTAAAGAAGCATAAAGTATCAGGTTTTTCATCAAAGGTTTAGAAATGAGTGTACAACAAGAACTCTACTAGAATACCAGCTTTGAGTGGAGGAAAAACCAGCGCAGGGTCTTCTGGTGGGTGAGCTCTTCTTTTCTTCCTCCAGCGCCGGGCGGGATACGTGTACAGCTGTCCTGGTGCCGTACCTTCAGCGATAATCATAAAGCATGTATGTTAGTAACAGTAGGACAGATTGAGAAAAGCATCAGAGTAAATGGGCTGATGCCAAACCTGCACTCCGGTGTCTCTTCTCCATCCAAATGTAGCAGTTGCTTTGAGCGACTCCGGTCTGGGAGTCCAGGAAGGGCATGAGGATGCTCCTCTCGGCACACAGCCGGGCGTTATAACTGTGACACTGTTCCAAAGCATCCTTATAGTACTGTTCTCCAAGTCTTTTGTGCACACACAAAGAGAGAACACCTTCATATGTAAGTTTCTACAAAACATGTGATTTGGAATTAATGTTTAGATGCACATATTCACTTTTGATGAGTTAAATCTTAGCTTTTAGAGTATTTTTATATTACATTTCATGCGCCACAACGAGCAAACAATGGACATCAATGGACTCCACTGTGATGTATTCATTTTTGCCAGTAATAAAAAAAGCATGGACAGTTTGAGAAGACATTTTTTTTTTTAAATGTTGGACAACGGAAAGCAACAAAAAGCAAACTAACCAGTGACAGGAGAGCGTAAGTGGTTATTATAGCAGACACGCGCGCGCTTTGATGTCACAGAAAACGATGAATGAACGAGGTGCAGATTAGCTAACCAAACCTCACCACAATAACTCAGCCAGACTTTAGCATATGAAACCATTCCAATTCAGTGATAAGGTACGCATATCATATGGAGATTCATTCAAAGACTTTTAAAACTACATGTACTCACACTTTAACGATGTTCTCCACGGCAGTCGCCATTGTTTTTGCTGTAGTGGGCTGTTGTTGTCTTCACTGCGCATGCGCACTGAGTCCTTTTTATGGCTACGCTACGTTCTCGTCTTTAAATGAAAGATTTAATTTAATCAGTCATATCAGCTGTACGCTAAGCAGAATGTTTCCGTACAAAATATTTTACCGAAATACAAAACCAAAATAACTCGAACCCATTGATCTCACTCTGCGATGGGCGTGGTTACGTTTAACGACATCTTCCGTCCGCACCGCCGCCATTTATATTTCACCGCCATTTTACATCAACCCTGCAGAGATTAGATTACGAAGATGACGGCTCAAATGGAAAACCAGCTTTGCAAGTTGTTCGTCGGCGGCCTCAACGTCCAAACCACCGACGACGGACTGCGAGAGCATTTCGAGCAGTTCGGGAAGCTCACGGACTGCGTGGTGGTGCAGAACCAGCAGCTGAAGCGCTCGCGTTGCTTCGGCTTCGTGACCTACTCGAGCCCGGAGGAGGCAGACGCGGCCATGGCGGCCCGACCTCACGTTCTGGACGGCAACAACGTCGAGCTGAAGAGGGCCGTCGCGCGGGAAGACGCGGGCAAGCCCGAGGCTCTCGCGAAAGTGAAGAAGATATTCATCGGCGGTCTTAAAGACGATATCGAGGAGGACCATCTCCTCGACTGCTTCTCCCAGTTCGGTGCGGTGGAGAAGGCGGAGGTGATCACAGACAAAGAGACCGGCAAGAAGCGCGGCTTCGGCTTTGTGTACTTTGAGGACAACGACTCGGCCGATAAGGCGGTGGTGCTCAAGTATCACATTATTAACGGGCATAAAGTGGAGGTGAAGAAAGCCCTGACCAAGCAGGAAATGCAGGCTGCTGGTAGTCGCGGTGGCCGCGGCGGCCGAGGAGGTGGACGGGGGATGGGCAGACCGCAGAACGGCTACGGAGGACGCGGCGGCGGATACGGCAACTACGGCGGCGGCGGCTATGGGGGCAATGACGGCTATGGAGGCGGATACGGTGGCGGGTATGGGGGAGGCTACGGGGACCAAATGGAGGGCTACGGCGGTGGTAACGGCTACAATGACTTTGGCAGCGGCTATGGCCAGCAGTCCTCTGGCTATGGCCCAATGAAAGGTAATTACTCGGGCAGAAGCAACGCTCCTTACTCCCGAGGAGGTGGTGGTGGTGGTGGTTACGGCAGGGGGGGTTACGGAGGCTCGTATTAGGAGCGTGTATTAGGTCTCACATTAAGAGCAGCTCCTTCCCCAGCCCACATCACAGTTTTGACCACACATTATCTTCAGCTAAGTAGCCAGATTTAGCCACCTTAATGTGGCTTGGCATTGACTGAATCACTCAAGCTCCATTCAGGAGGTCACAACTTATCCAGCCTAGCAAATCATAGGTAGGGTTCACCTATCCGACTTTGCTCAACATCTTACAGCTGTTACTACTACTACTACTACTACTACTACTACTACTACACCACATCCTTTTGCTCTCTTCCCTGAAGTACTAGGGAGTGTTTTTTTCCGGCAAGACATAGGACTACTACTCTGGATCTCTACTTATTATAAGACTGGCCAGTGGTGGCTGGCGCAGGCTACCTGTTTCTCACACGTTTTTGTGCATTGGGATTAAGTTAAGATTAGTATTTTTGCTTGTTAGTGTTGGCATGTTTTTCTCCTTTTAGTATATGTATTGTATCTTTATTGTGTCTTTGTTTTCTTCTTTTCTCAAGACTTATTTAAATCTGGTTTTAATTTAGAGCCAATCGCAGTGAACCCCCTGTAGAGTTTCAAGACTTCATTGGTTGGCAGCAGGTGCTTTCTGCATATCACGTGATCTAGAGTGCAACAGTCTGGTTCTCCAAGTGAAATACTATTATTTTTATTTTTTTATATATATATACATAAGTGGAATTCCTGGTGGGAAAACGGCATTAACCATGATTCTGTAGAAACTAAAATAAAAATCCACCAATCAGAATCGAAACAAGGTATTTTTGCTTTGTAAAAAAAAAAAAATTTTATAAAAAGCACCCGCTTACTATCCTGAAGCATGGCGAATGAAGTAATAGTAGCTCTCAAACTACTTAAGTATTGTTTCTGTGTACACTAAAATTTAAAATTCGCAATTCTTCTTGGGATTGTAGGTCTTTCCCTCCTTAAAGCGGTTCCAAATAATAAGTTTGTAGTGTTGTGGTTCACCTCGTAGCTGGTTGATTTTGGTTTATAATGTTTTAAGGCTTTTTATTAAGAAAAATGGAAATATTTCCATTCCCAAGCACTTGAAAGTCTTGCTGCGGTGTCTGTTGCCGACCAATGAAAAGATTCATTTTATTTCATTAGGCTCGATGGGAACTAGAAGTTGTTGGTCCTAACATAAGAAACGTGTTGGAATAAACAAACTTCTGTGGCGTCTCAAAGTTAAATGGACTAGTTTCAGTTTCAAATGTTCAGGCTTCCTTTAAAAAAAAAAATATCCGTTAATATAGTGACTAACGTGTGTCTCCCAATTAGTGTCATTTGTTAAATAGCTAAAGCAAATTCTGAAAATATTGTCATTGGTGTTACAGTGAACCTTTTTGACGGGACTCTGAAGACAGATTTGAGTTGTTTTTCTACAGTTTAATCATTTAGTAAAGGACTTAAATGTTCTTGTCTCATTGTATTACTGCTTCAACGGAATAACCTATTGAATATTCATTGTTTATTTCAGATACAACTGAACTGTATGTACTTCTGTTAATAAAAACCATTACTCCGTAGCCACATAGCTGAGATTTATTGGGTGGTTTTGACATATATATATGAGGCCCGTTTAGTGATTTGTCTTTCCAACTAGGTAAGACTAAAATTGGAGGCGCACCCTTTGTCTTTATCGGGCATTGGCTCCTAGTGCTCCATTTTAATGACATTTCTTTGCATCAGACATGTGGGGATGTTAATATTTTCCCAACCATATGTTGTCTTTATTCTTAAAATATGTTTAGAGCTTTGTTCCAATACTTTTAGTGATCAAATAAGACGGATCTATACCTTAGCTGTGTCCACTACTACGTCATTGGATTCTCCAGGGGTACTCCAGAGATGTAGAAACCCAGCTGAAAATCCATAGGATAATCGCACCAGGTTTGTAGAAATACTTTATACACAAGACATTACATCAGGTGTGTCTTTTAAACATACTTTGGATCCACCTGGAAGAAAAATCAGGTATTTGTGAGTCGTTAACGTAAAGCGTGCATGCACAATTTCCTAAATACTAGCTGTGAATAGCGTTAACTTGCGGTGATCATGTCACAGAGGAAAAGTGGCAATTAGAACATGCTCTTGTAGTTCAATGTGTGTGACGCTGTGGTGATTGTGGTCTATGTAGTTATGTCTTAATCCAATATTTTAGCCGATTTCCAGTTTAAGGTCAAACCGGAGAATGGAGCTTATAGTTCCTGTATACTTGATGCATTAGTTCCAGATATTAATGACATCAAATGCAAAGGAGATCAGCATTTATTAAGCAAGGTTTGTGCTTTCAGTTATTTACTTTACATCTTATCAATCCCCCTCCCCTCCTCATCTCGGTGTTTTGCTCGTGTTTTGTCCTTCTACATTTCTGGGACTCTTAAGTGGACAGTGGATATTGTTCATAATTCAGTGAGACAATTGAAGATTCAACTGTAAAACCTCTTGGCATTGGCTTTTTCTTTTTTGTTTCTTTTTTTAAAGTGAGATCTGCTACACTCATTCTCAAAGCACACCTCCTACATAGACCCTCCTTAAAGGCACAGTGTAACTCTGACGGGGTCGTGTCGTAGATTGACTGTAGACAGACATGTTTCAGGACACCATTTGTTGACTCGACACTTACATGCATCTGCGTCTGTCTTCTTTTTCCACAGAGGGCATGCAATGGAAGGATTTAAATAAAATCTCACTTCCAAGTGCGGCCGCTTGATGAACCTCTGCTGTGGCTGCGAATCCAGTTGCTCTGAAACGCTATGGAAGAACTCCGTCAGTCAGATTGGTGAGCAAGTTAAAATTAATTGTATAATAAATACACATATGACAGTCACACTAGTTATGTTTACATTTCTGTTTTTTCTCTTTTTGCAGTCTAGCAGATATGAACGACGCATATGCTAGATTCCCGTGGCTCTCTTAAGAGGCAGGATGCCCATGGTAAGGGTTTGTATCTTGACAATCAATGCAATGCATTGTAAGTTTCAGTGATTTTACATTGAGATCAAACATCAGAATTTATTCAGATTATGTAATGCTTTTGAATTTTTAGTGGTTTATCAAACATCACACTATGCTATTTTGTGGGGCTTATCACCGAGATTATTATTTTCCCCTTAAAGTGACACTATTATGTAGCTTTAAAATGTCCTAATTTTGTTTTGGGGGTCTCGTACAGCAGAAAAAAAATAAACACTTCATGATCTGTATCATGTCTTTTCTCAGTGTCTGAAACGGTTTGATAAAGCGTGAATTTTATTTATTTTTTTTCCCCGCCCTGGAGCCGATTCTAAACATTTCATTGGTCATGTCAATCAGAGTAACTACTGCCTACACCCAAACCTGATCCCTAAACCTGCCCGTCACTGTAGCCTCAGCCAATGAAATTGGTTGCAGGGCGGGGATTTTTGCTGAACCGTTCCGCTTCGATAAAGGACTTAAAAACCCCTGCTTTCTGACAGCCTTCTCTGCTCTGATTGGTCCGATATTACATGTCGGAAATGAAACGCCCATTACAGTGTCTGAATTTTGTCTCCAGAGACTTTCTCAGCACTGGATGCACAGTGATATGAACACTGGTCAACTCCAGCACAGAAATCAACTCCGTTTGTGTCTGAAATCTGTTGCAGAAACAATGTCGGTCACAAAGTCCTACATATAGCTTATTTAAAATAAACAAAAAATTGGCTGTTTTTTTTTCTGTATGTAATTATGCATGTAGCTTTGTGGTTTCATCAGTGTTATATTTATTTGGTATTCTAATTTGTTCATAATCATTAAACTAATCGAATACTGCAACAAGAATAAAGTGATTAATGTGTACGTTAATATTATTTTTAGTATCTTGAGCTCTCCTATATTCGAGATGAATGTGCGCTCGGCCTCGTCTGACAGTTCAGATTAATTAGATGCATATATTACCTTCTCTCTTGTATTATATTGCCAACCCTGTTTTGACTTAAAGTGTTAGTTCAACCAAAAATGAAAATTCTGTCATTAATTACTCGCCCTCATGTTGTTCCAAACCCATAAAACTTTCACCTTCAGAACACAAATGAAGATCTTTTTAATGAAATCTGAGAGCTTCCTGTCCCTCCATAGTGATCCAAACCAACTTCCACTTTCAAGGTCCAGAAAGGTACTAAAGACATCAATAAAGTAATCATGTGGGTTTAATTTTATGAAGTGATGCAAATGCTTTGTGCCAAAAAAAGTAATATTAGCACTTTATTTACAACGTCTGGTCACCACAACACACATGTGTCGTGGTGCTCATGAATGCGTGTTAGAGGTTTAATATTTAGTAAATAAGCTTTTTTTTGCACAAACACTTCACCTGCATCGCTTCATAAAATTGAGGTTAAACCACCGGAGTCACATGGATTACTTTAACAGTGTCTTTACTACCTTTCTGGAGCTTGAAAGTGGTAGGCTGTCAATAGAGGGACGGAAAGCTCTCAGATTTAATCAAAAAGATCTTCATTTGTGTTCCGAAGATGAACATGAGCTCATTTGAGTGACCTTTAAAAGTAAATGGAGCGAACGGTGGGAATCGGAGTCGACCCATAATGAACCGTAATGATGATGTTGGTTTTACAGTATCCATTCGAGCACGAGTCCTCATCTTCTATCTGCTTTCGCAGCACAGAAAACGGCATCTCGTCCATGTGTCGACAAAAAAAAAAAAGTATGCATTATGCAAATGCATTACAAATTTTAGGAAGTAAAACTACCGTCTCATTTCAGGCAGTTCAGAATTGGCTCTTTAGGGAGACGACAACTTCATTTATCTGCACTTTGATCTTATAAACTTGAGCGTGCACACCTTTTACTTTCACAACAGGTGTCTGAAAGAGCATGAAAGAGGCACTTGAAGTCAAGAGGGTGTAGACTGTAATAGAAAAACAATTTCTAGTGCATTTTCTCCTTATCTTTTGTGTCTAAATCTGTTAATTGGGAATGTCTTGTCTCTGCAGGCCTGGTGCCGAGATGATGCCGTGATGATGGTACCTGGAGGCTGGCTTCATTCGGATGCTTCGACTGCGCTTGAATCAAATGCAAAATGCATTTTGTTTTTGTACATGTGTATATGAACCTGGTCTTGTATGAATTCAATAAAAAAAAAATATGAACTTGGATACATTCTGAGTCTGTTATTAAGGTTTGAATACAACGTGAAACATTTACCTAGCTTTAAACCGTGTCAATGATTAACTTTTGATATATAGCTGATGGTGAGCATGTTAGTGCAGTGATGAGTGACCTTGGCGACTATGGAGCGATTGTATCACTGTTGCCAGGCAACGCGCTGATGATGGAGGGCCGTAACGACGTGCTCGGGTGTAAAGTCAAAGCCAGCGATAGCTCGAGCTGCTATCCAGTCAGACAAACAACCACGCTCAGCTCACGAGAGACAGCACTGACAACGAAACAGACCGATGAAAACATTTACCACTCGACTTGAAGCTTTAAACGACCAGTAACGTCAATAAAAAAAATACCCGAGACTAATAAAACCCGCACGAAAATAATGTAGCAAGCTAACTTTAGCCAACTGTATAGCGCGATACTGCTCGGATATGGACTGTGACGGGTAAGTGTGTGTTTTAACGAAAAAAAAGATGCATTTAACTAACAAAGGTTTTGGTAAAGACGTGATTTGTAATCGATAAAGTTGTTATTTTAACCATAAAACGGATAGGAGAGCGAGTTTTGTAGCAGCTAAATTGCTAGCGGTGTTGTGTATTCACTTAACGTCTCATTCTAACATGATGCATAATCACGTTTGAGTTTTAATCATAAGAATTTAATTAAACATCTTCGTAAGCGTGTGAAATACTCCAGGCCAGCAGTTGACGAGATATTCAAAGTATGTGGTAAATATACTTGCTTTTATCATCATAATATTAGGTGTCACAGGAAACTAAAGTTAGTTTGTGTTAAGAGCAAGAGATCCGTGATTTTAGAGTTTAATGGTTTTGAAACAAGTGTTATTAGACATGTTTTTCTTGCATTCATTAGATATGGAGTCCCTTGTCCTCTGCCTAGTTTGGATTCACAGGAGGATGCCAAAGACTCAGGGTTGCTCTCCTTCACTCACACACACATGAGGAAAGCCTTTCGGCTTATGAATGACTTGAGAAGGTTGGTAAACTTACTCAGCACCTTTTTTCAGGTGAGGTAATCACCGTTTTCAGTCTGGGGTTCACTGATTCTTAACATTAAATTTGGTCCCCCACACAAGGAGAGATTTAGTTATGGTCTTGAAGTTTTAATTTGGTTGAATAATGTAACTATTATCGCCAAGCTCTTTATATAAAGTTGAATATAAAACGCTACTATAGCATATTTATTACCGCCCAACTCTAATCTGTAAAATGTGACTATAAGGCATGAAGATATTAAAACATTTTGCATTGTGAAAAGTGCTAAATGTGACGTTATTTATTAATTGTGTATGCCGCATGTCTACGAGACATCTCATTTCCCAAAAGTATTGTGAGTGTAAAGTGTTAGTTCTCCCAAAAATGAAATTTCTGTCATTAAATACTTTGTTCTTTGGTTGTAGGAAACACTGGCACCAATGGACTCTACGATCTACTTAAAGGGATTGTTTACCCCAAAAATGAAAATTCTGTCATTAATTGCTCACCCTCGTGTCGTTCCACATCCTTAAGACCTTCGTTCATCTTCAGAACACAAATTAAGATCTTTTTGATGAAGTCTGAGAGGTTTCCGTCCCTCTAACGGAACTACCGTTTTCAAGGTCAAGAAATGTAGGAATGACATCATTAAAGTAATCCATGTGACTCCAGTGGTTTAACCTCAATTTCATGGAGCGAGTGCTTTGTTTGCATTAAAAAAAAAAAAACTTAATTTACCACTTTACTTGAAAAAATATTGATCTGAAACGCATTCACGAGAGCTTCACGATACATACGATTGTTCTCGAGAACTGAACACGCTTTGGATAATTTTATTTTGTGAATAAAGTGGTAAATTATGTTTTTTTTGCACAATCAAAGCACTCACATTGCTTGATAAAATTGAGTTTAAGCCACTGTAGTCACATGGAGTACGTTAATGATGTCTTTGGGGCCGTTCAGCTTCCTCCTTCTTTTGCAAGCGTTCGGGAGCTCACGTTTCTGTAGCGTCTGTCATTTCAATGGAGCCATGAACAGCTTTCTCCACGACTACGTGGTAATTTCAATGGATTTCCATCACCGAAAAGCCCTTACAGAAGCTCTAGTATAAGATTTATTTATGGAGAAGAAAAAACAAACTCCCGCAGTGAGAATTTCACAAGAGCTCCGTCTGGACGATGAGAGATTCAAAGTCTGTATCAGAGTTGACAAGGACCAGCTTGATAATCTTTTAAGAAAAATTGGCCCAAGCATCATCAAACAGAGCTTCTGCCGTGAAACCACCTCTCCTGCACAACGGCTCTGCGTTCGTCTGAGGTGATTAGGTGACCGTTAGGGTAAGGGAAAGGGTTGATTGGATGGTTCTTGTCACATTGCGGCATTCTGAAAAGTTGAGATGTCTTCATCTCGCCGCGGCACAGGTGCGCCTGGAAAAAACGAGCGCGTCGCGACCGCGTCGCTTCCATTTTGCGATATGTGAACGGCCCCTTTACTACCTTTCTGGGCCTTGGAGTAGTAGTTGCGTTGGATATCTATGGAGGGACAGAAACCTCTCAGACTTCATCAAAAGATCTTAATTTGTGTTCTGAAGATGAACGAAGGTCTTATGGATGTGGGACGACACGAGGGTGAGTAATGAATGGCAGAATTTTCATTTTTTGGGTAAACAATCCCTTTAAGTTGATCGTAGAGTCCATTAGTGCCAACGGTTTCTACAGCCTATGTAGGCTTATTATGCTTCAAGGAGAAATAATCCTGGTCTAGATCCTCAGTTTTCTTTCATTTTCTGTATAATCGCAGTAGGAGGATGCTTTGTGATGTTCTGCTGGTGGCGGGTGAAGTGGAGGTACCAGCTCACAGAGTAGTGTTAGCGTCCTGCAGTCCTTACTTCTGCGCCATGTTCACAGGTACTCTTTATAAACACATCCTAATGCTTTTCTTACATTGATGGGAGCAAAATGTCCCTCGCTTCAATTCTTAGCAATGTAGGATCTATGATTATCATTTAGGAATTAAAAAATTTAAATTCTGTCATCATTTACTCACCCTCATGTCATTCCAAAACTGGAAAACACAGAAGAAGATACTATGAAGAATGTTGGTAACCAAAAGTTTTGGTGGCCATTGACATTTTTCAAAACATCTTCTTTTATTTTTCCACAGAAGAAAGTAAGTCATACAGTTTTGGAACAACACTGAGCGTGAATAAAGAATGGAAATTTTCCTTTTTAACTCTATTGAAGACCGACACCTAAATGTTTATAAGGTATTTGATGTGACATTAGGTAATGTAAAGTGTCCCTGCTGATTATTATGCATAAAACCATTATGATGTTCATTCTTTCTTATTTAAGTCTCATTTTCAACAGTTCATCTTTTAGATGTGTAGTGCTCATGCTCTGTGTTGTGCACCATGTGTCCAGGTGACATGAGTGAAAGCAAGGCTCACCATGTCGAGATCAGGGATGTTGATGGACAGACGCTCTTGAAGCTGGTGGATTATATTTACACCGCTGACATCGAAGTGTCTGAGGATAATGTTCAGGTAAGTCAAGGCACATGTACTGTAGCTCTTTGTGTAAAGGCTGATCGCACGCTCTGCCTCTGGAGCTTGTGATTCTGCTGAAAGGCAGGGCATTTCCTCTCATTATTAACAGAGGAAATGAGCAGAACGGGAGAGGAAGTTTTCTGTGATGTGCTCTTTGCCCTGTGTGTTGGAGTTTTATTGTCCCGGCGTGTTCTGTTGTTTGTCTGTGAGCCTTTTGTTTAGATGTACAGAATACAGCAGAGGAGAACAGATGATCTGAGAAGCTTCATGCTGTTTGTGTGAGAGCAGTGTGAAGTGGCCTAGTTTTCATCTGGAGAGGATGGGCAGATGCTCCAGTGGGGGTAGCGGCTGTTTATGGCTTAGTTGGTCCATGGGGATTTTAACAATGTCGTTCAATGCAGTGATTCACCATATGTTATATTTCCCTATAAATCATTTCCATTCCTTTTCTAGGACGAATGTTGCCATAGAGTTACAATGTGCAGATGTTCTTTTCTAATTCACTCGTGCTTCCCTGTGGCTGTTTCTGTTATGTTAAGTAGCTGATTATTTTCATAATTCACCATTTTAATTCATATGATTCATTCAGTATATAATTAGATGTGGAGCTTCTACACTTTTACAATGATTTACTAATAATTAAGTTCTATTAGAATGCCTTTTTGAAAAATATACACTGGGGGAAAAACACAGTTCCACTGCAGCAGTTCAACTGACAACGCACAGCAGCTCCTCACAAGATCTCTGATCAGAAGATTAGTTTGAAGAGTAGCCAAGGACCACTTGGAAAGACTTGGAGGTACAGTTGTCACACAGAAAACAATAGGTAATGACGCCACGATCCATGCACGCTCGCCCCTGTAAAGCTCCATTATTGAAGAAAGGCATGTTGAAGATAGTTTGAAGATTGCTACACAACATTTGGAAAAGTCTGTGATTTACTGGGAGAATGTAGTCTGGTCAGACGCGACAAAAATCTAAATTTTTGGCAGTAATACCACGCGCCATGTTTAGAGAAGAAATGGCTCGTAAAAATACCATACCAGAGGTGAAGTTTGGAGGTGGTTCCTTTTCTAATGGAATCCATATTATTGAAGGGAAGATGAATGGAGCCATGTACTAGGAAATCCTTGAGATGAATCTGTTGATGATGAGGATGAGGGTGGACCTTCCAGCGGGACAGCGATCCAAAACACACTGCAAAGGAGACTCTGAATTGGTTCCAGAGGAAGCAAATAAAGTTGTTGGAATGGTCAATCACCAATCTTAAACCCAATAGAGCATTTTTGGAAGAAACTGAAGATCACAAGAGGGACTATTTAAAGATGTTCTGTTTAGAAGAATGGACCAAAATCCCACCTGAGCACTGTGAGAGATTCATTTATTCATACAGGAAGTGTCTTGAAGCTGTCAAAGCCTTTTCTACCAAGTATTAAAAACAGTTAGCATGTTCAGTACTTTTTCCTGTGCCATTTTACTTCATTACATACAACTTTGTTATGGACTGTAACATCATGATTTTATTTATCTTTCTGCATTTCTTGAGTTAAAACCAATATCTGGTCAAAATTCCATGTGAATTGCTGAACTGTAACTGTGTTTAGTAAAAACAAATGTTGATATGCTGAATATTTATTTCCCCCACGGTATTAAGTACTTTACAATAAGTAATAGTACTTTAATATAAATAAATATGTATTTACATGAATTATTATCGCACAATGCATGGGTGGCATAAACACCAAAGGATATAGTAAAAACAGGTAGATCGTAGTGTGGTAGCTGTTGAAGGTGGAGATGGCCTGCGTGTACACGGAGATTTATAGGGTCTTCCTGAGGGCAATTCAGTCCACTGCAATCTACTTGTGTCTGATATGGTGATTGACCCACACCAGACAGTTATAGAAGTGCACAGTTAGTCATGAATCCGCTCCACAGGCCGGCTGGTTACATCACATATCGTGTGTGATGTGTTTTCATCTCTTTGTGTTCAGGTGTTACTCCCAGCTGCCAGCCTGCTGCAGTTGATGGATGTTCGACAGGTTTGCTGTGACTTCCTGCAGACGCAGCTTCATCCCACCAACTGCCTGGGCATCCGAGCGTTCGCTGACCTTCACGCCTGCACAGGACTGCTCAGCCAGGCCCACGCTTATGCCGGTGAGCTCTCTTCTTTCTTGAGTCACTGTGGGATGGGTAACAGCTTGTCGAACAAGCAACCCACCAGTATGTATTTTTATGTTAAGATACATTTTTTTTGTAAACACGTTTGCTTGTTTCAAACAGAGCAGCACTTCACTGATGTCATGGTCGGTGAGGAGTTCATGGCCCTCTCTTTGCAGCAGGTGTGCAGTCTGATCTCCAGTGACAAACTGACCGTGTCCACTGAAGAGAGGGTAACGCTTTGCCCAGTTCATTTACTTGTCTTTTCCTACTGTTCTCATCTACATATTGTTTGTCTCAATTTCAATATTTCGCCACATCTCAGAGCCTGTTTTTAGTCCAGCCTTGCATTATTTGTAGACAGCAGACAGTTGATGGTTGGTTTTTACACACATGCTGGTGTGTGATGCTGACGGAGACGCCGAGCCATCTGTCAGTCACACTGCATTAGCTGCTCTCTGCTTACGAGTAACTTGCGTCTCCAGCCTGAGCTCACACACCCACTTGACGGCAGCTGTCATCTGTCAGATGCTTCAGTGTCATTTGAGCAGCGAGGATGACGGCCAGGCCTGCTGTGGCTTTGAGATGCAATCATACAGTATGCAGAGAAAAATATAGTTCACTTTGTTCTGGTCTGTTACACCACCAGGTTTTTGAGGCCATGATCGCCTGGATAAAGCATGATAAAGAGGCCCGTTTAGAACACATGCCTAAGCTCATGGAACATGTTCGACTCCCCTTGCTGTCCAGAGATTACCTGGTTCAGGTATGGCGAGCTCTCTATGTTTGTTGTGATTGCATTTCTGATTTTCTTTAAAGGGATAGTTCACCCAAAAATGAAAATTCAGTCATTAATTACTCATCCTCATGTGGTTCTTACACCCGTAAGACCTTCGTTCATCTTCAGAACACAAATTAAGATTTTTATTGAAATCCGAGAGTGTTTTTTTTTCATAGACAGTAACATAACCACCTCTTTCAATGTCCAGAAAGGTACTAAAGACATCGTTAAAACCGTCGACGAGAATACTTTTTGTGTGCAAAAACAAAACAAAAATAACTACTTCATTCAACAATATCCTCTCTTCTGTGTCATTCTCCTACATTGTTTACATCCAGCACTTCCAGGACACCTTGAACATCGTCGGCCAATTCTGAGCCGGTGTCCTGGCATAGAAGCTGGAAGTGCTGGACGTAAATAATGTAGGATAAAAAAAAAAAAAACTTTCGGATTTCATAAAAAAATATCTTACTTTGTGTTCTGAAGATCGTAGAACGACATGAGGGAGAGGAATTAATGACAGAGTTTTCATTTTTGGGTGAACTATCCCTTTAAGCATTATTTGTAGCATTTGAATTTGTATTTGTACAGATTGTAGAGGAGGAACCCTTAATAAAAAACAACAACACTTGCAAGGACTTCCTCATTGAGGCGATGAAGTACCACCTTTTACCTGCAGACCAGCGGCACCTTATAAAAACTGACAGAACCAGACCACGCACACCAGTCAGTCTGCCTAAGGTATTAATATACTGCAACACAAGCTTTACTTCATGAACAAAACAGGCAAGTTGTGATGTACTTACTAGTTCTTTATTATCTCTGGTTTTCTGAATGATTCACTGACTTAGTCGTTTAATCTGCTAACCACAAGCCAGCTTGAGGCTGTTCTGTTAACCCTTGTGTTATGTTGCGGGTCAATTTGACCTGTTTAGATGTTCAAGTTGTTGGAAATACTGGTTAACCTATGTTTTTTTTTTCTTGATATTTTGTGACTTTTTCTCATTTATCATCATGAACACGCATGCAAAGTTTCAACATGCTGGTGTTTTTTGACATATACAAACAAAACTACTGTTACGTTCGTGACGTTCGCCGGGTCAATTTGACCCGCATATTTTAACGCTCTAAAGCAACTGTACCGACCCAAAATAATAACATTTCTTGGTTATATTTTGTTATTTTATTTTTTTATTACCTTGTGAAGCTAAAAAATGAGGTTTTCCACACTTATTTCAATACAGAAAAATGTGTGTGAAGTTCATATCCAGAAAACACACACTTGCTCATCATGTCAGAAGAAACTTGACTTTATGAAATGAGTTTACAAAACAGCCAACTTCGGAAAAGTACATATTTTCATTATACAGCTACATTTAATTGTTCAGTTATGACGTTCTAAGAAAAAAAAAGTTAAAAAAATGTATTTATTGTATTTAAAAATGTACTGTTTATTTTCACATTTTGTCAAAACAAATCAGTCTTAAAAAATGGTTAAAAAATATTTTCGTTAAATCATATCTTCAGATATATATTTTGGAATATTTGACAAATGTTGATATTAAAAGTTTAGTTTGTACCTGAATTTGTTGTTTTTCATAGTGTGATTTTTGAGGAATTGTATTGAATCCAATTAGGGTTAATTTGACCCGCTCCATAACGAGTGGACACAGAAATCCAACAGCGCATAAGGGTTAAAGACTGTATATATTCTAAGATGCTGCACTCATAATTACTATGAATGAAAAAAAAGTGCAACACACATTATGACAGAATATGCTTTCGAAATAAAAAAGCCAATCGGTAGAGTCATCAGCTGCTGTTAGAACCTGTGTTTCCCTTCGAAAGAGTCAGTGTTTTGAGACTTGCTCTTATGACTGCACATGTGCATTGGCTGGTCTATGGAAAATAAGTCTTTTAATGCTATTTGAGCATAAGAAACATCATCTATAGCAGTAATTCTTAAAGTGTGGTCAGTGGATCACTAGTGGTCCGCCATCGCCCCCTAGTGGTCCATGAAAAGATGACCTAAACCAGGCAAGCTCTTAACCCGCACCGGATCGCGGGCAGGGGGGTTGACGTCAGTGTGTTTTAATAACGAAAAAAATGGATCATATCATTGCATTTGTGTTTGAATAATTAGTTTTTGACTTGAAACAGTTGCATATTAAACTTAAATTTTGTTTATCCTTCCTATTTTGTTGTGTTTGGGGAGCGTGTTAGAGTGGGATTCTGTTAGGTGGTCCTCAGAAAAAAATTGGAAGATAAAGTGGTCCTTGGGCTGAAAAAGACTGATCTATGGGAAAGCAGGTTGATTTTAGTGTTGAATCTTGCAGGTGATGATGGTCGTAGGGGGTCAGGCACCTAAAGCCATCCGCAGTGTGGAGTGCTATGACTTTCAAGAGGACCGCTGGTACCAGGTGGCTGACTTACCCTCCAGACGCTGTCGAGCAGGTTGCTCTCTGTTCTGTTCCTTATCTCTCGATGTGTGCTCTTCTCTTGGTCTTACTCTCTGTCTGCGTGGCTCATTTAGGTGTGGTGTATATGGCTGGTAAGGTGTACGCCGTGGGGGGATTCAACGGCTCTCTGCGCGTACGGACGGTGGATGTGTATGATGGGCTGAAGGATCAGTGGAGCTCCGTTCCCAGCATGCAGGAGCGCCGCAGCACTTTAGGAGCAGCCGTACTGGGAGACCTGCTGTACGCTGTCGGCGGCTTTGACGGGAGTACAGGTATATCTTTGAAAAATTAATCTCAGGTTTATTTATACACTACTTAAAGGGGACCTATTATGCAGAATTCACTTTTAAACATAAATGTGTGTCGGCAGTGCGTGAACACAACCACCCTATAATGGGAAAAATCCACCAAGACCTCTTTTTTTAATCCCAGTAAATCATAAGCAGTGTCTCAAAACAAGTGACTGCTGCCCACGACTGCTGATGGACTCTGCCCTGTTAGCATAGACCCCGTCCTGAGTGATCTGTACACACATATTAGTTTTTGGCAGAGTTTCCGAGCTGTACAAGCTCCGCTCACTTCTGGAAAGCGGGGCGTAGAGCAGCAGCTCAATTGCATTTAAAGACACATGCATGAAAACAGCATGTTTGCCCTTCCACTCAAAAATGGGCATTTACAATATGGTATAATAAATGATCTTTGGGCTGAAACTTCACAGACACATTCTGGGAACACCAGAGACTTATAGTACATCTTGAACATAATAAGTGACAATAAAGACATTTATAACCATACGGAATATTTCCATTTCAAATATAGGCCAATATGTAATAATATATTATTTCCACAAAAATATTAAGCAGCACAACTATTTTCAACATTGACAGTAATAATAAATGTATAATAATAATAATAATAATAAATGTTTTTGGTTTTTTAGCAGCAAATCATCACATTAGAAAGATATCTAAAGGATCATCTGACCCTGAAGACTGGAGCTTTGCCATCACAGAAATAAATTATATTAAAAAATACCTGTTTTAAATTGTATCATTTCACAGTATGACTATTTTTAATGTATTGTTGATCAAATAAATGCAGCCTTGTTGAGCACAAGAGACTTCTTTTGAATGGTAGTGTATTTTTTAAATTATTTTTACTTTACTATATATATATATATATATATATATATATATATATATTTTGTTTACATGTTGGTGGATGTAAACACGACTCTGTCTGGTTTTAACACATGCATAACCAGCCTAATATTTATCCGTTTCACTGACACTTTGAATGGCTGATGAATGTATCTCTGTCTCTGCAGGTCTGTCGTCAGTGGAGGCGTATAACCCCAAGGCTAATGAGTGGGTGTTTGTGGCTCCCATGAACACCAGGCGGAGCAGTGTTGGGGTGGGCGTGGTTGACGGTGAGCATTTCGAGTACATGTGCGTTGAGCAATCTGCATGTAACAATACTTTTATGTTGCAATAGTGAATTTGCAAAGAACATTTCACAAAATCTTGCCTTTTGGATGTTGTTACGTGTTTGTATGCATAACTTTGCGGCTGTGTTCATTTGCACACACTCTTCTATACAGTGATTTCACACAGTGTGTCTGATGCTTGTACAGGAAAGCTTTATGCTGTTGGAGGTTATGATGGAGCGTCTCGGCAGTGTTTGAGTACAGTAGAGGAGTTTAACCCAGTCAGTAATAAGTGGTGCTATGTGGCGGACATGAGCACTAGACGCAGTGGAGCTGGTTAGTTCCTCTTTGGACATGTTTTTAATTACATTAGGCTCACTTCTGAGGGTTCTTACAGTCGACACCTCCACGTATTCACTGGCTGCGATGCGATTGTTTGTGTGTGCAGGTGTTGGAGTGCTCAATGGACAGCTGTATGCTGCAGGTGGACACGATGGTCCTCTGGTGAGGAAGAGTGTGGAGGTTTATGACCCTGCCACTAATAGCTGGAGACAAGTGTGTGACATGAACATGTGCCGAAGGAACGCAGGTGAGCAACCGGAGGAGAGACAGTGCTTGTCTTTCAGAGAAGTCAATTGGTCATTCACTTGTGTGTGTTAAAAAGGTCACTTGTCCAGAAAGAAAAAAGGATTGTAATTGTGTAAATGTAATTTATTCTGAAGCATTATTTGCATCAGTGTTCTATAATGGACATTTTTCCCCTAACATTAATTAATGTATGTGTCATCTTTCATGTTGAATTATTACCGAATGATTCACTGATTAACCATTAAAGGATTAGTTCACTAAAATTTCCTGATAATTTGCTCTCTCCCACGTCATCCAAGATGTTTATGTCTTTCTGTCTTCAGTCGAAAAGAAATGAAGGTTTTTGAGGAAAACATTCCAGGATTTTTCTTCACTTCACTGGGGTTCAACGGGTCCAAATGTCAGTTTCAGTGCAGCTTCAAAGGATCTACATGATCCCAGACGAGGAATAAGAGTCTGATTTAGCAAAACGATGCCATTTTCTAAAAAAATAAAAATAAAAAATACTTTTTAAGCTCAAATGCTCATCTTGCACTGCTCTGATGCACCAGGCATTACGTCATCACGTTGGAAAGGTCATGTGACGAAGCTGGAAGTACCAATCCAGTGTTTACAAAGTAAATGTGCAAAGAATAAATCAAACGCCCTTTACAAAAAAGGTAAAACGATGTCGGATGATTTTGAAGTTGGAGGAGAAAATTTTTTCGCCCTACTGCGGTACTTCTGCCTACGTCACGCGTGACCTTTCCAACATGATTATGTAATGCGTGGCGGATCGCAGAGCAGTGCAAGACTAGAATTTGTGGTTAAAAAAAGTATATAAATCTTTATTTTCTTTAGAAAATGACAGTTTGTTTCACTAGATCAGATGCTTATTCCTCGTCTGGGATCATGTAGAGTTTTTGAAGCTGCGCTGAAACTGACATTTAGACCTTCAACCCATTGAACCCCAGTGAAGTCCACTATATGGAGAAAAATCCTGGAATGTTTTAACTTAAAAACCTTCATTTCTTTTCGACTGAAGAAAGAAAGACATAAACATCTACGTGGGGTGAGTAAATTATCAGAAAGAAAGAAATCCTGAAAATATGCTGAAATGTTTGGAAAAAGTGCACTTTTGATGATCCTTTGGGATTTTAGTGCTAAGAGTTTTGCTTATGAAAACTTCACCAAAGCAATTTAAAAAAAACCCGAAATGGTTATCTCCCTTAAAAACACTTAAACAAATCTAGAAAATTTAAATTTTATTTTAGTAGTCTTAACACATTTTCAACGTTTGGATCTTGTTTTCTTCTAGTTTGGATACTAGAAGCTTTTCGAAGTCAAAAATGACCTGAAGAAAATGGTTTTATATCGTTTATATATACATGTTCTCATATGTTGAGAAAGTCAGACACTAGACACGTTTCAAGTCCTTTAAAATCGTTGTCTTTTACAGGAAGAGCAGGAAAGTTCTGAGTTAAGTGTGTTTGTCTCTAGGAGTGTGTGCCATAAACGGTTTACTGTACGTGATCGGAGGAGATGACGGATCGTGCAACCTGTCCTCTGTAGAATACTACGACCCTGCTGCCGATAAATGGAGTCTCATCCCCACCAACATGAGCAACGGCCGCAGCTACGCAGGTCTGATTCACTCTTACGACCGCTATACGCAGCTAAAGCTAAACTAATCTGCCGTCTTTGTCTGTTTCAGGGGTGTCCGTTATTGACAAGACATTATGACTAAAAGTCCTGGGCAGCGGGCCTCTTCGCACCTGTCGAGGACTGAGCTGTGACAGACAGACGGTGATTTAAGGAAGAATCCAGATGTTGACAGGTGCTTGAAGCTCTCCTTCTCAAAGGCCTGACTGCCTCACAAACACACAGAGCCCTTCCAGAAAGTGCCATTTAGCTCTGTTATGAACAGAGAGGTCACATGGTCGCCCCATACATTGAGTATTCAATCAGACCTCAGTTACACGGGCCTGACTGGTCCGAATCTGCCAGGACAGAGCGTGTAAAGGACGACCACAGGACCCGTGCGGGATCTGGGTGGTAGTCTAGCTGCAGGTGAAGAATGTGCCAATATAGGCCTCTCTGCCTGCTTTACTACTGACATACAACACTCTGAACGTAAGATGTCAAAGCTGATTCTACACTAACGCTTTAGACACCCTTTAAACTGGATCAGGACTGAACATCACTGACTTCTGTTGTTTTGGTTACAGGGTTACTTAATGTATTATGTTTGTATGAAAAGTAATATGGGAACAATTCCATAAATTGTTTTAACCAGCTGCTTTCGTGCCATGTAGTGTTGAGGATGTTCAACTACTAAACAGAATAACCATATAAATCTTACAGGGTAAAGGCCTGTTCGCATCAAGAACGGTAACTTTGAAGATAACGATACAAATATAGTTATAAAATCGTATAGAATAGCCTGTTACGATAATGATGTAGAGAAACGATATCGTTGGGAAGAACGGTAAAACATTGACAGCCAATCAGAATCTATTCTAATTTAAAGGGATAGTTCACAGATCTCGCCCTCCTAAAATATAGAAAAAATAAAATACTTAAAATTAAAAAAAAAAAAAAAAAAAAAAATTTAAATTAAAAATAAATGGCAGTCAAATTAAAAATAAAAATTAAATTTAATAAAAAAAATCTTTTTAATAAAAATTAAAAATAAATGGCAGTCAAATTAAAAATAAAAATTAAATTTAATAAAAATTAAAAATAAATGGCAATAAAAATATGGGGGTGAGAGCTGTTTGGTTCCTGACAATCGTCCAAATGTCTTTCTTTGTGTTCAGCAGAACAAAGACATTCATACATGTTTGGAACAATTTAATAGAGTAAAATGACAGAATTTTCATTTTTGGGTGAACTGTTACTTTAAGAAATCGCGCATTTAAAATGTCTGACGAGATTGCAGAGAAGTTAATCGGCGAGTGCCGAGTTTGACAAGTCAAACCCCCTTATGGAAAAGAGTCGGAATAAATGTTGAGAAGCATTAACGTTAAGATCAGACTAGCAAACGGCGTAAAAATTAAAAAATGACCTCAGGTATCCAGCGCTAGTTTCGTCAACACGGTGGTCGAGCTTCCTTTGAAGTTGCAGTGAAAAAGACTAGACATTTTTATTCCACTGTATTATCAGCTAAAGTCACTGTTAGATTAGATCGATCACTCGAAACAGAGCACGCCGAGGACACCTGCTGGTTAAAGCCGAGTATCGCAAATATCGTTATGGTTCTTGGTGTGAACGGACCTTAAAGGTGCGGTCACTTTAGCACCATTTCTGCAAAATATCGCGTACTGTAGTGATGAATGAAGCACCGTTACTGAAATCTTTCGCCCTCACAAAATCCAGACGGCGCGGATTTCTATTAAAACGACTGGATTTTGTTTGCGAACGTTTGCAAAACAACGTGACCGCACCTTAATGTGCCAAATGTTACTCATAAGCAAATGGATTATACTGTACGTGTTACTTGTACATAAGCTTTTCTTTCATGATGCAGTTTGGTGTGCAATCGTCCATGTTGGACACGGACTCTTTCTTTTCTAATAATAACTCTATGGATGCAGTCACTGAAACAACACTGGCTTGGTGTCTCTTTGGTAAAATTGCACTGTTCATCTTAGTCAGCACTCGGTATAGAGTTCTGCTTCAATCGCAAGACAGCAACTATTTTTGAAAGTACACCATTTAACCTGTTCTACCCCGACATGGGCCGCCGGTTCACTGGGTGTTTTGGATCTGTGATTCAACAGAATTGGACATTCGAAGACTGTTTTATTTTATTTTAAAAATATGAAGTCTTCTGATGTTGTTTTCCTCATTTATGAGTCATAGGTTCTGTAAAGCGTCATTGTTTACAAGACTGATTATTGTGAAAGGAAAATGAATTTCGATGTCAATGATGCCCAGCTCACACTAAGCTATACTTTGTTCATTGGGATGTTGATATGAAAGTCATACTATGCATTAAAACATTGCGTATAATGTTTTTTTGTTGTCGTTCCCAGTGGTTCAGAGCTTATTTTGTGCTATGCCTGGTATAACTGCTGCCATTACGTCTTCTTTAAACATCATTATCCACAACTTTTTGACATTCCAGTGTGGTGCATCGTCTATGGATTGTGCACGAATGTGGTTTGTGAACAAGGTGTTATGTATTTCTAAACAAATGTATTAAATTAAGCTTTGTTAAGAGAATTTGATTGCTATGTCTTAATGTGTGTTTGTGCTAGTCTATGAACCGCCACTGGAGGGCAGCAGTCAGCCAAGATGAGAAGATGAAAAGGATCTTGGAGCTGTCAGGACATAAAAACTCCATTTTCTCCACAGATAAATTGATTTTTAACGATTTTTATGAACCTTTAAAGATACTGTGGTTGTTAAACGATGTTATATGCTTCTGTTGAAGCGTTTCAATTCAACTTTTTTTAAATTAATCGTGTTTTACATCGTGGTGAAACCCAGTACAGACAATTCCACCAATCAGAGAGGGGAGCAAAACGCGCCAAAAGATGTTATTTTAGCCCCGCCCACTCCCTTAAAAAAATAGCGGTAGGAAAATGTGCAAAATCCACAGAATAAGAAGCATTTGCGTGTTTATATAGATCTCAGTTCGGACTTTATAATGCGCAATTGTGAGTTTATATCACAATTCTGACGGGGGGAAAGTCAAAATTGCGGGATATAAACATGTAATTCTGAGGAAAATAAACAGAATATCGAGTATGCCTGTTTTTCCTTCTTAGAAGAGAGATATAAACTGGGATTTGCGAGGGATAAATTTCAGAATTGTGAGATTTAAACTGGAAATTAACTTTTTTAACTTTAATTCCTTGACTTAACGGACATTTTCTGCAACCAGGTAAGCCCCGCCCATAAAAAAAACGTCATCGTTGTTTGCAAACACATAATTGGTCTATATTTTGCAATAAACAAAACATATTTTATATAACTAACATTGTTAAATGAGCAGTTTTACATTTCCCATCGTTTATGTTTCGTGGGACTGTAGTTCTTTCCTTCACAAACGCCTCCGATTTTCAATGTCATTTTTAACCGTTTTTAATGTCATAATTGACCTTGTAGATTAATTCATGGCTTATAAACACTTTAACGAAGATCTCGAGGGCAAAATTAATCGTTTCCTGAGCTTGGGCTTCAATAAAAGCCGTTTTCGGTCCAACAAGGAAGTTTTGAGTTCTGAAACTTACAGGATATTTTTATGCTACAATGACCTCTAATAAGTCAAGGAAAATTTATATTCTTAATTCATGATCCCTTCAAACAAAAAAAGTCACTTCTACCAGGTTTGCACTGAGTTTTATTCCTATATCACGTGAAAACTTCACGTGAAACAATGACATTTTTACAGCATTTGTCTAATTTCTGTAACCCCTACAGGCAACAAAAAAGGCATCAACACAAACGGGTAATAATACTCACAAGCTGTTTATTGAAAATGCACATACGGGATACAAGAGGCCTCTCATTCCACCGACACAGGCCCCGACGCTAATTTATTGCTCAATTTTCATGGCACAAAAATAGAAATACAAATTTTTGCCATGCAAATCTACTACTGACAAGCTTTTACAAAACAGGACAAAGTAAGTGCTTCATTAAATACAGAGGAACCACACTGTTAAGATGAACTGCAGGAAGCGAGACGATAAAAAACAAGAGTACAAAATAATGGTCATAAAAAAGGACGACACCACACAGTGATAGATGGGCCAGAACGCGTCAAATAACAACCTGCGATCCCAGCCTTAACGGGCGAGTAGTGTTTGAAAAAACAGACTGCATTCCCAGAATGCTGTGCAAATAATCTCCATCACCTCCTTCATCTGTCATGAACACACCTCCTCTGTGAAAGCGGATTTTCACGACCATCACACCCTCGACACGTCGGACCGCTCAAACCGTCCAACGCTCTCCATCCCAGCGACCCCGTGTATCTCTTCGATAAGACTTTATGACGCAGTTGTTGTTCAGTTCAGCGCCAGCAGGATGTGAGATGGCAGCTGAAAAGTGACAGAAGTGATGCTGAAGACTCCCAACACGCGGAAGAAACCTCACCCTAAAGACACGATTACGAGTCACGGTGACACTGCAACGTCCTAAAACCTCGATGACAGAGTCATGTGATGACGGAGTCATGTGATGACGGAGTCATGTGATGACGGAGTCATGTGATGACGGAGTCATGTGATGACGGAGTCATGTGATGACGGAGTCATGTGATGACATCACGTTTGCAGAGGTTGATATACCGGTCGTGAAGAGGGACTGAAGTTGCGCGTTGAACGCGTACACACACCGGCAAACCATGAGTCTAGAGGTGAGAAAAACTGATAAGGACACATTAACAAACAAACAAAAAAAAATATCAGTTCACACTGTAGTGTCAGAAATGATCGAACAGACAAACCGTTTGGCGTTACAGCAACCGTTAGTCAAATGTACATTACAGGTATGAATATAGTTTTAGAGCGGACGTACGGATGTGTCGTTTACATGTGAATCAGGAAGAGTTTGTGACGATTCAGCTGGAGTTGCTCTTGTCAGTCTGATCCAAGTGTCATTACAAAAAAAAAAAGAGAGCACCAGCTTGATCCTCTGATTCGTGACCGAAAGGCGCAATTTGATAATTCACTGAGCCGTTAAAAGTCTTAAATCAAGAAAAACACTGAAATATTTATGCCTACATACAGTATAGTATAGATATGTACACAGTATACATACACAGAACCCAAATCACACCCTCAAGTAGCATGAAGACCCCCGTGACTCCGGGAGAGGAGGAGTGTGATTTGGGTCTTTGAAACATGATGACCATCTGTGTGGTCTGAGGAAGAGTTCGGTCTGATGTCCACGTACACGTACTGATGCGGTCACTCAGTCTTTTGTGGATTCTCAGTATGAGAAAGCTCAGTCAATGTGAAAAAGTCTGATTATTATTAAAGTGGAAGAACAAAGTTCTTTCCTTCCCCTGTGTTAGATGAGGTCGGTTTCTTCATCGGTGGAGTGTGGAGGAACGACGGTGGAAGTTGATGGAGTCTGATCTGATTGGTGCTTTAGATGGACTTGGATGAATCCTGTTTGCTGATGAGGACCTCCAGAAGCCGCAGTTTGGCTTTGATGCGCTTGTACTCCTTGTATTCGTCCATCATAGGCGTGCGATCTTCCTTCTGGACGTTCCTGTGGGGGGAAAAACATTTCGGTTGATGCTTTTGTCCCACATCGAACGTTGAGTGTGTAAGGAGAAGTCTTTAACTCGAGCGCTTTTTAAACCGCTGGTCATGACAGGTGGGTTTCTTTATCTGGTTTCATTTAATGCTATAAGCATTATGTTTTAAAGAGTTAATTCACCCAAAAATGAAAATTCAGTCATTAATTCCTCTCCCTCGTGTCTTCGTTCATCTTCTGAACACAAATGAAGATATTTTTGATGAAATCCGATGGTTCAGTGAGTCTCTATTGACACTTTCAATGTCCAGAAAGATACTAAAACATATTTAAAACAGGTCATGTGACTACAGTGGTTCAACATTAATGTTATAAAGCGGCGAGAAAAACAAAATAACGACTTTTCAACAATATCTAGTGATGGACGATTTCAAAACACTGAAGCTTTACGAATCTTTTGTGTCGAATCAGTGATTCAGTAAACGAGGCTTCGTTACGTCAATTTCAATAGTTCAATTTCAAAACTTTGGCAGTTTGATACACGAACTGAATCACTGATTCGACACAAAAGATTCGTAAAGCTTCAGTGTTTTGAAATCGTCCATCACTAGATATTGTTGAAAAGTCGCTATTTTGTTTTTCTCGTTGCTTTATAACATTAATGTTGAACCACTGTAGTCACATGACCTGTTTTAAATATGTTTCATTGAAAGTGTCAATGATCTTGCTGTCAATAGAGACTCACTGAACCATCGGATTTCATCAAAAATATCTTCATTTGAGTTCAGAAGATGAACGAAGACACGAGGGAGAGGAATTAATCATTACACACACTCTATTGGATCATGAGGTTGAGTAAAATGATGACGATTTTCATTTTTGGGTGAATTATATCTTTACTGTTTTTTTATTACTAGAGAAATATGAAATTTATTTTTTAATGAAATTATACTCTAAATAAGAAACTAAAACTGCCAGTAGGTGGCGGTAAATCTCTCAATGATTAAGACGTTGAGTTAGCCTATTCATTCATTCATTCATTCATTCGATCAAACTGCTGATTCATTCCAGAGTGAAGTAAATGGTTCTTCCATTGAATCTTTAAGGTTTGTTAGACTGGAAGCGGATCACCATCTCAATTCGGCATATGACATCAAAGTACCGCAAGAGCGATTCGAGACCAGACGGCTCCGTACGCTTTTGAATCACTCTCACAGTGGTTTAATGTCATACACCGACCGGTCTGAGCACCACCGCCTCAAGTCCGACAAGCCTTGTGGTTCACCCAATTCACTCAAAATGCGGATTCAGACATGTTAATATGGTGTTATTTTTGCAAAAATATAAAGACGAAGCAGAACTGTTCATCTCTGAGCAACTTCTGATTTATTGAACTGTGAGATTTTTGCCCCATATCTTTCATCGTGCAGTGAGTGGTTGCCCTGCATCATATTTGTCATCAATCAACTTTATGAAATGTCACATGACCTGCGTAGGTCTGGGGCGGGGCATGCCAGTTAAATGCGTCAATAATTATAATGCATTATTTGTCACCGTAATTAATTAATAAATCTAAATTATGTGTTAGATCGGCAGGCCTAATATATACACACATATATATATAAAGCTGGCTAGACAATAATGTGCCTTAGAACAAGTCATGTTCCCTGATATCAAAACATTTCTACTGGTTTACCCAGGTCTAGGTGAGTTTGATCTTGAGATCACTTCCTGTATGCCCCCCCCCCCCTCTCTGTGTGGTTAGATGAAATGAACGTCGGAGGCCTACCTGCCATTTTGTTGGTAGAATTCGTCTTCAAACTCTTTGATAGTCCTCCTCAGTTTCTTCTTCTCTGCTCTGGCCTTCCATAGCTGTTCCAGGAGCTCGGGCCTGTGGGATACAGGTGGTGTTAATTTGCTGGATTTCCAAATACGGAGCTGTAATTCTCCGGATACTATAGCAACAGGAAACTATGTACTCAAAACACTCCTGAGCAGGAAACAACCTTTGAACAGCACATGACAAGCGCACGGCTCCGGGGTTAACTCGGGTCGGTAAAAGTTAGTAACAAGGTGACATGGATCTCAGCGGCACCTAATACAGTAAGCTAGACTTAGATCTGGCTGCCTGCGCAGTTGTTTTCATTCCAGATTACGGCCTGATCCAGATCGAGGCTTTCAGGCCACTGACTCCTGCAGATTTCCAGGCACCTGCCAAGCTCTATTAATAGAGCTCATATGACGAGAGCGTGAGCCGATTGCTGCTCCTACCTGATAAATCGCGGGACTACGTGCGTGGATGCGCATGCACATAAATCGAGGTGTAGAAATCAATGTAGGTTACACTTTAAACCCGAGTCCGGCTGGGAAATTCCAGGCTATTCTGATGAAACAGCATTTCCATTTTTTCACTATATTGTTCCAGGAGGGTTTAGAGAGAAAATAAATCTCAATTTTCTGGTCTACACTCACATCGAGGAGGCGTTGGAACTGGACAGACGCAGATCGAGATTGAGCTTCCCAGAGTTGAGGACGTTCTCCTGAGTGGGCTGCTGGGAGCTGGGCTGGGCTACTGAGTCCATGATGATTTCTGAGCTCTCGGTCTGCATGTCTACATTTTCCTGCTGGCCCCTGCCCTCCTCCTCCTCTTCTTCTTCGATCTCACCACAGAAGTGGGCAGTTTCGCCCTCGATAATGGGCTGTAACATCTGATTGCGGCGTTTGCTGGAGGGAGATGTCTGTGTGAGAGAGAAGAATCTGGTTATTCTGCCTTTCTTTCTTAAACACGCATGAACGTCATACAATCCGAAAACAACACTAGCTCCCATTTCAGGTTTAATTTCACCATCCTATTCAATTTCAGCCACTTCAATATCATTCATAGAATATACAGAATTTATAGAAACTCCAGACTTGGTTTCAGATTGCAAACACTAATTATATAAGATTTATAACAACAAAGTAAAGGCTATTATGGGTGTGATGAAAAAGAGGAACAGAGTGTCTTACTATGATGGGGGTGATGCTGACACGGGTGAGCATCTGTTTGACCAGACGATATCTGTCATACAAGGGCTTTACAATCAAGCGCTCCTCTCGGGTCACCTGCAGGAAGACTTTGGTCAGAGCATTGTGTACACGAGGACAATTTTTCTGCTTTTGTGTGTGTAGGACACCTACTGGGCGCCCATGAAGTCCCTCATAGAACAGAAGGTTCTTCTGCAGTACAGTTTTCTCACTAGCAAGATGCTCCTTGGTCATTTTCTGTGTGAGCAACAAATCAGCTTCTTAAATTAGACGTTAAAGCTGGATAAACTTCAAGACTTTTAGAGTTTTAAAATGCTAGGCATCATTTACTTGCCACCATTGTAAATGGTTAAATTGGTTAACATCAAACAATACCATACACCTTGCAAGGAAAACGCAAGACAAATGAAAACAATGCGTTTTAAAATCGACAGAAAATATCAAACGTTTGATAATCTCCAGCTGGATGGAATCAGTATGAAGCAGGGTTGGAAATTAAGGGGGGCTTGGGGCAAAAAATGTACCCCGAATTCAAAATATGGAGGCAAAGAATGCCCCCGCACAACGAAACAAAATCGATTATGACTGTCACGGTTAAAGTGAAATGTGAAAATGAATAAAAAAATGGTGATTGCGGCATTACATTAGATATGCTCACGGTGCACTAAACATTTCTTTTTACGCTTGTTTTTTGAGCGCTAAAAACAAATCTGTTGAGCGCATGAACGTTTTTAAAGGGGACCAACACCTTTTACAAGATGTACTATAAGTCTCTGGTGTCCCCAGAATGTGTCTGTGAAGTTTCAGCTCAAAATCCCCCACAGGTCATTTATTATCGCTTGTCAAATTTGCTCCTATTTGGGTGTGTGTCCCTTTAAATGCAAATGAGCTGCTGCTCCCAGCCCCCTTTCCAGAAGAGGGCGGAGCTCTAACAGCTCAAAAACAATAAAACTAGAGAATCTCACGCAGCCAAAATGACAATTATCAGTAACGGTGTTCAGCCTTACATTGTTCAAACAGGAGTCGACACTGATGGAGAGACTCAACTTTCAGAATGAAACTGAACGTTTCTGAACGGTTAGTGGATAAATTTATGTAGTTTCTGTGGAGTTGATTCAACTCATCACTAGCATGTGTCGTCATGTTAATCTTTTGAGCAAATCCAGCGTTGAATTGACCCTCGTTTTTGAAGCAGTCCATCATAGCCCCGCATTGTAAAAAGCGCTATATAAGTAAAGGTGACTTGACTTGACGTAGTCCCTACCAGCCATTTGTTGCAGTACTTAAAAAGTGTTTTCTGTAAAAGAAAATATCTCCCTTTGCATTGAACTTTGAGCGTCATAACTTAGCAAATGTTGTTTCTGCTCAAACAGCAACATTACTTCGGTGCAAAAGTCATGTCGTTTATTCCAGCCATTAAATGTTACAAATATACCTTCTTGAAAACGTTTGATATGATGAGTGTGAAATGGATCTAAGCTGCTAATTAAAGTTGAAGAAGCTGGAACTCACTCTGACGTCCTCCGGCCATCCATCCTCGACTCTTTTGGTTTGGATGCAGTGTTGAATGAGCTCCAGAGTCTCTTCTCGGGTGGGCCGATGTCCCCGCGCCTCACTCTCCACAGGGCCCTCGTGAGCCGACTGATCCAGTGTGGATCCAAAGCTCTTGGGCAGAGTATTACTGCGTGGACGTGTCTGTGGAGTCAACTCACTTTCAGCCTTGTGTTTGGCATCTGGGTAAGAGACACAGAGAGAGAGAGAGAGATTTAGGAGGCCAGAAGGTTTGCCGGTTGCTGCGGACATTTCGGGTAGAGCTGGCCACCCCAACCGTCAATGATCAACCTCACTCAGCACCACCACAATCTGAGAAAAAGTCCACTAGATGTGCACTGACGACCTCACAGAGTACAATATCAGAGGGACAATTTTCATTTTCAGTATCCTCAAAAGAAGCAGAGGATGCACAGGGAGCTCAGTGACCGAGAACAGCCTGTGAGCCCTTGAACCTCAGCACCTATCAAACGACAACCCTCATAAACACACACTTTAGATGATTAAAGAAGCTGAGACACGTGGCTGAGAGCGTCCCGTAGGGGGAATGCGTCTGCGAGACCGCGGTCAGAGAGACAGTCAGAGAGAGAGGAAGAGCACAGTGTGTCAAACTCAAGTGTTGAAGACTACTTACTGCTGCATATATGTACTTACAGAAGTGGGGCGCCTGTCTAGAGGCATTGAGGGGGCGTGACAGTGTAAAATGGGGTGGGTTCGGGACGGAGGAAGAGGACGAGTGGCATCTGTATGACTGAAGCATGGCCTGGTGCCTCAGGGAACCTTTTGGGAAGAGGTGCTGTCGTCCTGCCGATGCGGGCCATCCGAGTGGATTTAGTTAAAGAGAAAGAGAGACTTTATACGACAGTGCACCTCTGATTGGGGGCATCAAATGGAAATGGATGATGGGAAGTGTGGGGGGCCAAACACAGTGAGCGGAGGGGTCTCTGGTAGAGTATGAGGGTGGTCCCATGAGAGAGAGCCCCAGAGCCTCTACAGACATGCAGTGCAACTCCACTCTGCGCTACAGGGGCCGGACCGAGACTGCCCAATAACGGTATGACACTGACAATCACAAACTCCACAGCCAAACTGCTGCCCCTTCTCACACAGCCACTCTTACCTTTGAGCTGCTTGCGGATTTTGGTAAGGTCAGTCATCCACTTCAGCACCTTTGGATCAGCTGCCTTATCAGCGTGAGATGGCTGCAAACGACAAACGGCAATTTCAATTTAAACGATAATCTCTGAAATTGTTGCATGTGCACAAGATTTTGCCATAGAGACTTGTCAGAGCAAAACTTGCTGCCATGAGTTTGCTAAAGTGTGAAGTTGTTTAGGGAGTTCAGGCATGTGATTAACTAAAGATAAAAAAGAAGGACCCCAATAATAATTATTATCATTATAATACTAACATTTATGGATGTCTAAATTTCTTGCCTTCAAACGTTAAAACATTGAGATATTTTGGCGCAAGACCTTAACATTTCTCTTTGTTAACAATAACAGATTTATAAAAGATTCTCATTACGAATTTGGGCATTCGCAAAGTATATGCGTCTCAAAACACACAGCATTTGCTGAGTGGCATTTACTATGAGTCAAAACTGAAAGTTGTGCTTTTTTCCGAATCATGCAACGCATAAGATTATATAATTACATCCAAAGTGCGGCAATTTGATGATCGCACTAAGCCATTTCACATTCTCAATGTGTAACACTGTTTCAGCGCTGATTTTTACTCTCTTTATCACCTCAAATCCTGGCTAACGGTCCCGAAATGGCGGCACAAACTCGTGTAATGCTGTCAGAAGCTATCTGTGCTTGAAATAAACAATTACTAAACAAATGTTTTCTAATAGGTCTACATTTAAGGTCATTTTGTAATTTTCAATCATGATAATATAACCAGCCACAAGACACCCAACCCCAAACATTTTTTTCTCCGATTCACACAATTCACGTGGATCATACTTTTAAGGTCGGAAAATACGGAAATATCATATCCCTGGGTGTTGCTAGGTGCTTACGTGTGTATGAATGTGCAAAAATGTTCTGTTATGTGCTTGTGGGTTAGATATGCATGATTACTTTATTAGGAGAACTGATTTATTCTTATGCAAAATAGTTGTTAATATGTTGCTAGGGTGTTCTGTTTAGGTAAGGGTGTTGCTTGTGTATGACTAGGTCTTTCTTACCTTGTAGTTTCTCTCTTTTTCAAACTGTTCCTCAAAGTGCTTAATTTTCTTCTTGAGGTTCTGGAGTTTCTTGGTGAGCTGTTGGGAGACGGTGTCCCCCTTCAGACTGTCTTTGGAAGAGAGGGAGGCACGGCGAGGCCTGTGAGACATGACACAAGCGTCAGTCTGATAATCAGTGTATCCGAGTGTTCATGAGAGATTGTGGTTACTCTGCTCACCTCCCACAGGACAGAGCTTTGGTGGAGGAGGTGCCATCGTGGTCCTGATGCAAGAACCGATGACTGTGGCCAAATTCCAGGAACCGCCGGTCTAGTACTGGCTGAGCATCCTCTTCTAGAGGCAGGGGCATCATGCGGCCCGCCAATGGGGACAGTTGGGCCTCCCCTGACTCGGTCTCCTCTTGCCATGGCATGAACACTGGCACAGGGTCTGCCAAAGACACAGACGCATACGAGCATCATCACAATGGTTCTTTTTAATCACATACAACGAGTTAGAAGTTCTAGGTTGCTTTGCATATTGACATCAACCCGAGGTCTAAATTGGTGAGTTGCTCCGATACATAGAGAGCGAGCAGGACAACACATGGAAACCAAGATATGAAATTCATACTACGTCAGATTATTTCAAGGAAATGGACGAGCACGGTGTTATTTGGCAGATGACTGTTCTGGGTGATAGTGCACAGTTTAATGTCATCCACTCTGGCAAACATTCATACACACACACACATATATATTTTGGAGCCAAAATATTTAAACGGCTTCATTGCTGCTACATCAGCAATGACAGCAGCCATTGTTTATCGTGCATGATGCAAGAACACATGCTCCGAGTACAAGTCACATTACCCTGAGAGGGCAGAGAATGTACTGGACCGGGGCCTGCTATGGAAACATAGCTGATCAAATTTGCACTGCCTACATGTCTGACATGGTGGTTGATTAGGAGAAAGCTGATGCATTTGCTGAGGCCAGATGGTAAATTGTGGGAGTCAGCAGGTACAACTGGGTGCGTGTGAGGAGCCGATGGTTTACTCAGAGTCTCAAACTGAAACTGAAGGCGCTTTCACACCAGTGCATTTTTAGTGTCTGTGTGAACTTGGTATGTGTGAAAGCTAGAGCCTGTTTGAAAATCGGGTATGGTGAATTCATGTGGAGGCTTGTTCACAACAAGAACAACAGCTTTAAAGATAACGTCCACACCAAGCGACGATAATGTTCTGTTTATTATAAGCACGCACTGCAGTTGTCATCTGCTGCTTTAAATGCTCAAGCTCTATAAGGCAGGATAGATTCTGACTGGCTGTAAAAAAAAGTGGTTCCAATGATGTCATTCATCTGTGTCTTTACTGTTATGGCTGTAGTGTGGACTTCCCTATTCTCATAGAATTAGAACAATTAGTAAAACTCTGTAAGTGACCCGTGCTGGGATTCAGAATACGGGCTAATTTCGAGCCAAACAAGTGAAAAAGAGTCAATTTTGTTGAAATTGAGGTACAAAAATGAGTTCATTAAGCCCTCGTCTAGCAATCACAATGCTCCAAATAGCAATTAAACATCTAAAAGTAACTTTATTTGTACATTTTCTGAGTACCACCTTTCCTTTGACCATGTAAAATGCTGCTTTTCTCCATTCGCTTCTCGACTACTGCCGCTTCGCTCAGCATAAGTTTGGTGTCGTTTTAAAGCGCAGCATTCCAACACTGAATATTCACAGCGAGTTTCTCAATGACACGAGTCTGAACCAATGAAATGTGATTTTCAAACTCATGCTGATGTAAACAAAACGATCTTACTGACTGACAAATCTGAACCGTGCGCACAAAGACGCCACGAACGATACAAAAGGTTAATCTAACCTTTCTTGGCGAGTACTCACGCAAACATCTGTTATGTCTTAAGTGAACGTTTGGTTAACTGTTTGGGGAAAAACATCTGAGTAACATTAGATCTGTGTGATTCAGTAGGTCTTAATATATAGGTGGTCTATTTCATTAATTAAGGAATCATGGGAAAAAAAAAAGAAAGTTGAATAGACGTATTTTTCCTATAGATATGTGTTTTGACTTGGTTTGTGCCAAATTTGGTGGTATTACCGGGGACGTTAAGGTATGGCGATTTTGTTTTGGAACTTTCAGAAAACTAACTCGATTCGTTTTGACTCTATCAACTTCAACAGGTGTATCTCAAGTCATATTTGTTTGATTCCAACAAATCATACATCCTTTTGAAGGCTTTTTAAAAGAGAAAGTGAGAATAATAACTCACTGTGACTCATTTTGCCAGCACGGGTTACATATAGTTATCGTCCTTGGTGAGAAAGGGCCTAGTCATTTGTATGAAAAATTTTGGTGAAGTAAATTCATTTTGTACAATAAATACAATAGATTCAATAGATGCTTAATGCTACTAGTCTAAGAAGGATAAGTGCCTCCACAAGTGTTTGGTAGTAAAATTGAAAAGCCAAAAATACTTAATTTTAGCACCTGAGTGGTTTTGGAACAAATGTAGCTGATGCTGAAAGTGTAATGGTGGTTTCATGACAAAATAATGCAGTGTGAGAAGAGAGCTGTGGGGTAAAGGGGAGGGGGGTGGAGTCAAACTCTGGTTTGAAACAAGTGTGAAAACAGCCGGAGAGAAGCAGCGGATGATGGATGAGCAGGGGGGAGGGCTGTGGAGATGCTACTTACCGCTCCCTTCTCTCTGCAGGTGCAAACATGTGAAGTCAATGAGTGGGAAATTGATGGGGCATGATGCTGACCAGAAGAGAGAGACAGCACAGAAGAGTGCGATGAGCTATGAGCCTCACACACACACACGCACACACACATACACACAATAATGTGGATCTATGTTTGAAAAACTATCATAACTAGCTTTCATTCAATTTACTTCAACTATATGTATGATTCATATACATCTACACATGCATGAGAAAATAGAAGAGTGCATGTTGGTGGTTTATGAATACTTTCCCTATTTATAGCTCTGTGATCTATTAAATCTCAAGTTTCAGAGTCAAGGGAACGGTCAACATTCAGACACTGCACACATACATAAACACATCCTATCAGTCTTACTATATTGTCTCGAAAATAAGACGACCCTGATTATAAGACAACCCCCCGTTTTTCAAGATGTACATTCCGGAAAAAGGCTTTTTGATGACCAAATGTTGTATTTTATAAAGAAAATATTTGAAAATAATTTTCATGCTTTTTTTTGTATTGAATGTATGGTAAATACTGGAAAAATGTACTAAAGATCACTTTTTTAAAATAAACACTTTTTGGCATACCATAAAAAATAACCTGTAGCCCATCTGAATTGTATAACAAATAGACTATCCATCTCATAGTGAAAACCATGTAGCTTACCAAAATTTCATTAACAGTAGAAGTGAAATCTTATTGTAGTTTTGAAATCTTACGTTTTAAAGAAGTTTGGTGCCATCAGCGATGCACGCAAACACGACAGTCATATGGCTCAAGATGGTAAGATTATCTTTGACAGCATTTTTATGTTTATGTTTGAGCTTGCAATCTTCTAAAATTACACTTTGACACACCGCATTTCTTGTCACACTTGTTTTACGTGTGTTTGGCTCCACCTATTACTGTGGGTGTATTATTTAACATGTAAAAGTCTAGACACTGAATATAAGACAAACTCATTTTTTTCCAGATGTATTTCTAATATTTCTGTCTAATATTCGGAACAATACTATCTATATGAGCTTAAATGTGAAGTATGCAATTTGTACGCCACAATTTGCAGCAAAAATAACGACTGATTTCAAACAGGTTTCCTAAACCTTCCCCATTTTCCACAAGTTAGCTGAATAGATGAATTAAAGCACACCCATTTCAAGATGTGTCCTGTTTATTATTTTAATCATTTTGTATAAGGACAGTTGTTTTGCACAGGAATATTTTGCAGCTTTTCCCCCCCCCACAGTTAACACACAGTGCACCTTTATAGAGACTTAATAGAAAGAGTTACCTTCTTGTTCGCAGTCCGAGAAAATGCTGGTTGGGCCGCTGGTTGGCTCCGTGGACTCAAGATTAGCATTCAGGTCACAGTCACCGGGCTCCTGTGAGTCATTGGAAGGGTTTGGTTAGATGCTTCAAGTCTCTCAGTGCAGAAAAACAGACAGAAGCCTAGTGGTGTCCAAATATACTTACACAGGTGATAACATCAGCCTGGTCCATCTGCTCGTAGTCTGGGTCGTTCTCCAGTCTGTGTGAAGATGGAAACAAATGACTATGAACTCCTGAGTGAGGTGATGACAACTGTGATCTGTTCCCGTCACGCTTGACAATTATAGAGCGATTCCGTGCAAGCTCTTAAAATGTCTTGCTAGGGAAAAAACTAGTCATATTTAGTCTATTAATAAGGGTGTAAAACAAGCAAAGATAATTCAGGATGAATGACATGAATTGCCAGCTTAAAGTGTATCCAAACTTTACTAGTCACACCCACACATATTATACAGGCTAATAGAATGTGGAATCTAGGACACTCGCTTATCAGATGTAAGACGTAACAGGCTTACAAAAGTTTTATAAGGACACAATTTGAAATTTACAAGCTATTTATAGCTAGACATTTCTATTATTATTTGCTATAAAAAGAACAGAACAATTTTGCATGTTTTCTTGTAAAAAGTTATTCTTGGAAGCTTTTAAAATCAGTCTTTTCATTAGAAAAATAGTTTCTGCATGGCAGCTGTAGTCCAGAAATACACTCAACGTGAGCACACAAACGCAATGCCTGGCCAGCGCTTTCACGTGTGCGGTCTTCATTGTACATACTCGATGTGCATTCTTGCGTGCTTGTTCGAGGGGGCAAAATGTCTGATGCCCATGCCACTAAAAATATTATTCAGGCAGCTAGCTTTAAACATGTCAGTTTGAGTAATGTGTCAGTAAATAATACTGTGTTACTTCACCATGAGAGTACTTAACCTGAAAGGGAAAACGGACTACAAAAGAAGAGCTCATGGTAGGGATGTAACGGCACACAAACATGATGGTTCAGTTCGTACCCCGGTATTGAAGTCACGGTTCGGTACGGGTTTGGTACAGCAGGGGGAGAAGACTAAACATATATTAAAAACATATTAAATAATTAAGACATTACTAACAGGTAAAGTAAATATAATGAATATAAGTTAATAAAGTGCATATATTTAGTGTAATGCTTCATTACTAACATGCTGTGGACACTAAATGACTTGCCTGAGGTAAATGTAATGCTACGTGAGATGTTATTCTCAAGCTGTCTTTCCGCGGCTAAAACACTGGTTGAAAGATTACACGTACATTTAGATCAGAGGTGTCCAAACTCGGCCCTGTCCTGCACAGTTTATCCAGCTAATCAAGATCTAACTAGGCATATAGAAACTTCCAGGCAGGTGTTTTGGAGCTGGTTGGAGATAAACTCTGCAGGACAGCGGCCACCCTTGATCTAGATCATCTGTTCTTCTTCTGCACTTTATCCTTTTGTAGCAAATGGCGTTGCATGAACTGAACCGTGACGTCCATACCCTACGGTTTGGGATTAACTCATGCACCGTTACACACCTAGTTCATGGTAATGCTTGCTATTACAGCCCTGCAATGCATACTTTTGCCACATTTTTGAAGACAACATTTTTTTTTCATCGAGTTACGCATTTGCGTTCATGTACCTGTAAAGTTAATAAACTATTCTGGGTGATTGTGCACAGTTAAAATGTAATAATGTTAATAAAATTTCAGCAAAATCTGCATGGGGAAATCTTACTCAAAATTCCTGATCGCAGGAATTAATATTGACTGGATTTCGCCCCTTGAAAATTCACTGAACGACGGTTATTGTGACTGCATCTTAATCTAACCTTTCTGTGTTGAGATTCTCAGCGTCTATGAGAGTCTCCGTGTCAAGGTCCATCCCAGGACTTTCTTCCGTGACAGGGCTGCTGAGCTGAGAACCTTGAGATTCCTGCGGGGAAAAGAGGGGAATTACCACTGACTGCACCAATCAGTTTAGAAGTGAAAAAGATAATACGTCTTGGTATTATGCGGGAGATATCGCTCAATGTCAAACGTTCTTGAAGCCATTTAACACTCAAACATATCTAGGCCTTGTGGGTGTTTACTGATGATTGCATCTCAAGGTCGGCAGCTGATTAGACTGAGGAATGGGGTGTGTTTTCCCCACCCCTGTGTGTTTTCATTAACCAGGTGGTGCTGTCATTCCTCAGGGTTGGCTATTAAAAGAAGGTGACCCAGTTCATATGTCCCTAACCTGTGGCCAGGGCACAAGAACTTTAGGCACGTGTGGAAGGGAAGAGAAGCCTCCCAAAGAGACTGTTAATCGTCGTCACTGAGCCAGGATCCCAGACTCATTTGTCACTTTATTACACCTCTCAGCTAAAGAGAGTCAAGAGACACAAACCTTTATCATCAGCTCTGGTGACGCTTCTTCTGAACCGTCCTCATCTTGTTACTTAATTAGCTACTTGAGGAAAGTGCTTTATCTGAAATGTTTCATTCACTCTGGCACGGTGTTAAACGGGGGAAGATTGCCTGTGCCTGCTGAGAACAGTTGATGGTTTGTTTATCTGACTGGAAGGCCCTTGTTTCTCACTCTCCTGAGGAGGAGCAGCTTTGCCATGTTTTACAGGCCTTGCTGATAAGCAGAGAGACTAATCATCTTCAGAGCCAGTTGTAAAATACAGAAATAGTCCAAGTCAGTGGATTTTAACCTTTTTGACTACAAGGACCACCACTGTCCACAACAATATTCAAAGACCGCAAATCCTAGTTGTTTTCAAAACTAATTTTAATCTATGGGCCTAGTTTCTGACAAATATATTTAATTAAAAGAAAATACAATTAAAAATGTAAAAAATCTAATAAAAAATAATAATCTATAATGATATTGAGCGAATGCTCTCCGCACATAGCATACATTCATCAAATACTTTTGATTCAAATCCGCTAAATCCCAGCCTCAGCCCATTCAGAAATACTGGATCGTAGGCAGAAACCGCTAAACGCCTCTTCCCTTTGTCAGCAAAACCCTCTTAGTCCACAGAACCAATGAGAAGACGCGAATCACATCATTTCAAGATGAATGACGGTGTTCGTATGAGTCAGCTTTCAACTGCCGAGCTGCAAGTCTTTAAATCATGTTTTGTCAATGACAGGATTTTGGGAGTAGTAAGTACACACAACCTTTGGTGCTCCTTTTGGTGTTGTAAAACTGACAGAAACGGACGTTTTACAGTCTTGTTGTCCAAAGAAGTGGACTCAAAGTCCATTCATGGACTTTTAACTTGTTATGCAGCAAAAGATACCAATGAATTGAACATTTTTGAAAATAAGGCATTTCAATAACTGACTAATAACCTTTTCATTGTCAATCACGTGAAATTACTGAACCTAAAACATAGGAGCCTGGTAAAAAAAAAAAAAAAAATTAATTTAAAAGAAAACATTTTAGAGGTTCACTTAGATTTTTGCATCTGAACTCTTCTTTTATTTACCTGACGTTTTCATATGTAAAAATAACACGTTTAAAAAAAGGCTCTCTCATTATATATTCAGGTTTTCCAAGACTGTTTGCTTGGAAATGGTTGTTTTGTCTCATTTTAAGTCATCTAAAACCCACTTTGCACGTTTGCTGAGGTCCCCTGGTTGAGAACTACTGCTCTAAGGCTGTTCCTCTGGCTTTCTTAGTTATGTTGTATAAAATAAATAAAATTCCAGCTAAGTTTAACCATGCAATTGCTTACCTCGCTATTCTCTGATGGCAAGCTCTCCTCTGTAACCTCAGGGAGAGTCTCAGGCTCTGCCTCAGATTCAGACTGCACATCTTCATGGTTCTCAGGCCCTGGTGTCTTCTGAGTAGGGCTGTTTCTGAGGAGGAAAATGATTCACATCAACAACCTCTAAGCCAAACATTCATATTCAAACCTCTCTCCAAATACTTACAAAATTCAGCTACAAACAAACAAATGCCATGGTCGTGTCGGTATGTGTTGTGTTTATTGTCAAACTCACCCTTGAATGGGTTGGGAGTCCAACACTTGACTCTCATAGCTGCCGAGCTCCTTGTCAATTGAAGTCTGTAGATCCAACAAATGCTGTTCCACTGCAGCACGGATGGTCCTCTGGATTATACTGCAAATAAACACATTCAAGACAACCATTCAAAATGGCTTCCCATTGAGGCTGGAACACGCAGTACCCATATTAATCATTGTTTGACCTATTTAACAAGGTCATCCAAGAAGTTTTCACTGCAAGCTCATCTTTCTAACAAATAGCCCTCCATCCTGAGCACCACAGATTCTTGCGTCTGAAAATAGACATGTTTTGAGCTTACTAAGACTCTTCATATTATAACAGCCAAGTCTCTAATGTCAAATGTGCCCTGTACTGATGCACTGGCTATGTTGTTTTGTGTGGAACAATAGACCCCCCCAAGCAAGCCTTTCTAACCAACCTCCACGTGCCCACGTGCTTGTTGGGTCACGCCACCTCTGCATGCTCCATATTTCCAACAGTAATCATTAGTGGAAAGCGTTGTTTGTGCTCTGCACCATGAACCGTGGCGGTCTCTTTTTAGATCAGCTCGCTAATGCTTCAGAATTCCAGGAGCAGATGCACTCTTTGCCTGAAGACGTTCAGTTTCAGATACTTTAATGCATTTTCTGCTCTGAGGCCATTTAGAAATTGGATAATATTCTTCCTGCTGCCACAATTTGCTGCTAGTACTCAAGGCTTCCGTTGAAAAGCCATTCGCCAGTAGGAAACTAGAAGCGATTGAATGTAATTTATTCATCATTCTTAATGTGACGGTGGGTTTCATTTTATTATGAACACAATTAGTGGAATGTCAGCAATGGATAACAATTTGGCAGAATTCCACTTTCAATTCTATTTTTCTGAATGCCACAGAGCAAATCAGTCTCTTTGACCGCAAGACAAAGCATCCCTTAGTTATCTGTTTTGAAGACTATAATCACATTGGTTCAGCTTCATTTGGCCTTCTGTCCACCTAAAAGGTCTGTTTATTGCATACTGTGTCCCTTTGAGTTGACAAATCTGATTTAGACCAGAGGATAATTGCATATAGACCAAATTAATGTCAGCTAAATTAACTTCAAATAGACAATGAAAATGGACCTCTTGGTCAGAGAAAGGCTTTGTATGCTCAAGGTTTCATAATAGCATAATATATACACATACACACACAGATATACACACATACATTATATATATATATATATATATATATATATATATATGTGTGTGGCATTTATGCATTTATGGTGTTGATGTAATGGCAATTTTTTTTATATATATATATATATATATATATATATATATATATATATATATAAAAAAAAAAGTAGTAGACACTTACTCAGCAGATCCTGGAAGAATGCTGATGGAAGAAATGTGTGAACTGGAAAGAGAAGAAAAGGAAGCAAACATTAGGAGGATTTTAACTATATTATTTTACCTACTCATACTCTTTATATAAAAATGTGCCATCAGGGAAAAGGAGAATCATTTATTGTACATTTCTTACGTCTTTACGTACACTGTAAAAAAAAAAACATGTTTTTTATTTCATTTCCTGCAAAGGTCACGGGAAACATCAGGAGGGTCAGGAAGTGGGCATCTGAGACGAATTGCGGGAAGGGTGACTTCGCAAACCCATAAACAAACTCAGACATGCCAGGAACGCTTGCTTACATAACACGAGTTGACCGCTGCTTGTTAGCACCCGTGTCTGGTTCTGGGATAGGAACAAATAAGGCCCTGATGGACAGAACAGGTGGTCTGCCATACATTCTCGCAGGCCACATCAGCACACAAACAGAACGCGTGAAGTTCAGATCAGCTTTTGAAGTTCTCGATATCATTCGGCGGCAGCTGTGCGGTGTTGTGGTGTAATCATGTCTTGACCCCTTGAGCTCTCTAGGCTGCAAGGAAGGCTTGTGTTCAACCAGTCATCCCATAAAAAAAGAAAAGCCAGACACCTGACATCATCTAGAAACTACAGTGTATGTAACCCATGACGGAGTGCTAGAAGGTCACAACATCAAATGATTTCCTGATTTCTAGGATCTGTTCACTTATTTAATAAGTTGTTAAATCTGTCAGATTTCCAAGAATTCATTCCAGACATCTTAATCTAGATCCATGACACATGAAAATGACGTTGCCTTTTTTTTGTTTTTTTAAATAGCATGACCATTGAAAAGAGGAAGTCATGTGAGGAAGGAAACTGCTGCTGGGGCAACTAGACCAGAGAAGCACTTTTTTGAAAAATGTCCTTGAGTGTTTTTTTTTCTTCTAGTCGGCACTGAAAAGTGCATTGCTCAATATTGCAAGAGAGAACAAAACCAGCCTTGTTTAAGAGATATTCAGTATCTTGCCCACACAGAGCTCCAGAAGCAGCGAGAGAGATCAGTTACAGTAATGCGTGCAATACTCAGTATGAAGCGCTATAAAGAACCTTCTGTAACGCCTTCCCAGTCACTTCCTCTGCTGAAGCACCTCACCTGAACTCTAATGTCGATGAAACAAATCAAAACTATGGATTTATGATGTAGACAGTTTGGGTGATACTGAAAGATGCGATTATTTTATGGTCAATGATTTAAATGTTTTTATTTTTATGCATCAAAACATTAACTACTTATCTCCTTTTCCTTGACCTTTTGACATAAGAGGTCATCATACTATAAGAAAATCCTGTACGTTTCAGACATGAAAACCTCCCCGTTAGCTTTTATTGACACCACGAAATGCAAACGACTCGTCCCGGAATGAGCCTAGATAGGCGAAACGTCGCTTCATCGTTGCAACGTTAGCCCCGCCCACTGGCGTGTTAGTGAGACGAGGAGGAGAGAAGAGCGAAACAGGACTGAAATACCATTACCTTTCAAATGATCCTAATGCTAGGAATATAGTTGTTTCTTCTCAAAATGAATGTCTGAAGTCGAGCATTTGTATTCAGTACATATTCTGCGCATTTTCAGCGAAGACTTTTACGATATTGACTCGACAGTAATGCAACAACATGAAAGTAAATGGCGAAGTGAATGATGTTTTTCATATTAGGATGAAAATAATCTGTTATTTAAACGGATTAAATTATATATAGAAAGTGATCAAAGAATTCAGGAGCTGTCAATCAAATAGCACAAGTTTATCAGTGCCCGAGTTCTAGACTCGCTTAGTTTTATCGCATTTGCACTGTTATGATGAAAGCATTCGTTAGTGTGCAGAAATTGAGTTTATCAACACTTTCATGCGCTCAACAACATGTCTGTAATCGGCTACAATGTTCATCACTGCAGCCTTTCATGCCACGATCTAAAAATAATGCCATTGATCTAAATGTAGTGCTTTTCACAATTAGTTAACCTTATGAGTTGGATTAGTAAAAACGTGCTAAAAGTTTTTTCGAGAGAGTAATACTTAGCTATTTCATAGGCAAAGATGTTAGCCAATCACGGCAGTCTCTCAGAGCGTTCAAATCAGACGGCTAAAATCAGGGTAAGAAAAATGCCTTTTATTTCTAAATTATGACAATTTTTGAAAAGCATACTGACATTATGAGGACACCCCATGAAACATAAAACAATAAAATAATGCAGTTCATGACCTGTTTAAATGTTCAGTAGAGATACGGCTTAAACCGACATTATCACCAATATTTTAGTGTTTCACAAATCAAAAATCACTGGTCTTGTTGTGAAATGCACTTAAAAAAAAAGAGTTTGTTTTCATAATCTTTGTCCAATTTCACTCTTTACACATTAACATGCGTGTCATTTCTGGATAGTAACTGGATTTTCCAATATGCAATGTGTTTCCATATGAACAAAGGAGCTAACAAAAATAAAAGACCTAAAAATAATATGCTGTATCACTATGAGATCAGCTGAGGCTTACATACAGACAGCTTACTCTGACTCGGCACTTTATTTTATCAGCAGCGGAGAACACACACACACACACGAATGCAATTGTGTGAGAATTAAATGCTGCATCATGCAGTGATTCATCAGTTTTACGAGTCTACGTATCTTGTTTTCACCAAATAATCATATTTCAACCCATCAGCAGTGTTACATAAGGTATTAGGGCTTTCGGTCATGCATCTGAGAGGCAGTCTTATCTGAGTTTCACATGCAGCCTTGGTCGAAAAACCAATAAACAACAGTCCATCGGGAACGAATCAATCCACTTCAAGAGTTTCACCCTGAACGACAGCCTTTCCCACAACATCCCCAGCTCTTTTTCCACTGAATCGCTAGATTCATTACCTGTGGAGAAGCACTTGACAAGCCATGTTCTTCGATTCGGTTCTCGTCGAGGAGCCGTTTTGGTTGTTTGTGTTTGGCGTATGGTTATCCTGATTGGGCACTTTGTGGTGCTAAAGTCTGGATGAGCAGGTCAAAGAGCAAACACAGGCTGCCGGAGCTCATTCTGCGGAGTCCTGTCTGTGCTGTCTGCCTGTGTGTGAGATTCGGCACTCTGCTAAAAAGTGCTGCAGTGAAAGTGCTGGACCCTCACTTAAATACACGGCCGTCTGACGCAGTCTTGTCGCTACTGCTCTGGGCCAATCGCCTCTCCAAACACACACAGACGGAGCACTCCCTCCCCCCAACTCAAAGTCAAGCTTACACTCTCAAACACCTGTTTGATTTTTATATAACCCTGTCCAAACGTCAGACAGTCTTCACCCTTTACTGCACTGCCGCTTACAGTTAGGAGACGCACTGTCTGATGAAAATACATGTAAACACATGAATACAAACATGGATGTAGATCAGCCAAAAATTAAAATTCTGTCATCATCATCATGTCATTCAAAACATGAACATGAATAATGATGCACTGAAATTTCGTCAACTGAAAATATGTCAATTTTCAGTTTTGGTCGAAACCATAATTGACCTTTATGGTGATATTTAGTTAACAGTTCTCCGTTGGCACGTTTTAACTGTGTCGGCATCTCTTTTGGGCACATGACATGTATGAGCTACGACAGGTAAATGTGTCAACTGTCAATCGTCGTTTTGATTATATGAGATATTTAGTCTATGCGCTATTCAGTTGATGCATGAACAAAACCTCATCACACATTATTTGTAGTGCATCTCCCATCCAATAGTCGCAATAAGCAATGCTACTTTTGATATGAGTTTTTAATCAATTTTAATAACAAAATTCAAATAATAAATGTTGTTTTGACACTCTTTAATGAGGCGTGACAGATCTCGAACCATTTCTATGGCTGTAGCCATATATAATTATATCAATAAAAAGTATAAAACTTTCTCTTATAATGCTTATAGCCATTTTTAAATGCTTTAAACCACTCAAGCGCCACAAGACAATAAGAACACGCTGTCTGTGAATGTCGTGTCACGTGACACACACACGCACACGACCCGTGCAAAGAAAGACGCATACCAATAGAGTTCTTTTGCGCTTGAACAAACAAAACAGAATTATGCCGAAATGCTGTTTTGTCGAGTGCCCTCTTGAGAACAGTCTTAAAAGAGTTCAAAAAAAGTCTTAAAGAGTTGAGAGAAAGTCAGATGATCGGCAGTGGACAGTAGCATAATAAACCACTTGCTGTGATGTATGCCAATGTTAATAAAAAACAAAAGGTAGCTTTAATAAGGATTAAGCTATATTTAATTTATAATTTATGCAGGGAAGACTGTAATGTGTTATAAATTGTATATTTTCTACCTGTTAGACAAGTAAGAAGGGCACAGGTAAATATGACATTTATTATAATCGGTTTATGTGACTGTTTTAAGTTCACTTAAATTAAAAGTTGTCATTTTTTTAAAGCCTAATAAATGTTGAGATTGATAGCTTTCAGTTATACTGTAATGTTGAATGTCTGTAATGTTTTTTTTAAATATTAAAAAAATAAATCAGTTTCATAGAGACATCAGCACCAGTAATTAGCATCAGTAAAACTGACCTTCATTCATAAAAAGACGTCATTAAACAAACATCTAAAATATACCATCTAAAAGTTGTTTTTATATTAATTTGGAGAGTAACTGTGAAATTATTACAATATAAAAAAGAAATATTAAAAACTCTTAATTACAGAAAAAATGCACGATTAATTATTTATGACTGACTGCACTAGTTTATATGCAACTCAGTTTTTATATTCAGTAAATGATGGTAAAAAAACATTTCTCCTCACTACCACTGAAGAGGAAATGAAAACAACGGTCATTTTTGGGTGCGCTATCCCTTTAAGAACTATCAACTACCAATCCTGGACCGGTCAGAGGCTGGTCTCCACCGGTTGGAGTCCGCATCACACTTCCTGGTGTTCTAAGGATGAGCAAGTGTATCAATTAGCAGGAAACAAAATAAGAAACCAATTCAAGAACCAATGCAATGACCCAGTTGTCTTCCCCAATGTAATTTTAATGAGATGAGAACGAGAAACCCCTTTAAACACGAGTAACACTGCGAATGGCGGAGTAATACAGACGTTGTGCTCATGGCAAGTACTTTAATAGATTGGTCACAGGGAGTATCAAATTTCCCAGCGTGTTTTGGGTGCCGCTCGACATACTCAGGTGGTAGGATGTCGAAAGAAAGGTGAAACCTGATAAATGTAGATGGATGCTTGAAGTAACACTTAAAAAGAGGAGTGGAAATGATTTATTGCACTTTCCATGTAACGGCTGTCCATATAGCCCACGTTGAGTCAACACTGCACTTGTTTTGATGGCTCAGTATAAGTGTGCATGAGAAAATTAGGAGACTCTTAAATCAGTTGACATAGATCTGACCAGGAGGTCCTAGCGTCTCACAGTATACCACACTCTTGTGTGCCAAAGTGAATAAAGATCTAAGCTTGAGACCAAAAGGTTATATGTTTGAATCCCACAAAGACCAACAGGCACTAACAACTTTCATTTCATATTTATTTAAAGGCCCTAATAAAACAATTATCATTTACTTTAGAAAGACGGTTTGAACGGGGCTGATCATTATTAAATTGCCAACAAACTAATTACCAACTTTTAGGAGATATTAGCATATAGATGGTCTCAACGCTAAAGGCTGAAATACACTACAAACTTTTGCCCAGATTTCTTCTCCTGATTTGCAGTCTGGAAGAGCTGATGCCAATTCCCGTCAGTCAGAGCCAGTCTGCAGGTTTTGGAAAACTGGTGTTAAAAGATCTCACAGAAAATTGCATAGGTTGCAAAATAGATCGTTTTAGCATCGATATCGCGACGTGCATATGTGCGATAATCACACCGCAGGATGTGCGATGTTATAGGGATCGTAGTTGATCCGTGCAGACCAGGCAACATGCGATTCTCGGATTAACAGCAAAGTTTGCATGTGTTTTAGGGTCCTGTCAGTTTAAACATTCAAGCGATTTTAAAACATCAAGCACGTCTTGTGTTTAGGACATCTTGGATTGCACACTTTTCCTGCAGCAGTCCTTCATTATTTTAAATTTGCAACATCAAAGTACATCGATATAAATGTATTGTCACCTGCAGATCTGTATTTATTCGGTTCATGTATGCAAACCCGAAAGACCCATAGCCGGTATGAAATAAGGGGCCTGAAAGTAGTCACTGACCCTTCCACTGCCAGCAGACCGATGTCGTGTCAAAAAAAACTGTTCACACGTTCCAAAGCTTGAACAACATGTCTCAAGAACACCAATCTACTGCCTCTTATTTTAGAGCTGTGTGAAAAGTATTTTCCATAGCTGGTGAAGGATACATTGCAGCGCTTATATTTAGCTGAATGTGTGACACCCTTTCAGATTCCACTGGGGCACAATGGGGGCAAGTATAATCACTGCAGGACCCCAACGAAAACAAGTTCTGCTGCTCTTTCTCAAGACACCACCAAATACAGACGCTTTTTCCTCCTTTTATCATCTTTAAACACTCGTGACTGCCGGTTAACCTGTGACCATATCTCCACTGATGATTTGATATCACGCCGAATTATAAAGCAATAAAGCAATTTAACAAAACATGATAACTACATAATTGGAAACTCAAAACACAGCTTGGAAAGTATTTATAGCATATTTCAAAGTAAATTGCATTCTCTGAAGTTAATCGTTGATTATGTGCAATCCTGATGCGGCAAATATACCACTCGAGCTCCTTGTAACATATCATAAAAGCCATAAACTGCTGTTTGCGACTGCAGTGAATGACAGGCCATTAGAGATAACATCACAGCATCAAAAAATAACAATGCTCCCGTGTGCCTCTGTCGTGACACGGCTCATGTCCTTAAGGGGGTTTACGAGCTGAAAGATTTCTTGGCCTTGTATGGGACATGACATACTTTTTAAAAGGTCCAAATATATTGGCTCTGAAGGTTTTTGCAACAAAACAGACAAAAGTTCAAAGTTCAATGCAAAAGGAGATATTTTCTTTTACAGAAATCGCTTTTCAACGGCTGGTATGGACTACAATGCGCTTCTTCCCGGGTTGGTGACATCACAAACCCCAAAATTTACATAAACCCCGCCCTTGAGAACATGCAACAAAGGGGGCGGGGCCATGTTTGGCTGCTTTAGAGAAGAGGAAGAGTTTGTTGTTGATGCCGTCATTTTATGCTTCACAAATGAGTATCAATTCAACGCTGGATTTGCACAAAAGATTAACATGACGGCACATGCTAGTAATGAGTTGAATAAACTCCACAGCAACTACATAAATTTATCCACTAACCATTCAGAAACGTTCAGTTTCATTGTAAAAGTTAAATTCTAACTTCTTCCCGAGTCTCTCCATCAGTATCCGACTCCGGGTTTGAACAATGAAAGGGTGAACATGAATAATTGTCGTTTTGGCTGCGTGAGATTCTCCAGTTTTGTTGTCGTTTGGCAAATGAAGCGTGAGTTTTAAAGCTCCACTCTTTTTTTGGAAAGCGGCAACTCATTTGCATTTAAAGGGACACACACAAAAACGGCATGTTTTTGCTCACACCCAAATAGGGGCAAATTTGACAAGCTATAATAAATGATCTGTGGGGGATTTTGAGCTGAAACTTCACAGATACATTCTGGGGACACGAGAGACTTATACTACATCTTGTAAGAGGGGATTAAAGGTCCACGTTAAAAGAGCACACAGAAAAAAATAGAAAATAATCAAGCATTCATTTAAACAATCGTGACAGGCCTAATCGTGCGCTTTACACATGGAGATTTGGAAGGAAAACCGATGCGCAAACAGTTTCACACATTTGCTTCAATAAATGGAAAGAAGTGCTGGTAAAAATGTCCAAAATAGAAAATGTTTATGTGCTCATATTAATTAGCAGCTTCGTTCAGCCCATTTCCCTGCTGATCATAGTGTTTGCTTGCATCCGACTTGGAATTACTGCAGCAGCTGCCATCCAAAGCTGCTCATGCAGAGACTAAACGCTTCAAAGTGGGTAGGATTAGCAAAGTGTACCTAAGATATTATTCTAGTAGACAGACAGGATGTCTGGAGCTTTGCGTCACACAGAAGATGGTCTAAACTGGTCTTGGTGGGGACATAAATGCACACAATAGCATTGTTTCAAAATCTATTGAGCTGCATTTTAAGGCAATCCTGATACAAAGGCGGTTTCAAAAAGCAGTCAGTATTATTGTGCTGCTTTCTAAGACCTCATCTCGGCCAAATTCTAAAGGCAGCAGGGCGTTTATTCTTCATTAAAAAAAAGTCAATACCAGAATGCACTGCAACAAGCTGAATAAAAAGAATGCTGACTAAAGATATTCACTACTTTTTAAAGGTTTGGGGTCAGCAAGACTTTCGTTTCGTTTAGCAAGGATGCATTAATAAATTGATTAAAATAGTACAGGAAAGACTTTTACAAACTTTTTAAGTATTAATCTAGTTTTAAATAATAATAAGAAGAAATTAAATCAGTATTCATTCTATATTTACGAGTGGTACGTATTTTTATCACTCATTACAGTGTCACGTTGCAACATGTCAAACATCGAAATCATAAATCAATAATGATTAAAGGTTCTTGTTTAACTACGGTGCATGGAGTCGATACCTATGAGCGTTTCATATTCACTTCTAGAAGGGAGCGGGGTCAAGGGAACCAAACCAACGACGGCCGCTGAGCCAAAACAAATCAAACATTTTTGCATTCTTTCCACAACAAATTACAAGTCTTTGTCTCGCTTCAGCAATGTCAAGGATTTCTCAACTGTGCATGTTGTTTTGACACATGCCAACTCTCATGGCCGTCTGTTTATTAGGATTAAAGGTTAAACCATTTAAATCACCTTAAACAAGACACGACTGGGCCAAACACTCTTATCTTATTAGCAATGATTTGAGTTACCAATCTTTCGCGTTCAAATATGGAGAATTCATGGTATGTGTAAATAATTCCCTTTTAAATTTCCATTTAGTCTTAATCCAAAACATCTATCCAATTTAGCTTGTGTCAGACAGAAACAAGCTACCAATCCATTTTTGTTACCTTACCAGACACCTCTCGGCAGACTGCCCGTGTTTCATAGCAAGAGTTACAGGTTAATGACAGCCATTAATTATACTCTCCACACCCTTACATACCATGTTTAAAATCTAGAGCACGTCTATAAAAACAGCTACACATTAAAAAAAAGATGTCAGGCGCATTGACGCGATACGGCTCTGAAGCACTAACTTTATATCATGACATCAAGGTATAAGGCCGTCTGACATTTAGGGCACTGGAATTTGAAGTCGCCCTCTGAAAGTGTCCAGAGGAACAAAGGCCAAGAGAGATCACGACTCAAACGGCTGATAGGTCAGTTACGGGTCTCAACGCAGCGGGCTCCTGATGGAGATCACAGAAGCTTTGACAGAGAGGAGACACCAGACCAGCCACACACATAGATAAAGTGTTACAGAAGCTACAAGCTATCCATAATTTAAAGCAGTTCAGCTACAGTCAAGCTACTCTTTAGGGAAAGTAACTAGCTGATCAACAACCTACAGACAAAAAGTGGGTAAATACACTGAAGCTACTGAAGTGGAAAATACCTATTTAAATGTAATTATTAACTATCCAAAGATGCAAATTATAATTTAACTAGAGAGACATTTTTATGGCACATAAACATTCACTTAAAATTTCCATTTATGGTAAGAATTAAACTTGAACAGATAAATTCACTGTAAAAACGACTAGAAATACAGCTTAGTAATTCATATAATTGAAAAAAAAAGAAAATGGAGAAAAATTGACAATTGAGAAAAAAAAGCTAGAGCTAAAGCACAAAAGCTAAAAACAACCCATCCATATATACTGTATTTATATTTAATCAAATTTGTTAATAAGATAATCACGCTACTGAAATTAAACACGGTCAGACTAAGAAAAAAATGTGTAGCATTGTTACTTTTAGTAAGTCACTTCAACAGTTTAACACTCATATTTTATGAATTATTGGTTGTACAATACAGCTCAAAAATTTAAGGCTGGTTATTATTGTTTTGAAACAAGTGTCTTATGTTCAGAAAGGATACATTTATTTGATCTAAATTTTGCGAAATAGCACATTTTACTGATTTCTGTTTGAATAAAATAAAAATATTCCTGTGACCAAAAAATTCAGTCGCATTATCCTTCAGAAATCATTCTGTGCCGCTTCATACTTTAGTGGAAACTGCGATACATTTCACAACGTTTCAGGATTTTTCGATGAATAGAAAGTTTAAAATAATAGCATTTATTTTAAATAGAAATCTTTTGTAACAATTGTCTATACTGACACTTTATAAAATGTAATGTATCCTTGCTGAATAAAAGTATCAAATTTCTTGACCACAATCTTCTGAATGGCAGTGTACAATAACACAAACTAAGGGTGCTCCGATTGATTATTTATATAGTTTGATTGGTTGTCTCTATAAAGGCCGATCAGATGCCTCTAAACTCATAAGACAATTTTCCATGTGCAGCTTAAATTGCTTCACAACATTAACAGGACTGCTCTCTGTGCGGAGACACTGCAACGACAGCAAGAAACTAGGGCTGTGATATTTTTAGTGCATTTCTTTCCTTCACAGCGGTGCACTTTCCTCCTCCCTAAAAGCCCAACGCTAACAGGGAAATCAGCTAGATTGGTGATTGTCATAAAATGCAGTCTACTGTTGCTAAACTGCAGGATGTGCACGACAATAAAAAAAAGAGTTATTAAAACAGTCGCAAAAGAGATACCGATTCCCCAAGTGGCTTTCTGCGTGCGCAAGTGGAACACGGACATGCAAAGTGAATTTTGAGCGCCTAAATGGTCAAATACACACAGATTTGACAAAATGGCCGTCTTGGCGAGTATTCACTTAAACGCCATCTGTTATGTGTGACGTGAACAGAAACGGTTGAGAAATATTGAGAATTGTATTGTGAGCACTTCCTGTGTTATTTGCCAATTCATGAAGAATCGCTTGTTTGTTTTCCTCACTTGTAAGTCGCTTTGGATAAAAGCGTCTGCTAAATGACTAAATGTAAATGTAAATGTAAATAAGTTGCATGCGTATCAGTATATTGTATCCATGCATTCGGTCTTAAAGTGACAGCAGCCTAATATTTCTGCTGCCGTCTGTGTCATTAATGTTAATCAAACAAGAAAAGACTCATCGCTCGAGTAAATTTAGTAAGATTAGTCTATATACCTGTTGATAAAGACTATTCTGTTTTTTAATATTTTTATTATTTATTTCACAGGAATGCTATATTTGTTAAGCTCTAAGCTGTTCACTTCTAAGAGAGGGAATGGAATATGTTGCACATGTCGCTTACCAATAAATAAAGAGTTGTCAATTCATACTTTCTCATCTCTTATTTTTTTATATTTAAAATACACTGTTGTTAAGAATAATATTTATTTTGGTTATCAGTATCGGCCAATACTGCTGCCGAAAATCCTGATTGGAGCACAATCGAGTGCAAAAACATGTCATTAGGAGGAGTGTGATGGTAACTTGTGTAACTGCAATCTTAAATATATATATACACCTACACACACACATATACATATTCATATTACATTTCACAGAGAGATGCCTGAGAGGGACCACAGCACAGACTGGACAGATGAAGAGGTTTCTAAAACTGGGCTTGCTCTTACCTGGAGGAGGGGGCGACATGGGCATGATTAGGGGACAGAGAGGAAGGACCATCCTCTCCGTCTCGGGGGAGCTCCTCGCACGCTTCCAACTTCTCTTCCTCCAGGAGCTCAGTGATCTGCAGGGATGAGAGAGGGGAAATTTGAATACCGTAGGCTTGTTGCCACTTATTCAGCAGCATTTATTTCTAATTCATCATGAGTATTAGATTACATGTCAACATCTTGCGCTCCTGCGAGATACAGTTATGCAATGCGCCACAACCTATGCTGATTATCTGCAGGGAGCCTAATTTACACGCCGGCATATGAGATCACACACATGCTGTGGGTGCAACTGGTGACTCATGACATCTCACATACGTTGGTGATAGCTACAGGATGCTGCAATGTAAATTTAAAATGCTAATTATATATATTTTTTGTCACACAGTAGATTAGGGTCCAATTCTCACTATTAACTATGACTTTTGCCTCAATAAACCCCTAATTACTGCTTATTAATAGTCATTAAGGTAGTTGATAAGTTTATGTATTGGGTAGATTAAGGGATATAGAATAAGATCATGCAGGTAAGGCATTAATATGTGCTTATAAACAGTCAATATGCAAGCTAAAAAACTACTAGTTAATAATGAGAATTGGACCCTAAACTAAAGTGCTATGTAACCAAGCTAAAATCTAACACGAGAAATGAATTCATCTGGTGCATTACAGCATTTTAAACTACTTTTATTTATGGCATATGACCACATCGCCTATCTGAGCGCTTGTTTGTATTACTAGTGTGCTTTTACATGAGAGACTTATGCAAAGCAAGATATCCGAAAATCAGGTTATAATGAAAAAATGTGCCGACAGTCAGCTAGAGGAATTCAAACCATGGCGCATGTTGTTCAAGGCTTCACATCCATCTGTGAATCTACCTAACAGACAAACTTTGGCACTAGCACATGATCAAATGCACTCTGCATCTGCTGCAGTATCGCTGCCATGTTGCCATAGCAACCATTTCCCTCTACATCTGATTGGCCGAGCAGGGCTGCTGTTCAGTGGCCATGCAGATATGAGTCACATGCGGTGTGCAGAATGACTGGCGAAGGCTCGACTACTTTCACACATCTCTGTACTACAACCACCGTACCCTCTCGATTGTGTTTTGGATAACACTTAGACTTTGTAATTATAGTCTTTTATAATTGGAATAAAGACTTTTACACTACATTTCTTCATACCAGTGTTATACTGTATATCACAGAGGTGTCGATCTTTAGGGACCACGCCATTTTATTTGATGCAAATGCAAATTTTTCTCATCTCTCTGTGTAAAGATACAATATGAATTGGTGGACTAATGTAAAAAAAAAAAAAATAAATAAATAAATAAATATATATAAAAAAAAATATATATATGTAAAAAATAAAAAAATATATATATATAAAAAAAATATAAGTAAAAAATAAATAAATAAATATAAATAAATAAAAAAAAAAAAAAAAAAAAAAAAAAAAAAAATATATATATATATATATATATATATATGTAAAAAATAAATAAATAAATTAAAAAAAAATATATATATATATATATAAGTAAATAAATAAATAAATATATAAGTAAAAAAAATAAATAAATAAATATATATATATATTTTAAAAAAGATTAAATGTCTCAAAGGGCACAAAAGCATTAATCATAGTAATTGAGGTGTTATAATAAAATCAGCAAAGCAAAAGCAAAGATGAAAATGACTTCCGTGTTGTTTTGTTTTTTTAATCAGTCCAGGTAAATACAAAAAATACTGAGGTACGTCTTCATTAGCATCTTCTGCTGTCAAAACGAGGCTCGTGACTAACATTTGAGAGCTGTGGCACTGGTGTCTAATATCGTTCAGTGCTGATAAACGGTCTGCGCTGCGCCGCTCAAACGAGTAGAGCCGTTTCGTTTCATTTACCGTTTGATGTTTACCGTATGAAACAGAAATGCTCTTTTCGGTTGTGCACCAGTCCAACAAAATTTATTCGCACTGAAAGAAAGTCACAGTCTGGAGCCCTGAAAACACAATCGTGTAGTCTTAAGTATGGATGCTGCGGCCAGGGCGGGGGTTCATCCATGATGTTTAATACCTCCAAGAAGCTGAAGCATGCAGAAACTCAGTCTTTGTTTGGCCTCAGAGGCTTTGTTAATGTGCGGTCTTCATATTACACAACAACATCTGCATACAAAAACCAACAGCAGAGAGCTGACCGAGACTCTAATTAAAGGCGCTCCTCATTAATTAGTAAAAATGCTGTCAAGCGCACACACAAACCAAATAGGAAAAACAACCCACACGAAACATCTAACAGCGGCTGATGATCAGAAAAACAGGCTCAGCAACTGGGTGGATGTGTTGCACTGCTTTATTTTTGTGTCTGTTCACAACCACTTCTGGGCATAAACAGAAATTTGAAGAACAAAAGGGTTTGAATGATAAAACAACCAGTGTTGCAAGTGAGATCAGGGCACGGTCACTCACCAGTCATAGATGGTTATAAGTCATTCTCCTCCTCACATGATCCTTCTATTAATAATGTGCAATCATCATAATTACTTAATCTTAGGCACAGAACTGACTTATGTAACAAACCCCACGAAGCCAAGAGCAGTAATCAAACCAAACGCACACCAGCCTTGACAAGCGCCAAACATTTACACAAGTCAGCGCCGTCTACTCTCGGTGAGCCCTGAGTGAGACATGTGATCAGAGAGAGGGAGCTTCTCAAGTGAGACAGCCTTAGAAATAAATCGGTGATTTATGCCCATATTCATTTCAGCATATGCCAGCTCCTTGAGGCCTGGCCTGAATCCAGATAGGTCACCCGGGATCTTCTCCCTGCTGCTCAAATTTGTTTCTACGCCCTTCTGTTTCTAATGCTTCCCAAGATGTCTTTTACAGTAGGGAGGACCTTCTCAGCAGTAGGAGGTCTGAAACGTCTAATACCTCTGAGCATGTCTGCACTGAAGCAAATAAGATCTTCTGTTTCGACCTGATCAATGCTTCAAGGGAGCATTGTTAACTACGAACTACTCTTAGATACAGATAAAGCACTGTTTATTTTTATTCGCATCTTTGCTCTACTGCATTTGTTTGTAAAGTTTGATTATTTGTTCTTATTTTGTTTATTTGTATTTGTTTTCTCTGAACATGGCACATACAGAACTGTACTAAAACTGTGACCCTAAAACCGTGATGAAAACCAAACCGTGAGTAATTTGACCCGGTACAACCCTACTACCTAGAAAGCATTTTTAGTCATCACTGTTATGAAAGGCTGGTCCAGAATATTGGTGCTAATGGTGCGTTCACATTTACTACTACACATTTATAAGGTTTTTTTCTCCATATTGTTGGAGTTCTGGTTCTTGGCGCTGTTGCTTTTGGCTTGCTTAAGTTGGGGACGCTTGCTTGATATTCAGCAGTGTTTTTGATATGCCTGCATTGGTGTCGTTGTATGTGAACTGAGCTGACCCGGACGATTACGTCACTGTTTTCTCCAGTGCTGATATACATAAATTAACTAGACTAATAACTATTGATCTTTGCAACGGAATGAATCACTAATATACAGAATAAGCTGGACAATGACACCATTTTCTTTGGGAGCTGCTGTGCAGCCAAAATTTTTTGCCAATTATTAATGTAAAGCTGCTTTGCCACAATTTGCATTGTAAAAAGCGCTATATAAATAAAGGTGACTTGACTTGACTATTGTTCAGCAAATTTTCAGGGGGAAAAGCTAGGAATTTTAAGCTATCTGGACTCATTTTCAAATTTGCTGTGTTGACTAACAGTGCTGCTTGGTTTGAAAATGACTTCGGTGTGAGCTGGACCTCCTTTAAAATTTACTATTTCACAAAATATTTGTGAATACTACATGTTTTAGCCTAAAAAAAAATCCCTGCAGCACTCAATTAGAATCAGTTGTGAGGTATATCTACGTAAAGCATTTCAAATCAGCCATGATCAGTTTAATGATGGTTAGGATGTTGCCTTAAAGGCAGCTGCCTATGTAGAGATTAGACAGCAAGGCAGCTCACAAGGTTGTCTTTTAGATTAACCTGGAAAGTCTGTATAATTCCGTTTGTTATGAAAACGAGACATCCCTAGAGACCAGCACAGGTGCCGATACCAAAACTTACATCACTCCGTTATGTAACTAGTTAGTTATGTAACTGTAGTTAGTATTGTCTTCTACAAAAGGGCCGTTTCCTCTTTTTCTGCCAGTCGAAAACAAGCAAGCAAGGAGAAGTCTCATGGAAAGAATTTACAGTCCATTACTGACTATTTCCTGTGTATATGAAGAAAGCAGATACGTAAAGTCTTGTAAGGGCGGAAATCTTGAGGTCCTTAGAGTGTCTCAAATTTTTAGATAATCCGCACTTTCAAAGAAAGGGCTTAGGAAAGGGCTGTCATGATTCCTCGATTAAATTTGAGTAATCGATTTTTAAAAAAATTTACCCGTGTGGAGTAATATTATATACGATCTATTTACATGTGTGTAGGTTACATGCGTCTCATTGCTTTTAACGTTCGTCTGGGGGCATGATGAGTGCCATTTCCTCAGACTTGTAGGGTAAATCATTTACAAACCTATGCCAACACAAGAGAATACATCAATATCTTTCTAAATATGTAAACTGTTCATCGCGATTTCAAAATAAAAGTTTAAACCCTCGCTCTCGAGTTTGCAGGTATTTGTTAGAATACATAATGTACATATGTTGATTGTTTATATTATGTATATCATATGTATTTTAACAGTGTTGTTCCATAAAACCTTATGATTAGTTGCTTTTGATACTTTATTTGAACCAAATTCCTCATTGTTATTATATATATATATATATATATATATATTTTATTTTAAAGGCTATTGTTTGATTAGGTCTATTTTTATTACCATAAACTGGATTACTAGATTAATCATCAAAATAGTCGCCCGATTACTCACTTATCAAAATAATCATTAGTGACAGCCCTACAAATCACAGTCATTCTTTGGTGTGAGAGATCCTGCAGTCTGTAAACACACTCACAGACATACTGAACGGAGAGACACGCCTTTGGATGACTTTCAGTGTATTACATAACACTGCAGACATAATAACACCGCTCCTCCTTTTTCTGTAATTCACATTTGCCTGTGTAAAGCGCAGCCTCCACCTGGAACTGGGGCGGGTGGCACACAGTTTACACGCTTTAAACAAACACAAAACATAAGTATATAATCGTCTTTCAAAACTCAAATCACAATATCGCATTTGCAAGGTTTGGCCAAGTATTACATGAGGAACAAAGCTAATACCGACTTACACTAATCCCATTGATCTTGAACACAAATATACAATTGCCCCCAAAGCGGCATTTATAACGTGGCGCACTGATCAAGAAACATGAGACTGATGGCTGATATTTTAACACAAACTGATCCAACCATCAATATTTTCTAAGAGGCCCTTTTATCATTTCACAAAGCACAATTTGAGAAATGTCAACCATTATTGGTATATTTTGTCACCACTCTCAAAAATCATTGTGATATTATAACTTTGGCCAAGAATAATCACCAAAAGGTCCAGTATTACACACACACACACACTTTATGCAATACTAGCTCCAGATAATTATTAGCATCTGCCATTTGTTTACACGTTTCAGGGTTTGGTTTAAGTAAACAAAACACTATTAATAATGCTAATATTATCCCAGAATAAACTTATGAACACATCTCTTGTAATGACATTCAGATTTACCATCACATTTTTGTTTGTTGTTTAATTCACAGCTACATCTGTTTGCAGTTTCGTTTGCATTGGACAGCACTTCAGGCGAATTACTATAATTAAATTTGAAAGTGGTCATGCTACAAATTATATGCATTTCATAGATTTATTTTTAAAATTAACTGGCAAAACAACAATTTACGCCCAGTGGCCGCTGTCATATGAAGAGCAATGAGAAAAAACTCATTTTATTATTAGTGTCTGTATATGTGTGATGCATGCAGCGATTTACAGAAGCACCCGGTAGAGATCAGTGATCGTTTGATTGGAGTATCTCTATCATTAACTGTTCCGGACTTTGAATAAATAGCAGATTTTCACAGTATCCTGTGAGAATACGGAGCAAAAATTGCGTTGTCAATACAGCTGCAAGAAAGTTCACCTGGTCATTAATGGAGCTGTAGTCATTGGTGTTGGAGATGTCGTCATCCTCTTCCGAGTCAAAGAATTCCTCCTGGTTCTCCAGCAGTTCTGCCAGAATACGGCTGACTGACTCCTGCTCCTTCAGATCCTCCACATCTGTGTCTAAACTGCAGAACGTAGAGGACAGGGATCATTAAAAAGTTGAAGGGTGTCATTTTCCGATGTTAAAATACTTTATATCAGCTTAATATAGACTGATTTACTCAATGTAGACAATGAATCTGTGGTGCTCATCAAAACATTGGCTTAACCATTGGATTGAGTACAGGGCAGGACTATCTGTCTGATTGACATAAGGCAAACAGGAGAGGAGAGTTCAGGAAGTAGTTTCAAAATCAATATTTTCATTGTTATTCCGTTTGGTAACGCTGCAGAAATGATATTTCACCAATATTGTTTTGCACGGACCTCTGCAAAATTGATCAGACAGTCATCTTCTATACACAATCTTCCCTACCATTTAAATTTGTCTTAGCTCTGTTTATCATTTCACCATATGGAAGGTAATCCCACACAATCGAAACTGTGAAAAAAAAGATTCTGTGTGGGCCTACACTTGACAGAATGTGTTGTACTGGAAAACATGACTGTTTGCTCATCCAACATGACTTCCTCTAGTGCGGTTTCTTTTTATTTTTTTTTGAAAGCAAGGTAGCGAACATGAATTGTCAGGAATTGCAAAAGCATCTTACTGGAAAACGTCTGGCCCGAAGACGGCGGCGAGAGCTCCTAGGCTCCAGCTCTCTTCCTGAAGAGACGCCACACCGGACAGAAATCGACACAAGAAGCGAAGCAAGCTGTAGTTGACCTGCGGCAGCTGTTGAAGGAAGTACTTCATGTTTCTGCCCAGCTCTTCCTCACTGCTGTAGTCTATAACAGAGCAAAGAAATCAGTGGTCATAATGAGGGGAAAGTTCAGACGTGCAGTGATGACGATGATGATGATGATGTGAAGGTAGGGGGATAGCGAGCTGGCTGATGTAAAAGTGTGAAAGAACAGCTGTGCTTTGATGATGCAATTATATTAGAATTTATTCAAGTTGCCAGAAGATTCAACAAGGTAAAAAAAGGCATTTTAATTCAGGGGAAATTTAAACGGCACTGTTTTAAACCAAAAAAACTGAAATCTTTTACACGGCAATGGCGTTTTGAAGACCTAAAATTGCAAACTTTTGAAAACGCGATTGAATGTGCATTTTTTTTTTTTTAAATGATACCATCATAGTCTCCAAGTAAACTACAAAAACGTTAATTTCTGAAAACGGTGACGGCATGGATATGCGCATTATGTGTTCAGTCTATATGCGCGTGTGTTTCTTTACAAAGTGACATCGCCAACTACTGGCCTGGCGGCGTTTTTAGTTGTGTTTGCTGATCCGGGCGACAATGTTGTCGTCTGGACGCGAAAAACACAAAAGGAAAAACGTTTCCGTTTTTAGTACATCGTTGACGAGTAAACATACCCTCAAAGAGATCCAACTTAAGCCAATTTGGGCTTGTAGAATAACTGTGGCAGAGCGAAAGCTTTACCGAGTGTTAATTTAGTCTTAGTCCTGTGTCAAATGTACTTTTTAGTTTTTAATCACAATTAGTCAACCTTGTCATGTTTTTAAGTCAAACAAGTTTTAGTCGACTAAATGTCTGGTAATTTTAGTTCAGTTTTAGTCGATGAAAACTTTTTCGTCATGCTGCATAATTGTTAAATTGATAATCATGATTATTTTGCACAAAATTATAATTGCAATGACTGTCCCTCTTTCAAATAAGCAAAAATCATGAGATTGTCAACTAATACACTGTTCATTTTATCTCATCTGATTCATTATAAGCTATTTATCATATAGATTTACACATTCTCTACATTATGAAAACAGGTAAAACAAGAAACTTTTCTCAAAAATTAAAACTGTGAAATTCCTATTAGTAATTCCAATTATTCAAAATTAAATTAATGTTTTTCTTAAAAAAAGACTGTACTTTCACACAAACATTGCATTTATTCAGCATCAATGATTGCAAATACAGTCAAGATCCACCGATTCAAAACAAAAGATTCGTAAAGATTCTCGTCGCTTACTGGCAATAGAGCCCTCACTGAACCATCGGATTTCATCAAAATAAATCTTAAATTTGTGTTCTGAAGATGAACAAAAGTCTTACAGGTGTAGAACGACATGAGGGCGAGTAATAAATGATAGAATTTTCATTTTTGGGTGAACTAACTCTTTAAACTCGGGACTTGACATCTGGCAACCGCAGGCATGAACCCTCATAGTAGAGGCTTGCAGAGCATTGTGTAATTCAGTCTTTTTTCATCAATGATATTGGATGTTAATATAGTCACAGTTATTTTTTTTAATGACCATGGTATCGTCTTTTCATCATCTCATCTTATTCATAAAAAGAAAAGATAGTTGACGAACACACTTTGTCATGCTTTTCATTAACGAAATTAACACTAGCTTCACCCACCCTGATAGAGCTGCATGATTTGCGCCTGTAAGCTTGCAGGGATGACGGGCTCAGGGAGCTCCTGCAGGAAGAGGCGTAGCAGGCTGACGGCAGACGCCAGGTCGGCCTCTTTCTCCAGATTTACTTCAACGCCGCTGTCGTAACGCTGCCTGAGCCATTCCACGCGTTCTGCGTTCCCGTTCACTAGGAACAGACCCAGGTGCAGCCCTCCTACAAAACACAAACACACACCTCACTTAGAGAAATATGCTCACAGAAGAGACTCTAACGGCTGAATCACTGCATAGAGCAGCTGAATAAGCAGAGCAGTTGCTTGTTAAACTCATAATCTCTTTAGTCAGATCTGTTAGCATGATAAAATCAGCTACATTCTCTCAGTCTGGCATTTACGAGATAACGAAACAGTCCTGCTGACATTTTTAAAAATAACCCTGGCATATATATATATATATATATATATATATATATATATATATATATGTGTGTGACCTGTGCTGGCAAAATGAGTCGCAATGAGCAAATTTAAAAAAAATGAGTTAGTTATTTTCACATTCTCTATACAATATCTATATAACCTTCAAAGTGATGTATGATTTGTTGGAATCAGACAAAAAATGAGCTACACCTCTTCAAAGTTGACAGCAGAGTCAATTTTGAGAAAAATCAAGTTAAAGTTTTCTTTATACCTTAAAATGTAATACCACCACTAGTCCAATCCAAATATCTAATCTTTTCCATGACACCACGATTGTTTGATTAACATTAATGAAACAGACAGACTATATATATTAAGACCTCCTTCACCACACGTATCTAATATAATGTTACACATCAGTTGTTTTGACCCAACAGTTAACCAAACATTAATTTAAGACATAACAGATAATGTTTGCGTGAAAACATTTTTTTTTTTTTAAATTTCTGTGTATATCGGGATCTGTCTAAAGCGTCTTTCGGATCTGACTTTCAGATTTGTCAGTCCGTGCGATTAAGATCATTTTGTTTACATCAGCATGAGTTTGAAAGTCACATTTCAATCAATTCGCTATGAATATTCACAATGTTGGAATGCTGCACTTTTAAAACAACATCAAACTTGTACAGAGAGGAAGCGCGAGTCACTGATAAGCGAGCAGAGAAAAACGGCATTTTTCATGGACAAGAGAAAGGTACTCCTGTCAGAAAACATACAAATAAAGATACTTTTGGATGTTTAATTGCTATTTGGAGTTTTGGGATCACTAGACGAGGGCTTAATGAACTAATATTTGTGAAAACCCTAAATTTGACTGTAGCTCAATATTAACTTGCGCATTCAGACTCATTTTTCCAGCACGGGTCACATATTTATAGAGAGAGAGAAAACATTCATATATATATATATATATATATATATATATATATATATATATATATATATATATATATATATATATATATATATATATATATATATATATATTATATATATATATATATAAATAATCTAGTTTACATTCTTCTGACCAAATGTTTTGAATAAACCAATAATAGATCTTTATTACGGCTGACTTCTTGACTAAAGCACTTTTAAAACACACTGCGGATTTTTGCCAGATCAGATCAGAAGCTTCCTAAAAGCTCCACTGGCAAACAAGCATTAGCTGGTCTGTCTCAGTTCCCATCCCTGGTGCTCTGTGTGTGTACATAAGAGTCTAAACCGCATAAGGGGAAGCCACCGCCGTCGCTCACTGTTATGTCTAAATTAGCCTCAGAACAAAAACATCCTTCCAAAATGAAAAAGTGGAGGATAAATGCCAGTATGCTGAACTCATAGAGGAAGAGCTGGTGTTTGGAAACAACAGCGGCGGTTAAACCCCTTTCAAGGACTTAACAAACCTGCCAACATATTTTCTACATCCTTCCTGCGCTAGAGTTAGGCTGCCGTCCTCAATCTCTTTAAAAAGGCAAAATATAATTTAAAAAAAATGTTCAGTCTGCTTGATGTGTGAGCACTTTGCAAATACCAGTAATTGAAAAATGAGTAAAACATGACGAACTTTGTGTACCTACATGTGGAAATTAATTAGAAGGTGAAAGACTGTAATGATAGACTGTCATTTAAAAGCTCCGGCCTGAAAAATGTTCCTGTTTTCGCCTTCGAATCTGTATTATTGCAAAATAAAAGGAAGTACATCTTTTAGCAGGGAGTTGAGAGAGGCCAATCCTGTCATGCAGAACAAACAACATTTTTGGCTTTATCAGATGAAAACATCAAGCGCTGCTTCTTTGAGAGATATAAAATGGAGTGACCACATTCATGTAGAATCTATCCACATAGGTTTTTTTATCGGTTTAATCTTAAGATGCTTTTTTTGATCCTATAAGCTCATGTTACACAACCTTGTTGCAGGTTTTATGACTACAGTATTATGAAACCATACCATATCAATTACACAATCATTTAAAAGTTTGTTGTCGGTTGTAAGCGTCTTTGAAAGAAGCCTCTTCTGCTCACCAAGGTTGCATTAATGTGATGAAAATATATTAAAACAGTGAAATATTATTGTAATTTAAAATAACTATTTTCTATTTGAATATGTTTTAAAATGTAATTTATATCCAGTGATCAAAGTTGAATTTTCAGCATCATTACTCCAGTCTTTAGTGTCACATGATCCTTCAGAAATCATTCTAATATGCTGATTTGCTGCTCAAGAAACATTTCCTTTTATTATCAATGTTGAAAACAGTTGTGCTGCTTAATATTTTTGTGGAAACCATGACATTTCTTTCAGGATTCTTAGATGAATAGAAAGTTTAAAAGAACAACTTTTATTTGAAACTAATCTTTTCTAACATTTACTTTTGATTAATTTTAAGCATCGTTTCTGAATAAAAGTATTAATTTCTTAAAAATTACTTACAGAGTCCAAACTTTTGAATGGTAGTACATATTTGAAACACAAATTGATTCAGTAGTTATGATGCTACTAGACTTAAAACATAACTAAATCAATGTGTTCGTAAAAGGATATCAAAACATCAATCATTTTTAACGTTTTTTTCTAAATGGGTCAAAAATGTCCTAAAACCATGACTCAATTAGCAAACATAATTCAATTTGTTTTGATCTCTGGAAGGTCAGTAGCTAAAATGCTGCTATTGACGATAGCTAAAAAAAAAAATAAGGACAGAAAGAAAGTAACATAAGTCTCCCCTCACTTACCGTGCTCTTCAATGTACTCTACGATGCTCCTGACCAGTAGGGGGACCTCATGTCCTGGCTGCCCACTGTGCTGCACCTCCTCCAGGGGGATCCCAAACACTCTGGCCGTGCTGAGGGAGTCGCTGAGGGAAGTAGAGAGGCTCTTCCTCATCGCCTCCACAGCCTGGCTGCTTCAGTCCGTCTGCACACAGAGATGAGATGAGATGAGAACAAGGTCACGTCGGCTGGCCTACTCGTGACCTCCCTGTACAAACACGCTATCATGGGTGGGGCGCAGACTCGAACAACAAACTCCGGACAACAAGAACAAAAGCTGAAAATTGGAGCGCGACCTCTCCCATCACAGAAGAGGTTCTTATCATGTGTGAGTGTAGAGAGCGTACGCAAGTAGAGCGACTGTCATGGGAAAAGATGGTTAGATGCGGCACGCCGATTCTGATGGTAGCAGGTGGCTGCCATCTTGTTCAACATGCAAATGCCATCACAAATGACACAAACCATACTGTAACAGTCGACAAGCTGTTAAGGGAAAACTCTGCAACTGGATCGGATTAGTGTTCAGTATGATTAGAAATGTACACAATCTGAGCTTGATCTGTCAAGACAGCTGATGCCTTCATGACAACAGCAGCTGGTCTCACATCATTTTAGTTGTAATTACAACAACAAAAAGAACAATTGTGATATGAATAGACTTCTTGTCACAGCACACTCACCTTGTTGTACAAACTCCCAGAAGTTCACTTTATCTCCTGCTCCACTCACTAGTAGTAAAGGAAATATTCATCTATGGTTGCTTCAGGTTGTGGCAGAAGATGAGCCTGTAGTTCCTCATTGACAGACCGCAAATCCTGTTCAGGACGTTAGTGTTTAAGCTGGAGGAAATAAAACACACAAGAAAACAACAGCATCAGCAAATGCATTAAAACGGAAATAATCCTTCTGATTAATATTAGCAGGGCCACATTTACAAACCACTTATTCAGTTATTGGACATCTGCGGTCTGAAAAACATATCTGGTGAACTTTAAATCTCAATTAGGAAGAAAAACAGCGAGCAATCTGCTCACCCCGCTGCATATGGCATCACATGAACAGCATTTAATACTAAGTGGAATTTTAATCCAAACAAGGTTTCCAATCATGCTACTGAGAGCCTTGATGCTTCACTTTCATTTTTTCTTGAAAAAGGAATGTTAATGAATGTTCCGAACACTTCCAAGGAGGTAACGCATTACAAGTAACATAATTAGATTACTTTTTTCCAAGTAACAAGTAATGCTTTATAGAGCTGTGCGATTTATCGCGATTAAATCGCACGTGATATGGCAAAGGTCAGTAGTTAATGTTTCTCTGTCGGAAAGCCAGAGGGCGCTCTTGCGCAGAAATTCACAATACGCCCTTCAGCAGAAGAATATAATACGCGTCATATCGCTGTAGCTGAATGAACAGAAAATTTAATGATTGATTTTAATGATTGCTTTGATTGATAAATATGAATAATAAACACACGACACACAACGTCTCACAGAAGCTCAACTGTCGTTATGAAGTGAGTTTGGAGTAAAAACATGTTATTAATGTTGTCTTTTGTTGGACAAGATGTTAATAAATGCTTCTCCTGTCTGGAAAGATGTTTGACATCCGTTGCTTTTTCAAACGTACATTATAAGCGACTCAAACTCGCAGTGCTTTCAAATGGATTAACATTTGGAGCCGTACTTCACTGACAAGCTGTGCATTAACAAAAAAGAAACATCGCGTTTAAGCAATAATCGTGTTCAAGTTTAAAGTTCAAAAATCGTGCAGCCTTAAATTTACAACAAAATATCTGCGTTACTTTTTCAAATAAGTAATGCAAGTTACTTTGCTTTCCCATTTAATTCCTCATGTTGAGAGAAATCGTTCAGTATTCCTCAAAACTAATAAAATTGGTGAAATGCCGACCTGTAATAAAATGTTATATAATTCAGTTATACTTTATGAATTTAATCTCATTTTATTAAGCTTTGTCTTTGCGATGTCATCTCTTCATGATGAATCGATTGTTGTATTCCTCACTTTGGATAAAAGCTTCTGCCAAATGAATAAATGTAAATGTTTGCTGCTGACCGTCGATGATCCAAATTAGCCATACTAAAAAGAATAAATAAACCTCATATGTGTGTTTCTTTTTTTGTTGTTGTCTTTACTGCTGAAGTAAGAATGTTGAACTAGCTTCTCCTGCGTCCTATTCTTCTGCAATCCAGAATGGCAGCACAGCTGAGAGGTTTGTTTTAACTGCACAGATGTTAGTTTGCATTTCCTTCAGCCTGAGGCGTGTTCAGTTCACCTTTGGTGTGAAAGAGCCTTTAGATTCACCAAAACTATAAATTTAATATATAATTAAAAACAAGCAAGCTCAGTCCAGGGGATGAAAAGTAACCTAAAAGTAATCTAACTTATTACTTAAAAGTAACAATATAATGCAATTAGTTACTTTTTTAGGGAGTAACGCAATTTTGTAATGCATTACTTTTGAAAGTAACTTTTCCCAACACTGGTTCTAAGAGCATTAACAAAATTCCAAAAATATTCCAATCCGTTTAAAAGTTTGGGGTCGGTAAGATTTTTAAAAAAATGTTTTGAACAGTCTCACCAAGGTTGCATTCAAAATACATTAAAAATGCTGTGAACTATTATTACCATTTCACAACTGTTTTCCATCTCAATATAAGTTAATATGTAATTTATTCCTGTGATTTTCAGCATCATGATCCTTCAGAAATCATAATATGCTGATAAGCTGCTCAAGAAACATTTCTGATTATCATTAAATGTTGAAAAGAGTTGTGCTACTCAATATTTATTTTTGATGAATTGAGTTCAAAAGAACAGCATTTGAAATAAATATTTTGTAATTATTATAGGCCTGAATGTTTTTTACTGTTCTTTTCATTCTGAATAAAAGTATTAATTTCTTTCTGACCCCAAACTTTTGATTAGTAGCTCCACACAACATCTTCAGGGATGAACCGTCTGAAATGTATACACAGTGTTACAGTTCATTAGATCGACTCCATTACCTGTACTATCACTTACACAAAAGACTATTTGAAATGTTAAGAGCATTTTCCCTGTGCCAAATTACAAACCTCTTTACCACTTTAGGCACAACTAGCTGCCCGACAGCAGGCATGTGGAACAGGAACAAAATGTCCCAAAAAACGAATGAGGTGTGAATCGAGCCCTAACAGCAGATGTCTTCGTTTGCAGACAATTGAAACTAGATGTGCTTCTAATCCCACATATCACGCATAATGACCTTTCGCTCACAATGTTCACCATTGTTGGAGTAGCTAAACGCAGCTCGGCTCTTAGACTGTTAGCAGAGAGCACAGTATGACCTTGGCTCATTCCTCAGAGTTCTGGAGAACACATAAAGAAACGAAGCTGGAATTTTCTGCAGGCAAATCTCTCCGCATCTCCTTGGTGATATGATGTTTGCAAAGCTTAGTTGTCTCACTATGGTTACTGCTTACTTGGTGTCACAGGGAGAGTTTCTAGATCCAGTATGCCATAGATACACAAAGAGCGGCTTCAAACATTCCAGAACATTCCCTGGAACAATAGCTTCATGAAGATGACCTAACAAGGAGATTATCTGCCCACTTACAGCACAAAGGCCAAATCTCAAATGCCAATGATTAATTAATAACTGAGGATATCTTTAGAAAGATATGAAATTAGGAGGATCTCAAGGTTAAAATAAAAGTAGATCTGAGCGTTCTCCCTGTCATTGAGGCAAAGCACTTTATTGTGGGTCGTACCTGGCAATCAGGTAACTGGCAGTAACAGGCAATCAGTGGTACCGGGCTGAACGCGATAATTCAAATTCAGATATATAACACTTTATGGCACTAGCAGTAAAAACCCTTGATAACTAATTTTACAGTGTTGAAAATTATTTTTACTCTCCATATTTGAATGCAATTCAACCTCAAACTACATAAAACTCGTTTTGAAACAGCAGGTGATAATCTATTGAAATTAGGGCTGCACGATTATGACAGAAATAATACTTGTCAATTATTCGCTTGAAATTGTAATTGCATTGTTCAATTAATGATAGCTTTATACCGTCGTTTGAAGCAATTGCGTGCCATATTTTATGTACAAAACAAAACAAAAAACACTCTTCCTGACTTATTTTGTTGCTTTTCTATAGCATTAAGCATCAAATGTCAACTATACATTGCTTTGGTTTCTTTCTTTCTTTTTTTTTTTTTTTTTAAACGTAAACATATGCATGTAATAATAGGGGCTTTCGCAACATGTTCTAGGAACTTAGTTATAGGAACTAGCCACTAGGGTGGTTCCCGGAGAACTAATGTTCCCCTTGGGCAATTTTCTTGGTTGGAGTCGCACCGCCAGCAGGAACTCTGAGGTGACGTAAACTGCACTTGCTGTTGTGACTTATTTTGACAGCGCAGCGGACTTTTATTTTGACAACGCTGAGAACAGCTCAGTATGCATTCTTCGTCTTCATTAGTTTATGATCTGTTTAACAGTCCCGTCTAATATGTTATTAGATTGAACTGTTAAACAAAGAAAGTAGACAGTATATGAAAAAGCATTAGCTTTTGCCATGTGGTACATATTCATGTTTCGCTTGGTCTGCTCAAATTCGCACTAGATTTTCTCCTTAGGATAAGTTTAAGAGGTCAATCTATCACTGTTATCCATGTTTGTAGAGTTTGTTTGTGGAGTAAATATATAGGCTGTTTTTAAAAAATGGCGGGTGCTGCGGTTTCGCGTTCGATCGACCAATCAGCATACACTTACGTCACTGGTAGTTGCTTTTGTGTCGAGTTAGACCTTTTACACTCTGAAGTAGTCGTAGTAGTACCTCTTGAACACGGAAAATAACGTAAGTGGATATTTTTGTAGTAATTGCGCCTTTGAACAAATACGAAATCGTGGCATTCATAATCGTAAACACGATTAGAAATTTGATTAATTGTGCAGCCGTAATTAAAATATTTGCATATTGAATTGCAAATGGTTCTCTTTCTTTCATTTATTCAAATACTGAATCCATTTAGCCATCTATAGACCCATTTAGACGGTGTTGCATTATGTATTGATTCCCTACAGAAAACAACATGCGCCGAGTGTCATGACAACATCAGAGCGCATCTCATTGACGCAGAACCAAAAACATAACTTAAAACACTATTCTACTGCTGTCTTCACAAATGAACATACTATATAGTGTTGAAAAGATGTCAGTGTCATGGAAGATCCAGATTAGTCTTGTGTGATTATCAGATTTCAGTTTTGAAATGCGTCAGCAGGAGAAAGTAACTTAATATTAAGAAGCATAACAGGACAAACGCACAAATGACAAAAAACCCTGAGGTGATGTGTCACAAAGTGCATGGGTCATATCACGGATTGCATATAAGAAAAAGAAAATTTCCCACCTTGTGCAGAAGCTGGATGGAGAGTCGTCATGTGACTTCAAAAACGCCATGTCGTTTTCAAGAATAAATCCTATCAAGCCTGACCATCACAGATAAGATCTGATCCACAAATAAATAAATACATAAATAAATCAGGACACGTATAAATTATTCAGAAATAACCAGCTGGCCACACAACTGATGAGTCCCGACACTTAAAAGAACAACTTGAGCTTGTCTCTGACTTTGACATTATTGATTAAGAATCCTAGCTAGATGTGCAGGGAATGGAAATTTCCAGAAGGTTATACTAAACCACTGGATGCTCAAGCGTGAAGTAAAAAGGCAGGTCAATGGCAACACTGAATGGACCAAGGATGGAAACAAGGGAAACTACAAACTTAGCCGATCGGTTGACAACGTTCTGAAGGGACCCTGAGTAAGAGCAAGAGGTCAGAGCGCAGATTAACTGCTTAAAACAACAACTTCATTAAGCTACGTCTATCTTTGCTTGTGACCTAAAAGACTGCGACATAGAGAAGCAAAATAAACTCAGCAGTATTTATAGCATACAAATGCAGTCAATAGCCACTTTCACACTGTAAATTACGGTAAAATTGTTGGATTGACTATTCCATTAAATACACCATGTTTGCTAATCACAATCAACGGCTTTTCAGGCGGCTTTCCAAAATACTAGGGCTGGGTAACGATGCAGACGTACAGATTCAATTTCGAGTCACAAGATCTTTGATTTGATTCAATTTTCACAGCCCCATCACAAAATTACAATAAATGAATAAAATAGTTATTGTTTTTTGTTGCTTTTGACTCATGTATCCCTGTATTGTAATAAATAAGGTTAAGACACCAAAATTTTTACCAGTGAAATTTAACAATTTTTTATTCCAATTTCGATCCACAGCTAAAACTACTAACTAATATAAATTTCAAAGATTATTAAAGACAAGTAAACAGTCATTAATAATAATAAAAAAGAACAGATAATTAAACTACAAGCATTAGCACAAATAAATACAATCGAACAAAGACACAAATGAAATAACCAGTGCTTTTCAGGTCGGTCTAACATTAGTTTTCAGGTAAATAAATTGAATAAAATAATCAAATGTAACATAAAACTGCACATAATCTTCACTGTACAAATTAAACAAAGTTTAATTCATAAAGTTTGATTAACATTAAAACCAGACAGCAGCAGGAATATTAGGCTGCTGTCACTTTAAGAGCTGCACGGATCCAATATACTGATACACATCTTTCTCTACTGTTTACATTCACTTATGCCATTAGTAAACTGACGGTTTACTAGGACACTCGCGATAAATGTGGGTATTTTGAGATACATGTGTGTGAATTTGTCAGTTTAAGTGCAAAGAGACGTGAAAGAGAATTAATTTGATTGTTTGCACGCTGTCTGAGACGCGAAGATTTCTCTCACGCGTCTTCTTGTGCTTGAATGCTTAAATTAACCCTTCGCAAACAGTTTGATTGACAGGCGATCTGACCAATTATAACCCCGAATCCGCTACTTCATCAAAAGCAGTCAGGGGAGTTACTAGATTAACGTTGGTGAATTTGAACTTGAAGAATTGTGTGTCCTCACATCTTTCCGCGCTTGAAACAACATTCCTTCTGATGTTCATTCATGTTTATTTGATGCTCTAAATGAACTAGTATGAAGAGATGATCGGTTCACGAGGAGCTACAACGATCTGTCACCACACATTAAACACACACTAGACGCTATTTATTGATTAAACTTCTTTAACAAATTACAATATTTTAAATATGAAACTGTTTCATATCAAAAGTAACCTGCTCTGTCTTGTCAGTCGACGCGTTGTCGGAAGTTAGCATCCCTATGCCCTACTCACTCAGAAGGGAAGAACCCTTGAAGACTTGGGAGTATATTGCATATCATAACGTAGCCGTTTGGGACACACTCTGCAAAGGGAGCCATAAAAGACAAATTTACGTCCTTGATATGACCATGGCATGTACCCTTCGCTATAACGGACTTGTGGAAGGGCTCTTTGTCAAGGGACTCCGTTGTTTAGTTTAGTTTGAAATGCCCTACAAATAGAGTCATTTTCCCGAAGTGCCCTTCAATGTGCGCAAAAACGCTGTTTAGAATCTGTCGGAAATTCACAAGGATATATGTGTGAAAAACGCTATTGGAGATGCAACTAGATCTTTACATCTCCTGAAAAATTATATGCTTACCATCGCTGTCAAAATGCTTAGGTATTAATATGTGGTTGCAGGGTGTTGATGCGTTTACTATGTGGTTTGCACACCAGCAATGTCAAGTCAGGAAGTATATTGTATATCAAGTATAAGTATACTCTGGTCCCTTCTTAAAAGGTGTTTTTTTTTTTTTTTGTTTTATGAACATAGCCTGACAAACACACACAAAAAAATATTGTGCGTAGATTTGCTTAACGCAAATGGTTGTTGCTTGGATTTCCATGTGAAAAAACTAAATTTGCAAGTAACATCGAGTAGGAAGACAAATGAGGTGGAGTGGACACACCACGGCTTCACAATGTACCGCAGTCACAATGATCACATGATTATTATGCAACTAGAACTAAAGCAGTCTATTTGACAAAAATAGGACGCAAGTATCAGGCTAATTTACAAAATGCAAATACTTCCTCAGAACGAACGACGTTGCGTAATTGTGTCGTTTCTGAGAAACTGACAGCATTGCATTTAGACAAAACTGATCTGTGTTCAGTCGTGTGGCTCTTCTACAATTCCAAGTCTTAACAAAGCCAACAGGAAGCAAACTCAGACTTTCACTTTCGCTATCCGAAAAAAAAAATTCAAAGCAGCTCATCACATGACTGTGCTCACCATAGCAATAATCACTTAGTGCAATGTTCAAGATCTGATTTCATGAATGATAATTCTGCTGCTCTGTACAGTAAATGTATTATAGCAACCGATGTATGGGAATAACAAACGAAAGCAGTTAACCACAATCCAGCTCACAACCCATATGGTGCTCCAACTGCTTTCATGACAGGCGGTTGGACGAATCTAAAGAGAGTCTGTCACTTCGAGATGAGCCAAGCAGCAGCGGCGCTGAAATCTCCTCAAGGACAGCTGGGTTTAGCTGTAATCTGAACAAGACACGTTCAGCAGGTTTTAAAGGCCAGGTCACTTATCGCCATATCCACTATGGCTATAGCGGCTAAAAACCCAGTGATTGCCAATGGCTACAAACTAGCGCCAACTTTTCTGTTTTGGGAAGCCTGGATTCATGCTGATGTGAACGCGAGGGTTTGTCTAGTCTTTCAGACATCCTGTCCACGGCTCGTTGGGAGATCTGATGCGTTGGGTTTTGCTTGGCATTGCTGCGCTACAAAACAAGCGGATATCACAACAATCTATATCAACAGGAGGGACAACAGTCAATGACTTTGCTCTGTATCGCTCACGTACGCCTGGACAATTTATTTGGCTTGCAAGGTCACAATCTAACATTGTCTTCGAGGCTTACTTCATTACAATCTCACGCCTCTTTTATGTTTACTGGAAAAGGATTTTTAACTATTTAATGAATGTTCGCACTCACCAGAGCGGACTAAATGTGTGATGTACTACAAAATCTAGAAATGAACACAACTGTTTCAGGGTTTTATGATTCTACACGACCTTTCTCGGCTGTAACTGAGAGGCGTTTTGTGCTGAAGGGTAGGGAAAGACAAAAAACAGGCGTTTACATAATGTACAGACTATATATATTATATTCCAGGGGTTTTCAAACTCAGGTCCAGGGACTAGACAGACTGTTTAGAGAAAAACAGTATATAACGGTTTATAAATAAATAATAAAAAAGATTTCATACAATACAATTTAAATAAACAAATGATAAATAATCAAATTTATTAAAATAAGAAATAAGAAAATACATTAGTAAAATAATATAATGCTAGAATGAAAAAAATAATCTTAATAGAAATTAAATATTTTCCAAATAATATTTGGATATATTTGTAATATAAATTTCTCACAGAATATATATATATATATATATATATATATATATATATATATATATGCATGCATATGTGTGTGTATATATATATATATATATATACACACACACACACACACATATATACATATACACACATACATACATATATATATTTATATATATGCTCTATAAAGTTTAGTTTTTGATTTTTTCAGTCGCTGCAAATCCTTTCTAAACTCGAAATGAAATACAAAACGCTACATTTTAACATTAAAAAAAAAAAAAAAAAAAAAAAAAAAAAAATCACCTGTTTATTCAACTCCAACAAGGCCAACAAATCATTTAAATATTTAATCTATTATTAAGGAGCACAATCCCCCTCAGCTGCTGTTCCAGAAACAGCTCTATACAGGATTCAAGTTTCACATCCCAATTAAACGAAACTGAAGCTATTTTAGGACGTCGACAAGAGCGCTTTCCTTTATTTCAGATGACAGGATACTTATTTGTATAGACAAGATGTGGTTTTGACAGGCTGAACCTTCAGCTGTCAATAGTTTCAACCCACTTATAGCAGCAAAGAAAATATATATAAAAAAAAAATTATATATATTTACATAAATATATATATAATTGCAAATGAAGGAAACCCACTAAAAAAAACTACGCTTTATTTGTACTTAATGTAATAAAGCACACCAAAGAACAATGAATAAAAAGCATTCATAATTCTCATTAATAAGAAATAAACATCTTTCTACGCTATAGTGCTAGCATCATAGCTTAGCACTGTCAACATTATCCCTGCAGCCGCACATCAGTCAAGGCACAAAACAGCTTTAAATCCTCCACACAGGCATTTTATGCACATTAAATTAAGCCAGAAATTAATTAAATATGTAAAGCATGAAACACAAACATCACACGGCAATAAAAGAGAGCGAAAAATCAATAACTTGATAGAAATGTACTCTGAGGCGATCCCTCAGCTGGCTAACGAGACAGCTAGCATCCGCTAAAGTCATTCCATCGAAACCATCCGCACTTACCAGGTCAAACCAGACGATAAACGACACCAAAACGAATAATTTTACTAGTCCCTGCTCCAAAGAAGGCGATATAAATGGTGATAATGAGGGAGACTAGCTACAGTGTTCGGCTGACATGGCCAGTTTTGAAGTGAAGAGTTGGCTCGGTGGAATGGAGACAGTGTTGGTAACACACCCACAACGATGCCAAAAACATACTGATCCCGCCCCTCTCTTACTCTCTCTCTCTCTCTCTCTCTCTCTCTCTCTCAGCATCTCCTCAGCATTCTTCTCAGCACACTCTCAGTTTTCCAGAATATTCCATAGAATAACTTTATATTATTTCAACCTGTGTCACTTTTCTCATCAAAGTATACAGGGTCTGAAAAAGTCACTTTACCGAGCTTCGAGTATCTACACTGAAGGTTTAATATGTAAGTTTACATGCAAAGCAACACAGATCTGTTTTAGTAATAGTGGTAGATTCAATGTCTCTTCATTTGACTGGAAGTTAATATTTGAATAAATAGCTTCAAAAAGTTAAATTATACTTAAAAAACCTTAAAACGCAATTCGAAACAGATTAAAGCTGTGCTGTGATGACAGAACAGGATTATTTATGGAACTGCAGCGCCACCGTGTGTTTGATGACTCCATATATGCAACAAAACTGCTGCTAGTGTGAGAAGGCCGGGGCAAGTTGTCACACATTTTTTGAATTTGAAAGTCGTTTTCTGTCATTTTTCATTTTCTTGACAGCAAAAGTGCAGTTCAACATATCCAGCTTTATTAGAGTTCATTAAACACAGGTTGAGCATTTGGGCATGAGGTCACTATATGGGATAGGTTGTCCCAAAAGAAGTTAGAATGAAACAGCAAAATGCCGTCTTTTTATTTTAAGCCATCTTGTGACATCCTAGTGGATCCCAGCCCTTGGTTTAGAACCATGTAGTGAAGATCTAAAACTGAATACTAGTATGGAGAAGACCGGGGCAAGTTGTCACACTTTATGCTCCTTTTTTGAATTTGAAAGTCGTTTTCTGTCATTTTTCATTTTCTTGACAGCAAAAGTGCAGTTCAACATATCCAGCTTTATTAGAGTTCATTAAACACAGGTTGAGCATTTGGGCATGAGGTCACTATATGCAGGGTTGGAGAGTAAAGAAATACAAGTAACTTAGTTACATATTTAAAATACAAAATTTAAATGTTAAATGGGTGGTAATCAGATTACAGTTACTTTTGAAAAGTGTTTTAGATTACCAAAGTGATTACTTTGAATTTTAATGTCATTTAAACATTAATGTAAACATTACTGGATGATCTATGACTGTTTTCATGTTTTCTGATAGTTGTTTGAGCCCCTTGTAACTGTTAAAAAAGTAATTGCAACTTTTTTTTTATCACAACTGTGTTTTATAAAATCAGAAAAGGGAGATATAAATTCATAATTGCAAGTTTTAAAGTCAGAATTACTTGATAAAAACTTGCAATACTGACTTTTTTTCATGCAATTGCGAATTTATATCTCAACTTCTTTGCTTGCAATTCTGACTTTTCTTATATATGTCATAATTCTGACTTTTCTCATTATGGTCAGTTTATATCTCATAATTTTGACTTTATAACTTTATAACAATTGTAACTTTATATCATGCAATTCTGAGAAAAAAGTCAGAATTGTGAGATAAAAGCTCACAATTACCTTTTTTGTTTGTGCTACATAATTATTAGTATTCCAAAGTATTCTAAAGTATTTAGATTAAGTTACTAAACTTTGATCATCTAACAAAATACGTTACTAATTACTTTTTAAAGCATGTATTTTGTAATCTGTAGTGAAATACATTTTTAAAGTAACCTACCCAGCCCTGGTTATATGGGATAAGTTGTCCCAAAAGAAACAGCAAAATGCCATCTTTTTATTTTAAGCCATCTTGTGACATCCTAGTGGATCCCAGCCCTTGGTTTAGAACCATGTAGTAAAGATCTAAAACTGTGTGAGGCGCTAAAACATACATTGAACATATGGCAATGGCAATTTATCAAAAAGTGCCTTATTTGTATTGACTTAATATTCATTTGGGTGTTTGTTTTTTTTTATACAGTGGGTGACCTGGAGATATAAGTGCAAATAGAACTTGTTTGTTAGTCTATTTCACACTCTGATCAGTTGTAATGCATTACAATATTCTGTTACTCTGTAAAAAAGTAACTAACTGCATGGAAAATAATGCAACCTCTTTTTCTCTCTTGGGCTGTGCTTGCTTGCTTGTTTTTTTAATGACAAAACAAGTTTTCTTTTTGGCAAATGTAAAGGCCCTGTCACACCAAAAGTGAAATGAATAAGCCTCAGGCTGAGGGAAATGCAAATTCAATCTGTACAGTAGAAGGCGCAGCTCAAACAAACCTTTCGGCTTCAACCATCCCAGAAGAATAGGAAGCACGCAGGAGACAGCAATAAAAACAGAAAAATGAAACACAAATGTGATGTTTAGCTAAAGTAATTTTTGCTTATTCGAATGGTTGAATTGGATCACAGCAAAGACATTGCTTAATAAAGTATAATTAAATAAGTATATTTGTGTTATTTAACATTTATTTATTGCATGTTTGCATTTCACTCTTTTTATTCATTTTGTGGAATACTGAATCTCTTTTTATGCAAGTGAGATGAGTAAACACATGTTTACATTTAGTCTAGAACTACAATAAAGCCCTGGGGATACTTCGTTTTTTTTTATACACAGCCTTGGAAAGTACGTCATTTGACTCGTACGCTTACGCAGGCATTCGACGCATGCGCAGTTTGAGCAATCTCTCGCCACGAGTTACAACCCATCTTTGTATTCTTTCATGCTAGAGTTGTACAAATGAGGTACTTTCTGACCTCTTCGCACAATTTTTCGTCTATGTAGGCCTCCATTGTCGCTGTAGCTTGCATGCGTTCCGGTCTGTTCTGTTTATGCAGTTTTTCTTTGACTACCTTGTGTACGTGCGTTCTCTTCCGATAATGAAATTCGCATTACGCTCTGACCATAGCATAAGCCTAAAAAGTGAACTATACTTTGGGCTCTTCGTGGGGGTCAGCGTACAGTGCGCGTGATGCGAATTTTGTCATCAGAAGAGTATGTGCAGTACATGCTGTACTGGATTTTTGTAACCGCGCATACTGGTCACACAAAACTAATTACTGCAAAAAACAACGAAAAAAAAAAAGCATGTGTGACCAGTATACGCCGTTACAAAAATCCAGCGGTACATGTACAGCACATACTCTAGGCTTATGCTATGGTCAGCGCGTGATGCGAATTTCATTATTGGAAGAGTACGCACGTACACAAGGTAGTCAAAGAAAAACTGCGTAGACAGAACAGACCGGAACGCATGCAAGCTACAGCGACAATGGAGGCCTACATAGATGACAAATTGTGCGAAGAGGTCAGAAAGTACCTCATTTGTACAACTCTAGCATGAAAGAGTACAAAGATGTTTACATGGGTTGTAACTCATGGCGAGAGATTGCTCAAAATGCCTGTGTAAGGGCACGAGAAGTATACTTTGCAAGGCTGTGCGTTTGACTGCGTGTGCACTAGCGTAAGTGTAAAAAAAAATGAAGTATACCAAGGGCTTTACTCACGATTTCTCTCAACATGGGGACAGGAAAGCTGTCAGTCAATAAATTAGAAAACAATTTTGTTGTTGTAAATTTAAAAGTAATGCATTACTTCACTTTAAAAGTAATCTGATTACGTAACTCCTGTTACTTGTAATGCGTCACCCCAACCAACATTTTTGAACTGGTGAAAAAGAAGGATCATAGTATAAACTAGACACACCCTGTGATTTATTTAAATGTTTATTGCTGTGCTTGAAGATTACACTCCTTGAACTTAAGTTGTGTTTGGTGGGTCAGTCCAAACAAAGACTCAAAACATTTCTATTATTTATTATTTAAATAGTAAAACAACAATTCTGTGATACAATACATATGCTTCACTAATAAATTCTGAACAAGCTAGACTATAGGCAAGGTGGTCCATACACAAGAACCTATTCTGTGTGCTTATACATACAATCTGATGTACAAGAAGATACGAGAAACATTCCATTTACCAAAAAAAACACAGTCATACCAAACAATAGCTTACAAATCCTGCACACCTCAAAAGAGGAGGCACATATAGTGTGCTGATAGGAGGGCCAATATTAAATAAAAAGCTTCATTTTAAACACATGACCTACTGCAGGCCCAAGGTTCATGTGCTTGCCGTGTGACAGTACATGTCCACAGAGGAATAAAGTATACGTGTAAATATAAATGTATGATATGATTTGAGTCGCTTATATTCGTCTCCTTCACTTCACCATGAAGTACCAAATCCCAAGTGAATGAGTTACATAAGAAAGCACTTATGGGAGAAACAATGTTTGGAAAATGATTGTGAAGAAAGACACTTTGCCTTCTTTTACCGGTTGACTGTTGGCATAGAACACAGTAAAATCTTTGAAGATATTATTTACCTCAATATTTCTGCTCATTTGAACTGTGAGAACTCTAAGATCTACTTTGACACTTGTGGATAGTATATCACAGTAGTTTCAAAACCAGACAGCATCCAAATATAGTGTCAGGACTGCTTTATATGCCACAACACAATGAATCAGACCAAGAACTGATGCTTCTGAAAACATTACACATTGCAAAATGTAATGATCACTTCTTACAGATGGCGCTTTTCTTTGCCATAACTGCACATTTGGCTCATAATTACATTGTAAAAGAAACATTTTTGTATGACTATAAATTATTCCACAATAATATAACTTAATAAAAATGGACTGGTGTGTTTTATCATAAGCTTGTCTGGGTATATGCTTTGTCATGCTTTTAAAAAAATTGGTCCTCTGGTCATCCACAGTTCACTGGTAGTGCTGTGCATCCCACGATGTTTTCAGCCGTGTGCATAACGTAGAACCATTAGGCCTCGTACACCCTAAAAGGGATGAGAAATAAACATTAGTGAGGGGTTATACTGGCCTTTTTAAAGATGCATAAAGTATTTTTTGCTGCACAATATGCCAGTCATCTTGGGATTACAGTGACACCTACTGGTGTGGGTCTCCGTCTCATGTGAGTGCACATGGCTTAAAAGTCAGCATGAAACAGACATTGTGATAGTATTTTCTTCTTTATTAGGGGCTTTCTCACTGCGTAGATATAGGAACTAGCCACCAGGGCAGTTTCCCAAAAATTAATTTTCCCCCTAGGGTAATTTTCCCGGTTAAATTGGCACCGTCAGCAGGAACTCTGAAGTGAAGTAAGCCAGCCAAGAGTAAAGTCATTTAAAGGTGCACTATGTAGTTTTTCCTCCACTAGAGGTCGCCTATTCAAAACAAAGGCGAAGCTTGATGACGCCGAGTTTGAGCGAGGAATCTTGGGACATGCGGTCTTCACCTCACAGCCGGTGGAAAAGAATCGGGACGGGACTCGAGCAGAAATCACGTTCATGGATGCGATTATTAACGTTACTGTAGTGTGAAGCAGAGCAGGAGCGAGTGTTGTGGAGCTGAACGAGACGATTGATAATGAGAGACGAACGACACACGCCTCGAGAGCAGCGGGACTTTTATTATGCCAAAGTCGCCGGAGCCTCTTCCTCTTTTCCAGTTGAGTACGAAGTAACGCAGCTCTGTTTATCATATTAGATACATTTGAGTGTGTTGAAAATGTCTGTCTGTGTTCCCACATGTAATATATATTAAGTTTTTCCATGATTTCTACAGAATAAAACCAGAAACCGAACACAGACACAAATGCTAGTTCTGACAGAGGAACTGTCCACCGAAGACATCGATCGCTGAGTTTCCACACATTCAGAATGTTTTTATGTTTCATTTGTATTTTGGTGCGTTTAATAATTTTGAATGGATCCGTATATATATGCAGTCCTTTGGCGTCTCCCTGTGGTTTTGTTTGGTATAACAGGCTGACTTGTGCTTATTTGTTTACGTTACTGTATAACTTAAAGCAAAGTACTTTTCAATGTTAAGAATGTCTGCAAAGTATGTTTGCAATAAAGAATATTGAAGTTTTAAATCTATCTGGATGAAAACACTAGAATACAAATGTTTTTGTGAATAAAAATGGAGGGTATTGTTTTGATTTGGAGGGGGGCCTTGGGGTAAAAAAGTAGACAAAGGCGACAGGTAAACGCCGTTAACATTATCTTTCTGTATGTTTATGTCTCATTGCTGTTTTTCATGTTCATGGAGTTGGTTCGTGGCGTAAGTTTATATAAACTGTGTTTACACTAGAGGTCCACTTGGATCCAAAAAGGTCCCGAGGTCCAACTTCGATCCAAAGTCAGGTCTAAGGTAATTTAAAATAAATGTGCTTTTTCCGAATGGTAATAAACTTAATTCATCTAAACATTACACCAAAAGTTCTAGGACGTAATGAGGTTACAGTCATGAGTGACTGACATTTCAGCACTTCAGTGCGTACTTGCGTGTTTGTGTTAAGTGCATTTTTGAGAAACACACGTAGAAAAGGAACAGATGTTTGTAAACTTGCATATATAAATCCATCTTATAGCTTTGAGATACATCAGGAAAAGCCACTTGCTTCATTACGATGCGAGTTGAGGTGCAGACAACAGTGAATCCATGATTTATTAGGCTATCGATTTCATTTTTATCGAGCTATCACGTTTATTGTTTCAATCCACTGGTTACAATTGAAAGCCGAACTCCGACATAACATATCAGGCAATAACATAACGTAATAATAAATAAGTAAATAAATGAAAGTAATGGAGCAGCAGCCAAATCAGTCAGTAGGACCCCAGGATTTTTCCCGGGAGCTGAACATATCAATGTCGTTTTCGATCAGGGCCAGTCAGGTTCAAAAATAAATGCCGGGTCGGGTCTTTCTCGGGTTATTTAAATATTAATTTATGCACATCAGGTTTGGGTAAGAAGTGATGAGGGTCGGATACAGATTTTAGGACCCGAGAAGATTTCTAGTTTACACGGCTTTTTAAAAATAGCATGTGTTCGGCCAATCAACGCACACTTACGTCACTGCTGCTTTAGACCCTAATCTGAAATAGGAGCTCATTTAGTCTCTCAAATGCCTCTAAAAGATGTTCCCATGACTAAAATCTTTCCCAGTTCATAGTTTCAATAGTTCTTCCTCCAACAGTTACAGGAACTATGAAGACGTTCCTCTGGTATGAACGCCCCTACTGTGATGTTTATAATAAACACTACAAAACACTATTATTTATAATAAACACTGCAACATTAAAAAACAACAACAATAATTGTCAGTTATGATTATATATATGTTTAATTTCCTCTTAATAAAGAACTGAATGCACCTTCAAAGTCAACATAAAATCAAAATTGGCTTAATTTCATTAAATTGCTGTAAAATCCAACCTTTTCCCAACAACCACAATGCATTCTTCATAGATTAAATGGTCTGTTTTTTCCTCATTTAATGCCTATTTAATATTTACCTTGAAATATGTCAGATTATGTGAGTAATTTGTATTTTAAACTGCGTTTTATATTGACTTGCGTGTATAGTTTGCATTTCAAATCTCATGACGATGAGCAAAACATCTGATGTTTACCTGTGTTTGTCCTTCCAGATTTTGAACCACTTGACAAGGTTCTTGGTGCTCTGGAGTCTGGGGTGCAGGCAATACTCTTGACCTTTGAAACGAGACACATTCTCCATGGTCACACTGTAAACACAGGAAAAATTAGGGATGAGAGGAAGGGAGGAGAAGACGGGTAAACAGGAAGAGATAAGGTTATTCAAGCCACACAAACATTATGCATGGAAAATCGGGAGGTGGAATACAGATTTCCAAACTGAACCTCCTTTCTAAGAGGTGAATCATCTTGACCACAGAATGCTGAACACGTGACCAGTAAACAAATCCAAAACCAAAGCAGAATTCAGTTCAATTTTGCCTATTAACAAGATGTCCACCGCATTGCTGGAGTCACTGAATCGCACAGACCAGGAGTCTTGATTTTCTTTTTACTTTATTATTCACCTGTGCAGCCAAAAGAGCATGTTTGTTGTCTCTAAACTCGCAGGAGCTCTTGTGAGACTGGAGAAGCTTCCAGAATGTTAAACTCACACTCAGAATCCAGTGCCATTTACTGGAGAGAAGGAACATTCTCAGCTCAGTCCAGCGGGTTTGTTTTTCTCTGAGGTCATGAGAATGCAAATGTCCACGGATTGTTTATCAAAACCTTTAAGGTTAAAAGATTAGCCAGAAAACGAATAAATAAAGAGTTTATTTCTCGTAAAAAAAAGTAAAATATTGTTCCGCATTAACTGATAATTATATAGAGCACACAAAATGCTATAGATATTACATAATCATCACAACAGAATCAACGTCTGTGCACTTCAAATATTACTGTGAAGTAATCCGACCGACCGATTTTAAATTCACAGTTTATAGCAGAATCTCTCTCTGATCCATATGTTACAAGATTTTATTCCAAGAATAAACATCTCATTTTACTCATAAGAATGTTATAATTCTTGTTCATTTTAAGAATACGCCCTCAGCCTTTCTAGAAATCCCCAGCTCTGTAAATGCACTGCATTACCAAATATGTCCAGCAGATGGAACACTAAAATATAGTAATGTTGACAATAAAAAAAAAACAAGCTTATTAAACAAACAAGTTTGCTTTCCATCAAAGAGAACACATTTGAATCTTATAGGTTTCATGAAGAGAAAGCATTTTCATTACATGAGTTCATTTTGACTGAGCTTTCTCTTGCACTGCCGCTAAATCATCATTCAGATCCTTCTGGAAAATCCAGCTAAAACAGCGTCTGCTGGCTTTACAAGGTGTATGGCTGATCTAAGATAGTCATTTATGGTCATCAGCGCGCCCAAACGGCTTTGATGGTCGATCCGCTGGATTACCAGACAACTGGTTTGAACTGGTGGGGACTGGATTGAACTGGATGACCATGCTTGACCTTTCTAGCAGGTTCTGGAGCAGATGGCAGTTTATTATTTATTTATTTTTACAGCAGTGACAATCTACACACATGCTTCAAATGGCTCACCTCAGTTACATCATTCATTTCTTAGCAAGATCTTAGAAATATTACTGTACATGCATAACAACAAAATACACCAAACAAGCGAATAAAAGATATTTTTTCCAACTCACAATATCATCTTTTCTTGGCAGTACGGATGTCTAGGCTTGATCTCCAGCTTTTGTACATCTTTGTACCGGATCTTCGGGCCTTTTCTTGTGCATCTGCACTTATATGCTAAGAAATGAATACAAATGCAAGGTTTAGTTTTGAAAAAAAGTCATGCAGTAGATAGAAATAGAAAAAGATTGCATAAAGAAAGTGCAAATTTAATGCCTTATTTACAGATGTTTCATGATCATTTATTTGCATTAATTCTTATTAATATTTATGTGATTTATTTAAAATGCAACTGCACCCCCCCCCCAGACAAAGACTCTCAATACTGTATTAATTTTATTTAAAAAAAAAATGTTTTCTTTGCATTTTTTTAACCTGAGATGCTTTTTTTAGCCCCTAATAAAGAACTTTTAAACACTTGCACAACTGAACCGACAAATGAGGCTGTGCAAAATCAACACACAGCACTTTCATTCGATTCATTCAATGCCGTTTTCTGTGTTCTCTCTCTGATGCAGGTGAGCTGCTGAAAGACGCGTGACCTACATCTAATCCCTCATCAATCTTCTGCTTCATTCAGCATCATCTCTAAACAGCCTCTCAGGACAGAAGCCAACGAGACTCATCCAGTAACACAAAGAGACACTATTTACTATCCCTGGCAAAGTTTTTCCAGACTGTCAGAGAGAAGTTGCACCAGTTGCAAAGTTGCAAACATTGATAAAAATGCAGTGCACTCTTCACTGTAGCTAATATAGAAGCTAAACTCAATAAGTAAAAACACTCACCCTCTGTATTGAGTGAATAAACGGCGATAACCAGCAAAAGCAGAGCGGCCGTGCAGCGATTCATCCCAAATAGTTAGTTGAGAGCCTCCGGCAGCCTCCGGTGTGTTTGCACCGCTCAAATCCAATAATCGAGATCCTCACGCTGGGAGTTGTGAAGACAAGCCCGCTCTCTGTCTCTGTGATGTCAGTAGCAGGTTGAAAGTGCTCCGCGGAACGTCATGCACACCGTTGCGCGCGCTCTCCTCAATGTGATGAGGCGCTCTCGAGCGCGCGGAGCTTCTATAAACACACGCTCGAGCGCCTCATTGATATGCAGAGCCCGCCGACGAATTAACTGCGGCCGTGTCTCCAAAACGAGCGAGCTGCCTTCCTAGACAGCATCTTTGGGCAGCGTGGACGCAGTCGAGGCTGTCTAGGTGGGCAGCTCTCTAGGTTTTGAAATCTATCCGCAGAGAAAAGATAAAATTGAGTTATAAAGTTTATTTGGAGAGTCTGTGTGTTGTCAGGGGAGATAATTGCATTGGCTTTCATGTCTTTTAAGACACTTAATTTGATTCTTGCTCATGAATAAAGGCTCAGTTTAGCACTCTTATTAAATCAAGTCTGTGCATCATCTTTAAAACATTTAACTTTAACTTCTTGGGCAGTTTAAATAAGTCTTTTTGAGACTTCAATGTGAGAAAGTGTACGAATACTAGTATTTGTATTGCATAATGGTGACAATTGATAATTAATAAGCAATGTAATAAATGTTCATTGTTTAGTTATGTTCATTAAATGTATTAATAAATGTTAATTTCCTTCATTTTAAGCAAGAAATACAGTGATTTTTAAACAATAGTTGACTTAAATAAAACTACCCAGCTGGTTGGGCAAACATTTAACCCAACTAGCTGGGTCAAAACCACCCAGTAGCTGAGTTTGTCCATTTTAAACCCAAGTTGGATTGTTTTTAACCCAGAATTTTTTTAGAGTGTCTTAATAAGCAATGTAATAAATGTTTGTTGTTTAATTATCCTTCATTAAATGTATTAATAAATGTTAATTTCCTTCATTTTAAGCAAGGAATACAGTAATTTTTAAACAATAGTTGACTTAAATAAAACTACCCAGCTGGTTGGGCAAACATTTAACCCAACTAGCTGGGTTAAAACAACCCAATTACTGCGTTTGCCCATTTTCAACCCAACTCGAAGCAGCATTTTGTATGTTTTACACATATACACAGAAATGTTTCAAATCTTTCTAAAATATTTAACTTGAAATGGTGTTTGTGATGAGCAGGGCGGGAGAGAGCCGTGAGGGAACGGCGCGAGGCCGGTGACGCGAGTGAAAATGAGCGTCAGCTGCGCGCTACACCGGTCTCGTGTCTCTCACGGAGGAGCTTAAAAGAAGAGTGATGACAGTGAAGGACGAGAGAGGACCAGGCCTGGACTTTATGTTGTGTTTTTATTATGTTTGTGTGGGCGGCAGTCTCCGTGAGGAACTGCTGCCATTTTACTTTCGTTTTATTGTTTGTTTATTTATTTATTTTATTTTTATATTCCCATATTCACGAACTGTGTTACAGTGTTATATTCTGTTAAAACACAAGCTGCTTGATATTTTAGCAGTTTTAAGAGCAGCATAAGAGTCCAAATACTTTCAGAGCTGAACTTAACTTAACAATCACCCATCACCAATAAAACATTTTAACTGGTGAATGCCTCTATAGCACTCTTTCTGTGCATCATCTTTAAAACATTTAACTTTAACTACTTGGGCAGTTTAAATAAGTCTTTTTGAGACTTCAATATAAGAAAGTGTATATTATGTACTGTTATTTGTATTGCATAATGGTGACAACTGCTCGCTGTCCACCCTTATATATATATATATAGTCATCACTGGCATTTTAAAGTGAATTACTATAAAATAAACAAAACAACAGTTTTGCATTTATTCATGTTGAAGGTATTTATTTAACACCTGATCATGAATTCATGAAGAATTCAGCATATTAACAAAACGTGTAGGACATCTGAAGGGTTTAAAAGAGCTTTTTTGAAGATGCAAATTTTTATTTGCACATTGCACCTTGTGTGACACGCAAAGGGAGTTTCTATGTATGGTTCATTCAATAAGCAACGCTGTGTGTGCTGTTTTTATCAGCTATAGTTGCTGTTCTGTGCTGTGTACTTCCATAAATGCGTTATAAAAAATGATTTTATAATAAAGAGAGTAAAACTACCCTTTGTTGTCAGCACTGGCACTGTACAGCATTCGGCTCTGTAAATGATACCCCTGAGAAGACTGTTTCTGGTTTCCTCATGCACGGATGATTGGAGGGTATAAAGCAAACCATCTGAATACCTGTCTGCGGACTAGAGCCTCATCCCAGCTGTCATCAGCCATGCCTCAGTCCATTTCATGTCTGTCTGTGCTCGATCCAAAGGTCCAGGAGAACTGAAAAGCATGAAAATCATGTGAAGCTGCCCTTCATTCTGTCTGACTGCTGTAATAGAGACTTAATGGTAATAGACAATATCGATGCCCCTCTTTAAACCAAAGCAACTAAAACTGTCAAGTGCATTTATGTTGTCAGTCATACCAAAAACAGGCAGCTATATCTATTTTTTATTGATATTGTCATAATACTGAGATTTTCCACTCATGGATAAAAGGAGTAAGCATTGCAAAGGCAATATGAGATATTTTTAATCATGTTCTTGCAACGAAAGCAATACAAACCAACTGGCATCAAGGTTTGACAACCACAAGTGTCCACAAATTGTCACATTACTTTTTTTTTTTCACTCTCTTTAGTTTGAAAAATATACGCTGCGTAAAAAACAGGCTAAAAATGGACAAACCTGCAGCGATTGGGTTGTTTTAACCCAGAGGATGGGTTAAATGTTTTATTTACGACATTTAAGGTTGGGTTAAATGTTTTATTTTACCCAAGTTTTGTTTAAAATGACTATATTGCTTGCTTAAAATTAAAATTAATCCATGTTGGAAATGAACATTTATTAATGTTTAATAAATGAATATATATTAATATGTTTGATGAATAATAATTAAACAATAAACATTTATTACAGTGCTTATTAATAAATGTTCACCTTTTGATTATTATTGTTTCTTCTAGTAATTATGTGTCTGATTTTTAATTTCCAAACTATTTTGGGTTCATTTTAAGCCAGTATTATAATTAAATAAAACTGCCCTGCGAGTTGGGCAAACATTTAACCCAACCGCTGGGTCAAAACAACCCAATTGCTGAGTTTCTCCAATTTAAACCCAAGTTGGATTGATTTTAACACAGAATTTTTTTTAGAGTGTCTTAATAAGCAATGCAATAAAGTTTATTGTTTAATTATCATTCATTAAATGTATTAATAAATGTTAATTTCCTTCATTTTAAGCAAGAAATACAGTAATTTTTAAACAATAGTTGACTTAAATAAAACCACCCAGCTGGTTGGGCAAACATTTAACCCAACTAGCTGGGTTAAAACAACCCAATTGCTGCTTTTGCCCATTTTCAACCCAACTCGAAGCAGCATTTTGTTTGTTTTACACATACACACAAACGTTTCAAATCTTTCTAAAATATTTCACTTGAAATGGTGTTATATTTTTGTTAAAACACAAGCTGCTTGATATTTTAGCAGTTTTAAGAGCGACATATGAGTCCAAATACTTTCAGAGCTGAACTTAACTTAACCAATCACCCATCACCAATAAAACATTTTAACTGGTGAATGCCTCTATATACAGTAGATTAAGCAACAAGCAGTTTAACTAAATAAGGAGGCAAAATGCACACGGTAAATCAGTGGGTGATCTAAAATAAACATTTCTAAAGACAGCTTTTACTCTGTCACATGCAGCAACATGCTGGCAACAACGCAAAGCAATCCCCGCCGATCACCTTCCTCCAGGTCTGTGAAAGGACCCGAATGACCCTCAACAAAATGAAGCTCATTCCAGCCAAGCATATTGGAGCAATTACTCTTGGTATGTTTATAAGACCCTTCTAGACCAAAGGATATTTTTTGGCATGCAGTCCATCCTCCTTCTCTTTGAAAAGTGTTTGTTTGCAACAGTGATAGAGAGATTTACCACCGCTGATATGGAATAGTACCGCAGTCTTTGTATAATAAATGCACAGATCAGTGGTTCTGATGGATCGTGAGTCTGTTTTGAAAGGGTTGCGCATAGATTATTCTAAACATGATAATTGTAAATACAAATAATATAACTAAACACCCAATCCAGCAACTTAAACAGGCTTAACAACTCTTAAACGCTTTCCATATCAGTGACTGGCATCAAAGGCTGCATAAGAGTTTCTGTCACCTGATAGTTCACAATTAGTTGTGTTATAACAAGATAAGGGCCTTTGATTGCACGCAGTAGCGTGACTGTATGAAAATATTTTAAAGTGATTTATTTTTCCACCCACACAGGCCCATTTTACTTTATTGTTGTTCTTTCATTAACTAATGCATACAAATAAAACCTTCATGTCTTTGTTGCATGATGATATAGTCCGTGGGTCTGTCATGTTGAGTAATATTTTCTTTGTTGCATTATGTCATATAGCGTATTCAATGCACTGCGTATCCAGGGCTGGGTGGGTTACTTTTAAAATGTATTTCACTACAGATTACAAAATACATGCTTTAAAAAGACATTTGTAATGTATTTCGTTACATTACTCAAGTTTAGTAACTTAATCTAAATACTTTAGAATACTTTGGAATACTAATAAGTGTGGAGCAAACACAAAACAGATGATTGCTGAGTTGGAGTTGAAGTTTTTATCTCACAATTCTGACTTTTTCCCTCAGAATTGCGTGATATAAAGTTGCAATTGTGAGTTATAAAGTCAGAATTATGAGATCTAAACTCACAATATTGAGAAAAGTCAGAATTATGATATAAACTCACAATATTGAGAAAAGTCAAAAATATGAGATATAAACTCAATATTGAGAAAAGTCAGAATTATGAGATATAAACTCACATACTAAATTCACAATTGCAAAAAAAAAAATTTGTATTGCAAGTTTATATCTCCCAATTCTGACTTTATAACTTGCAATTGTGAGTTTAAATCTCGCAATTGTGAGAAAAAGAAGTCAGAATTGTGAAATGCAAACTCACAATTGTGAGGGAAAAAACAAATTGTGAGAAAAAGTTGCAGTGACGAGTGAATTATAAAATGACTCACAAACAACTATCACAAAACATGAAAACAGTGGAAAACATGAAACTTAACTCCACTTTTTCAGACGGTCAGAGTCAGAGAATCACCAATCGCTGTTTAAATGACATTAAAATTCAAAGTAATCACTTTGGTAATCTAAAATACTTTTCAGATGTAACTGTAATCTGATTACCACCCATTTAAAATGTAACTGTAATGAAATACAGTGACTCAAATTTTGTATTTCAAATACGTAACTAAGTATTTCGTTACTCCCCAACTCTGTGCGTATCAGCACCACATCTTCAAAAGGGAAGCATCGCAACATGACAAAGTGCAAATCAGCACGTCAACAAGCTCCTTTTTTCTTGATCAGGCATGTCTGAGCAAACTGCTGCTACAGAAGGGTGGTGTTTGTAATTGCACGTAATGATTTTAAGTCGGGTTAGCCGATGGCCAGCGGGCTCTCAGATTCTTCACGTACACTTCCTCCGTGAGAGAACATGCTGGATAATTGCTATGTAGAATTCCAGTATACGGTTTCATTATTCCAAATGTCCTGTAGGAATGCCTGCGTTAAATAACACGCAAAGGGAAGCCTACGTATACGGCATGAGACTGAGAATACCTAAACAGGAGACACACAGAAGATGCATTTGACTTGCAGTGTCACAAATAATTTGACTTCATAACAGTTTATTTTAGAGAGAACAAATTTACACATTGGTTGTAGAATAATTGTCCCCACATTGACATATAAACAGAAGCATTAGTACATACCAGAGTCTTCGATCTGGTCAGCATCGTACGAGCTGAGATGTTGGACGCATCCAGGCAAGTTTCTGTACACCTCCATCCATCTCTATAATTCTCGCTGGGTTTCAGTGAGTAAATAAATGTGATGGGAACACTAATCTCTGATAACGTTACATAACACTGTCTTTGGAGCTTGCTGATCTACATCTATGGTGGATATGACATCTTCCTGAGGCATTTTCATTTTATTGAAAATTTAAAAACAAATGAACCAAATTTAAAAATGAATCTGCATGATCATCGGAGAAAGGAAAAAACTTTGAGATCCCTTTAATATCATTTGTTGTCCATGAAGCCAACCTTTTCGAATTTAACCCGTTGACAATAACAACACAAAATACATCATAACAAGTCATTTGTCACAGTCATGCTTAGTTCTGTCTTGTATTGTTTAGTCTAGTTTTGTTATTCTTAGTTTATTCAGTCATTATCTGCACCTGTCATCATTAATCAGTTCAATCTCATTCACCTGTTTATCATTTCATCAGTGTATTTAAGTTCCTGTCTGTTCTTCATCCCCGGCGTTACATCATTCCAATGCCATTAATAATGTGATATTTCTTGATGCCGGCACATTTGCATGCTACACATAGAATTTCAAACAATTCAACACAACAAAACAATTCACACCGACTGAAAAGGCTATAGAGGAAGGGATTTTAATATATAATAGTCCAGGAGTATCAAATGCACAGTGGTATATCTATTGCCTCTGGGAAACAACGGCGAAATCATGATCACCTTTAAACTTTAATCAGGACCGTGAAGTGGACAGAAGTAATTGTTTTGAAGATTTATGACAGCCAGAGGTGTAATGATGGAAAAGGTTGGAAATGAAAAATGGCACCGAACCGTTTAGAGCTAAATAAATAGATAGATATAAATAAACAAATTCTACAATGAACTTGTATTACTCTAGATAGGCCAGTTTTATAAAATTGGTGCCAGAAACGATCCTGGCAGCTGCATGTTGTTTCGTCTGCAGGCGAATTTGAGATGAATGGCAGTTTCACATTTACTGTAAAGCTATAATTAAATGGACAGTTTTAATTTAGCAGAAGCCCTGGGGTAGAAAAGCTGCATTTCACAACATTATTTATTAGTTATACTTTAGGCTAAATACAATTTCTATTTTCCCCTCAGTAGAATATTTTTAGCCAATGTTTTAATTGAAACAAAAATTATATATTTTCACATTTTTCACATTTTTCATCATTTAGCAGACGCTTTTATCCAAAGCGACTTACAAGGGGAGCAATTAGGGGTTAGGTGTCTTGCTCAAGGGCACTTTAGTCATGGTATCGAAGGTGGAGAGAGAGCTGTTTATGTAGATATAGTTTATGTAGATATAGTTTATCTATATATATATATTCTATATATATATAGAATATAGAATATAGAATATATATATAAATAAAATTCATTGAAAAGAAAAAGAAAATGTTCCATCTTTAAGGTAGAAAGTAAACGTTTGTGCAGTGCTTGCTTGTAATATATATATATATAAATAAAATTCATTTACTGCCCAAATAACCAACTAAATAAATAAATACAAAACAAATTTTTATAAAAATAAAAGTGCCCAATACGGAACCCTGGGGAACACCGAAGGTGATAGATACCAAAGTAGAAGAGAAGTTGTAGAAAAGAAAATGTTCCATCTTTAAGGTAGAAAGTAAACAACGTTTGTGCAGTGCTTGCTTGTAATATATATATATATAAATAAAATTCATTTACTGCCCAAATAACCAACTAAATAAATAAATACAAAACAAATTTTTATAAAAATAAAAGTGCCCAATACGGAACCCTGGGGAACACCGAAGGTGATAGATACCAAAGTAGAAGAGAAGTTGTAGAAAAGAAAATGTTCCATCTTTAAGGTAGAAAGTAAACAACGTTTGTGCAGTGCTTGCTTGTAATATATATATAAATAATTCATTTACTGCCCAAATAACCAATTAAATAAATAAATACAAAACAAATTTTTATAAAAATAAAAGTGCCCAATACGGAAACCTGGGGAACACCGAAGGTAATAGATACCAAAGTAGAAGAGAAGTTGTAGAAAAGAAAATGTTCGATCTTTAAGGTAGAAAGTAAACAACGTTTGTGCAGTGCTTGTTTGTAATTACTGAATATTGGAATTATATATTTGAAATTTTACCTTTTGAGTCAACATTAAATCACTGGACAACTTAAGTCAATTCTATGATGTTCTTTGACAGGCATTCAAAAATATTTCTTACAAATTAAGGACCCTCTCAAGTGCCAAAGTCCACATAACAGGCAGATGGTGTAACTTGGAGAGAAATATGTGTTTTGTCCAAATTTCGCTCAATAGTGAAGCCCACCGCTCACACCAAGACCTTTCTGTTGTTTTTCCAAGCATGATTGCTCTGTTGGAGCTAGGAGATTTATTTGACTGGGTGAGACTGATGTAATACACCAGCACCCTGTGATAAACTCGTGTCTTTTAAGAACCTTCTGTCCAAACATCACATGCCACACTCATCAAACCTGCCTAAGCAGGGAACACATTTGAAGGCTTTGGCCAGAGGCAGGAGTACCAACACAAGGCTGGTGTTTAATCCAGATTGCATGTGTCATGAGCTTAGTATGGTTCTTGGGAAAATAAAGCCTGGCTGATTATAGAGAGTGCGGTCCAGAAAATCATCCCACTACTGTGTAAATAAACAGCAGTTAAATAACCTGATTAATCCCACAAGTCCTAGCACTCGCTCTCTCTCCTTTACACATACACACCCAAGCACACACAGGTTTGTTTTGCTATCTTAGTGAGGGCATTCCATAGGCTTAATGGTTTTTATACTGTTCAAACTGTACATTCTCTCCCTAACACTACCCCTACTAAACCTACCCATCACAGAAAACATTCGGCATTTTTACATTTTTAATAAAACATTGTTTAGTATGTTTTTAAAGATATTTTAAATGTTCTCAGTAGAACATTTTTATCCAATGTTTAATGTTTTAATTGTAGCAATAACTAACTAAATAAATTAATACATTTATATAAAAAATAAAAGTGCCCAATACAGAACCCTGGGGAACACCGAAGTTGATTAATCCCACAAGGCCTTCCACTCTCTCTCAGCTCTCAGATATTTCCTTAAACCTCAAAAGATTGTCGGAATTTTGTTATAGTTTAAGAAAATTGACTTTTAAATTAATTAAAATAATTTTAAATGAAATAATTTATAAATTAATAACACCAACTATTTGGTGATTTTACAGTTCCGAAAACATATGTAATTTATGTATAATTCATACGAAACCTCAAAATTGATGTGTTTATATGAGGAAAACAAAAACAAGACAGGACATGCAGATATATACCGAGCTGTAAGATGTAAATAGAATATGGGTCACACTGACATTTTGTTTTAAAGCCAGTATCAGACAACAAAAGAGTAACGTGACTAAAGTGTTAAATAGTTAAAGTGACATGTAAATGGATATCGAAAATAGCCCGAAGATTGCCTATGTAAGGTATACAACCCATAGAGAATGTGCTGCCATCCAAATAAATTGCTCTTGGCTGCGCACCAATTCATTGCAATGGGGTATTGACGTGTATGGTGAATATTTAAAATCTTCCACTCGTCTCAGTCCTCCCTCGAGATGGTTCTGACAACACAGCCCTCTGTTCGGAAACACAACAATATTTATTTGTTTTCCAACGCGTCTCAACGTCATTCTGTATTTAATCGGAGCACTTCAAAGTCATTGTTATTAGGACAAAACAGCTGCAGGTAAAAAACGCGTCCAAGTATGAGAACCCGGAGGAGTGCATTTTGCTCGGGCAGAAGAAGCAGGCACCTTCCTTTAAGCTCAGGGCTCAACCTTGGCTGGGAAGTTGAACTGGTAATGGGCAGCCAACCCTGGATCTTAGCAACTGCCATTGACCTGCTGCGGAAACTATGTGTGAATGAGGCACAAGTCCTGAGACAAGTTTGCGCCCAGGGTATAGGACCATTTTTTCATGGGCCATAATAGTGGCTTTGTGCACACATTATCTGCAGGCCTGGAGGACCCTACTTGGGATGAGAAGCACGGGAGACAAAGCAGATGCCCGCTGGTGTAATTGCACCAACACTGGCATACCATAGTGCACCACAACTGTTGTGTAATGAAGGAAATGGGCATTTTCCCCAAGGAAAGCGTTATTCCACTGTGTAAAAAACAAAACAAAAACAAAAACATGTGGACCTGTTTAAAAAGTTAATGCTGCATGCTTAGTTTTTACTGCGGTTATGATTGCCAGTCATCTATTAAAGCACCAGAACACGTTGTTCAACATCCGACTGACAAATCGACCTCCTCCATTGTGGAATTATGAGAGAAAAGTTGATAAATGCAAGACAATGTTCCTATTGTTCTGATGGAGAAGGAGGCGGTGACATGTTCTGAGTCACCAAACATCCTCGTTATTACGCACAGAGGCGCATGACATGCTTACAATATGAATAATAACGACACATTTGAATAGTGACGCTGGAAAATCAAACTGAACGACTTCACTGTGGCTTGAACTATGGCAAAAAAATGAGCATTTGTTTTTTTATTGTCAACAATACAGCACACTGCAAAAATGATCAAATAAAGGGTGAGAGATTCACTGGAGCTTTAGCAGCTAATTGTTGTAACTAAACAAAATCCTCTTAGTGATTACATCGGGATTCATGTGCTGAGGATTATGGGAAATGTGCAGAGGTTGTTTTGCTTTGGATCAAGAATGACAAATAAGCAAATATCACGCAGCTGGGTGACTGAAATGCAAAACTGTGAGGGGGAGAGATCACAGTGAAGCCGCACAATAGATAGACTGTAGAGATTTCTTCTGCTTTGGAAGATCTGACGCTAATCTGTATTTCACTGGGGAGAACAATGCGAAACAGAGATATTTCATGAATCACTTTAAACTTCATTGTTCTACGGGGAAATGCGTCATCGCTTGCCGGAAGCGTTTAACCACGTCAGCCCACATATTTTATACTCTGATATAGCATAATGGCAATTTGAATGCCAAAACATCTTTTATTTTGTCATCATCAGAGAATACATGAGTCACCGAAAGTCTACTGATAGTGAATCTGTAGGGTTTTAGAAAAGTTCAAAGAAAGAGCATAAATAAGTTGGAGATTTGCTTGATTGTATTGAATGTGTACTCCAAAACTTAAATGCATATATATTTTTTAAAAACTTGCAGATAATATGTTAATTATTAACGAAATAAAAGGCCACTTAAGTGTAGTATACAATTTTAGTTACTCTTTATTTTAAGGTGTCTTTGTTACAACGTTTTTATGCATTCAAGTACTGAGAAATATACATGTAGGCTTTAGTTTGGTTTAGTTGCATATAATTATAGTTATTACTATAGTAACTACATGCACACGTTTATTGACACTGTAAAATAGTGTCATCACAATTTCTTAACATGCTTATAAAAATAACGACAATATTTTGTAATAATGACAAATTAAAAGTTCTATTTTAAAGTACATTTATTACTCTTTTGTCATATTGTGACATAATTTTAAGCATATTGTGTTTTTCAACAGTACATTTAAAGTTGATATATGCTAAATTGCAGCTATAACATTACTGATTCGTAATTGCAATCAGAAAGACAATCATTTTAATAGATGAATTTACAAAAACGTGCTTGTCAGTACATTCAGCGGTACATTTTAACCTTTAAGACAAAAGTGATGATGAAACTACATTACATGATTACATACAATGCATTTAATATTCATTTACACCTTTTCATTTAATTGACACGCGTCCACAAACATTCAGTTCACACTTAAGTACATTCTTTTAACGTATTTTTTTTTAGCATTTTTACATGCGTGGTAAATCATTCTGAAACTCACCACACCTGTAAAGGTTCATCCTTTCATTCAGTGCCACACAAACCACGCTTTCTTCCCAGAACAACCCACGTTTCCACACATCATCACAACGCAAACAAAGCGGACCACATCCCTCCCTCGTGGAGATTATATTACAGTGGCAGGGAAGGGCATTGTTCCCCGTTTCTTTGGCAAATAACGCAAACGTTTCCATCAGCAGTTACGAAAAGAACAGGTGGAAGAGTCGCAGATGACACGGCAAGTTAAACACAGAGCGTTCCCCGTCCCTCCACCGAAGACTCGAGACAGAGAAAGGCCTTGTGCATTGGTGTCCTTTTACTGATGAATCATACATGATAATGCTCAGAAGAGACTCCCAGGACAATAAGAGTCGTCAGGAATCCTCTGGAATGTTATGTAAGCGAGCCCTTTGGATTAGACACAATCTAGCACTTTTCCCTCAGATTTCGACATAAACAGGATGTTTTGAGGAAACTTCTACTGTAATGTAGTCCCGTGGCGCAGCGGCCGCTCATCCATCTGACCACGTGTGTCGGGGTGAGGGTGTCTATACCCTCTCACACACAGCAGGAGGGTCTCGCTCAAAGCTGCCAACCTCAGCAGGAAGCTAATTACTGTCTCCTCGCCCTGCGTGGCAGGGGGTGTGAAAGCGTGGTGTGCGACTCCAGAGGCGCTGCCGAAAGTAGAGCGGCAGCCACGCAGCGGACGCCTTCTCAAGCACGAGAAGCCGATTCACATGCACACGCATGGGTCTCGCTTCAATCTGGAGGTCCCGAGGAGGTCTGTCATTCACAGCCGCATGCGGCTCTTCCTAACATTCTGCTTGAATGCGCCCTTGTGCTATTCGGGAGAATTCCGATGACTCTGATATGCTTTTCCTCAGTATTCCAGATGCAGTGTGCTACGACGCAATTTCCAAGCAAGTATGTGATGGTACGTTAAATCAGGCATTCTCGACATTCTTCGAGAATCAGAGTGAACTCTGAACGCGGAAGGATAGAAGATGAATTAGAAGTCTAAAACGAGAAATGTCGGAGGACTTTGATATAAGAATAGAGGAGCTTGAGCTTTGGCTTACGTCACACTTACATCATGCAGAGGTCAGAGGTCACACTATAGCCGGAACACGACTTGCGTACAATTTATAAAGTTTTACACTTGGATATTTTTCTTACCAAAACCCATCGCTTCACTTCAGAAGGTTTTTGTTAACTCGCTGGAGTTGTGTGGATTACTTTTATGATGGATCGATGTGCTTTTTTGGGCTTCAAAGTTTCGGGTACCATTCACTCCCATTATAAAGCTTGGAAGAGCCAGGATATATTTTAATATAACTCTGAATGTATTCGTCTGAAAGAAGAGAGTCATATACACCTACACAATGCTGGGTTAAAATTGGACAAACCCAGCGGTTGGGTTAAATGTTTGACCCAACCTGCTGGGTAGTTTTACTTAACCCAACTAAAATGACTATATTGTTCGTTTACAATGAAATTGTTCGTTGAAAATAAAATGCTTAATAAACATTTATTAAATTGCTTATTAATAAATGCTCACCTTTTGATTATTATTGTTGTCTCTAGTAATTATGTGTCTGATTTTTAACTTCCAACCTATTTTAGGTTCATTTTAAGACAGCCATATAGTCATTTTTAAACAATAGTTGAGTTAAATAAAACTGCCCAACACATCGGGCAAACATTTAACCCAAACTCTGGGTTTATCCATATTTAACCCAACTTGGGGTTAACCCAGCATTTTTTAGAGTGTAGGATGACCGGAGGGTGAGTAAATTATGGGATAATTATCATTTTTGGCTGAACTCTCCCTTTAAGAAGTCAGTACCTCTGTTTCTGAAGGTGAGCAGTCGCCACACCTGAAATATGATTCATAGCAAGTTTCTGTGCACTTGCTAGGGTGTTCTGGGTGATACATCATTGCTGTGCGGTTGCTAGGTGGATGCTTTCTACCCAACATTTATGTTTTCATCATCTTAATGTGCTTTTACTGTAGCCTAGTTTCTGCTTAATAGAGTGTAATGAGACTTTGATATACTTATAAGCTACTGAAAAAAGCATAAACGTCAGGGCATGTCAAAACTAGTCCTCGACCCCACATCAGCCTCAGACCCCAGAGGGTTGAAGGGATATTTTGTGGGGAAAAAAAAGAAAACTGTAATTATTTACTCACAATCATGTCATTCCAAAAGATGAAACATTATTTGCATTATTTGAAGATGAAACATTATTTAAAATATCTTCTTTTAGGTTCTACATTGGAAAAATATATCATACAGGTTTGAGAAACTGATGAATTTTGGGTGAATCATCCCTTCAAGTGAAACTCCATGTGCAGAATTTTTTCAATCCAGTCATTTGCATGAGTTAATCTGCATGAGGAAATCTTTCCCAAAACAGATTCAAGTTTCAAATTCGCAAGAATTTCACATGAATTCGCTCGGTTGCTTTGAAAGTTTCATCTGTGTGAGCTGTGCTTATTTACAATAGACAATGGTCCCTTTCCCCCCCACAACATTTTAGTAATGTGACCGCACCTTAACATAAACTTTTAGGCAAATTTCGAGAGTTAATGCTCACACTGCTTCCATTCAGGATTTGAGCATTAATTCTAAAATTTGCATAAAGAAATACCTAAAATGGAAACCCAGCAACTGATGTTTTGGTCCTTAGACATGTCTTTTGTTGTTGTTGTTGGTCAAGGGATTTCCTAAATGAATACAACACACCTCTCATCAACATCATTCGTGTCTGTAGCGCAGGATGAACCACAAAAAAGCGAAAGTCTGAAAGTGTCACTGCAGTCGTCATGTGATTTGAGAGTGTTGTGCAGTGACATTGCACAATATATCGTTACAAAACAGACAGTGAGTCAGAAGGATGTTTCAGACGGTGTTTGGGCCAGCTGTCAATGAGAGGTGGGAACATTTATTTTTCTGTGAATGCTGTATGATAAACACTGGTTCAGGCTGTCGTGTACCCTGAGACAACGCCTCCACCAACTGGAGTTCGGCAGTATCAGCATCCTGCTAGTCTTTCCGTGTCTGCTTTAAGGGAGTGTAAATGCAGGTATTCGTTAACAAATGACAATATTTAGCGACCCAGGGTTAGCAATTTGAACAAACCACTAATCCTGGGTTTAAATTTAGGAAGTCGTCCCACACCGTTTGCTCTGTAGACATAGATGATGGCTCAAAGCTCGTTGAGGAGAGGTGTGCTATTACTGCAGCTATAAGTGTTTAGACTCTTTACAGGGCAAATGATAAAGCTTAGGACTCTCGTACCAGACACCTAGCAACCTCCGACAGTCATAGCAACGTCCTAGCAACCGCACAGGACATGTAGCAACACCCTAATACTGCGTCAGCACAGGTAATTACACAATTGTAATAATATTTCACTATTATTGCTGTTTGTAATGTATTTTTGATCAAATTAACTAAATATAACAAATATATGGCAGTGTATACTACTACTTTTCTACTCCATACAAACAAAAAGCCTCTTATTTAGACTAAGTGCAAATAGTAAATGCTAATCAAAGTGATTTTAAAGATAACATATCATAAAATCTCATGTTTAAATGCTGCATCTCAGAACCCAGAAAATGTGAAATATGACAACTTTGTTTTGGTAAGCCTTTGCATGTGAAAAAACGAGACGGTCAGATTTCGCTTCTCTTGTGACGTAGGAAGAGGATCTTATTATAATATCACGTTTCCACCCACAACGCCGCCATTTTGTTTCCGCAATAGTTCACTATTGGCAAAAGTTCGAGCAAAGCATGCTAACTGTCGTTGGCGGCACAGAGAACACTATTTAGCGTCTTGTTAGCTTGCATAGCCTGTAAGTTGACCCTGGCAAGCTCGATTGCTAAAAAAGGAGCGTTTCTGTGTGAGCGATATAAAAACTACTAAACCATTCACAGCATTTGATAGCATTCATAAATGTTAGCCTGGTGTGTATGGATCTGTTTGGCATAGTGGGTGTCCATACGGGATTTGCACAAAAGATGAATATGACGGCGCATCCTAGTTGATGAGTTGAATCAACCACAGCAACTACATTCAGAATCGTTCAGAAACGTCTAAAAGTTGTTGTTCTTCCTGAGTCTCTCCATCAGTGTCGACTCCGGTTTGAACAATGTAAGGATGAACACCGTCTGCGTGAGATTCTCCAGCTTTGTTGTTGTTGAGCTGTTGAAGCTCCGCCCTCTTCTGGAGCAGCAGCTCATTTGCATTTAAAGGGACACACACAAAAATGGCGTGTTTTTGCTCACACCCAAATAGAGGCAAATTTGACAAGCGATAATAAATGATCTGTGGGGGATTTTGAGCTGAAACTTCACTGACACATTCTGGAGACACCAGAGACTGATAGTACATCGTGTGAAATGGGCGTAATAGATCCCCTTTAAACGTAAAATTTAATTTTGCTAAAGGTAAAATATATGTGAGGCAAGCTGGGCAGAGTTAGTAAAAAAAATATTCACTCCCCTCCTTTTCTCTTACATTTTAGAAAATGTAAAAATCTGCTTTTATTATTTTTGGCACTTTTACCACTTTTGTGAGGGAGTATAAGGAAAAAATAGGGAGTAGATGGAGGGAGGACAGGACTGTAAAATTACAAAATATGGATTTGAACCTGACCTGCAGGAGCACCACTACACATCATGTTGGAGCATGTGCACTTCCCAGCAGCTCACGTCTCCAACACGTCAACCATTCCACCCAAATCTGTTATTTAACCACATTTAAATCCTTGATATGTGATTCTTCACTGCAGGAGCTTAACAAAGCCTCACATTTGTGAGGAAATCCTAAATAGAACAAATGTAATGGTGTAGGTTAAAATAATACCTCAGGATTATGAAACAGCTTGAGGGTGACTAGATAATTACTGCTTTACTCTCATAATCTCCGTTAGCATCTCTCGGGTGGGTGTAATGGGAAGGACGGTTAGCATGTCTGGCCTACCCATGAACTGAGATTTGTTCCACATCATTAGAGTCCGATGCCGGTCAATTGCGGGAAAGAGTGACATTTACTGCAGCACCTTATCATGGCTTCAACACATGTGTAAGTTAGAGACTGCCCATTTAAATGCATCAAGGACACGGTGGCCTATCAACCCATCCATCCAAACTTAGGCTTAATTGAAAAGATTATAAATGGTTTTTAAAGTCGCAATGAAAAGGAAGTATAGCGGCAGCTTCCACTTTACTAGTTGACACTTAAATATAATCAGATAGGGTATGGAATTTCCTCCCCCATCCCTGTCTGGGATAGGAATAATTGAGGTTGAGGAGTTGGGGTGGAGGAGGAATGCTGGAAACCTGCCGTGGAACATAAGTAAGTTCTCTATATTACTTATTTTATCTTTAACTTTTATATTATATATTAATATTAACTTTGTTAATAAAGCATCACATTGTGACGGACATCCGAATGTAACGGTTTATCGAAAAAGAAAAAAATGTAGGGCGGAGACTTGGCTCAATGCAGTGGTTTGGATGTTACGATGTGGGCGTAGCACACAAAAGTGAAGGCAGACGAATGTATGTTTGGGTTTAGGTGACTAAATGATCACACCAAGAACAATAACCATATAGATGACTATAACAATAAGTATATTTGCGTCCACATCAACGAACGACAATTTCAAATTGTGTACAATTGCTCTCCATGATGCATTTACATGCTTTAACCTATTTTTTCAATAGAGAGGAATAAAAACCACACCTAATCTCTTTAACTGCAACTTAAAAGGAAGTAAGACAATATTTTTGAAACTAGCGCTGGATACCTGAGGTCATTGACCCTTCGCAAAACCCGTTTCATATTTAAAATATAGTAATTTTTTAAAGAAGTTTAAACGATAAATAGCGTCTAGTAACTCTTTAATGTGTGGTGACAGATCGCTGTAGCTCCTCGTGAACCGATCATCTCTTCATACTAGTTCATTTATAGCATCAAATAAACATGAATGAACATCAGAAGGAATGTTGTTTCGAGAGTGGAAAGACGTGAGGACACACAATTTATCAAGTTCACCAACATTAATCTACTAACTCCCCTGACTGCTTTTGATGGACAAAATGGCAGATTCAGGGTTATGATTGGTCAGATCGCCTGTCAATCAAACTGTTTGTTAGCCTGGCATGATCTCATCGTTAATACTTCTCATTATCTATTCCGAGGGTACGATTGATTGTTTTCCAAATATACATTTTATTTAAAGTATCCTTGAAAGTGACTTGTCAAACAGTGGTGGCTTTTTCTTGATCTCTGCAATCTCGTCAGCCATTTTAAAAGCACGAGCCCTAAAATTAAATTAGATTCTGATTGGCTGTCAGTGTTTTATCGTTTAACAGCTGGAAAAAAAAATCGTTCTGAAAGTGATGCCAACGATACTGTTTCTCTTTATCATTATCGTTATAGCTGTGGTGTGGACAGCTATTCTTTTATATTTCTAATTATTTTTTTAACTTTATAGTTATCGTTCTTAGTATGAAGACTCTGTTTACACCTGGTATTAAGATGCGTTTTGGTTGATAGGATAACAAGTGGATGACAGGTGTAAACAGGGTGTAAAGCTTTTTGAGCTTGTCCATTTTCAACCACTTCCAGAGGTAGTCGAAAACACATTCAATTACTTTCGTAGTGTTAACCTTCATGTGGTCCCGTCTGCTCTCTGTCTACTGACCTAATGTGTAAATATTATGAGAAGCGCGCTATCCAGACAGGATTTACACTTTGTCGACGTTTGGTTTGAAGACCAAGCACGATGTTCTCTCACCATTCCTGATTTCTAATACACACTCACAGCGTCCGGCTGGTCTTGAGGCTGTCAGAGCAGAAATGATATTTTTCCATCATCATTCATATGTAAATTCAGCGAGCTTATTTTGTCCATTAGATTGAAACCCCATACATTTACCCTCCCCTCTGAAAGTGGACAGATTAAAACACCAGGTGTAAACGGTCTCGTTCACTTGTGATCCGGTCAACTAAAACGCAGGGCCTAAATGATTCGAGAAGGCCTGATGTTTTCACCGGAAGATCCATTCATGACAAAAATATTTCTGTCTAAACATAAGTTTTATGTAATTTAATTACATAGCAATTTTCCATCCATTTGGATTACATAGTTTTAACATAAACAAACTAATAAACTTAATGTGATTCATATTTGTCAGTCATATGTAAATGAAATGGGTAAGATTTATGTAATAGTTGAGTATATGAATAGTGAGAGATTAAATGTCTTTTATCTTCAGTTGATTTCAGTTGTAGTTCTTGTGTTTCTCTGTCCTTCAGTGATTCTGCTTGTTAACAGCAGGTGTTCATCATTACTGCTCAATCATCACTGAATGATCTCATTAACTCTGGCACTGCTTCAATGGTACTTTAACTCAGTAGTGCGCACACACATGACCACTAAACAGTGTTCATTAACCTGGGCATTTTTCTGTAAACTATTACATAAATCTGATGTATTTCATTTACATATGACTAACAAATATGAATCACATTAAGTTTATTAGTTTGTTTATGTTAAAACTATGTAATCCAAATGGATGGAAATTTGCTATGTAATTAAATGACATAAAACTTATGTTTAGACAGAAATATTTTTTTGAGTGCATTATAATATCTCTAACATGCATTTAGAAACAAATCAGGTGCGTTTCCATTTCATGCCGACTTTAATGAGAGACGCACATGTTCTGGAGGGATCTGTAATTCTTCAGAGATCCATTACACATCAAGCTCAATGCATTCCTTTCTCATTTGAAAACATGCAGTGCCTGTTTCAACGATGTAAAACAGCGACACTGAACCGCATGCGGAACACCGTAATTAAAAGGTAAGTTTGAATGTTGTAAGACATTCAATATCAACAGCCGCAGTCCAAGACAAACATGTCAGCCATTAAGAGTTATCATGTCTTATTTTATATGGAATATCGTGCATCAAAGACCTCCCAGAAGCAAACACAGCGTGATGTTCGCTACATTTCCTTTGAATGTTTTCGTCCTGTCTCCTCTCTCGTACACGGCTGTCGCTGCAGATTCAGACCCACGTCCAGTTCTCCCCGGGGCTGTTGTGGAGAAATGCTTCAGTGCTGAATGCTAATGAAATTAGCGGTAGTCTGTCACTATATTTTCAGTGCTTTACCATCAAATGTCTGGCAGGTTTTCTGGACATGGATTATGCAAAAATAAAATGATTCGTAGTGTTTAAAAAGAGAGAGAAAACGTGTAGCGCCTTAAAGCTCGGGTGGAATGTAGGGCAAATGCAGGAGGAGATCAGAGAGTTATGCAATCCGACTCTGCGATGATAAAAGCATGGAAAAGATCCAACCCAGCTGTTATATTCTCCCAAAGAGATCCTCAACTGCTGTGTCCTCGAGCACAGCGCTGCAAACATAACTGGCAGCTTCACGAGGTTAAAAATGACCTGCGAATCTGAACCAGAATCAGTTTCTCTGTCAAGTAAATTATTACTTGAGTAAGGTCACGTTTCACTTTCAATGTACAATTAAAATACAACATATACCATATGGAGCCGAGGAACGCTCTTTAAACTGTAAGGCCTACTAAAGTTCACATATACGATGGGAACATTTTAGCTGATTTACTTCAGCTTTTCACTTTAATTCCTTCCAAATTTCATTGTTTTTGTAAAGAAATTCATATTCTGATGATTTATATTTGTCTTCAAAACTGGCTTTAGATCAAATGTTTAAAAAACATCATGAGACGCATCTGAAATTGCCACTGTGATATCATGCTGGGTTAAAAACAACCCAAGTTGGGTTTAAAATGGAAAACCCAGCGATTGGGTTGTTTTAACCCAGTGGTTGGGTTAAATGTTTATTTAACTCCACTATTGTTTAAAAATCACTGTGTTACTAGCTGAAAATGAACCCAAAGTGTGTTGGAAATTAATATTTATTAATAAATTAAATGAATAATAATGAAACAATAAACTATTTCTTATTAATAAATGTTCACCTTTTGATGATTATTGTTGCCTCCAGTAATTATGTGTCTGATTATTAATTTCTGACCTATTTTGGGTTCATTTTAAGCCAGACATATAATAATTTTTAAACAATAGTTGAGTTAAATAAAACTGCTCAGCATGTTGGTCAAATATTTAACCCAACCACTGGGTTAAAACAACCTAATCGCTGAGTTAGTTCTTTTTAAACCCAACTTGGGTTGTTTTTAACCCAGCATTTTTTAGAGTGTATGTATATATTTATAAAATATATTTTAAAAAACAATGACTGAGACCCTTCTGGTCTTATCTCGAGTCTGGGATCATGTAGAGCATCTGGGATCTTTGAAGCAGCGCTGATATCGCAATTTGGACCTTCAACCCGTTGAACCCTGCATATGGAGAAAAATCCTGGAATGTTTCCTTCAAAAACCTCAATTCGACTGAAGAAAGAAAGACATAAACATCTTGGGGGTGAGTAAATTATCAGGAAAGTTAATTCTTAAGTGAACAAATCCTTTAATAATCGATACTGGTTCATCAAAATGAGAATTGATTAAAAAAGCGAAATTGATATTTTCAAGTTCAACCCTATAGTATAAATTAAGTGCAGCAGGACTGAAGCTCTCTCTCTTAAGCATGAGACAACTCCTCAAAGCCTAGAGCAAAGGACATGGAAAACTCATTAATACATTTACACCCTGATAAATGCCCCCTAAATAAATGCCATCTGCCAGGAGAGAAAGAGGTCAGGGCGAAGAACAGAGCGAAAGGGGAAAAGATTGTGAGTTTTGACAGAGTAAACAAGGATGATTCCGACGGAAATCCTCGCGGATATGACAATAAGACAGCATGTGCAAGACAGACGGCATCTATCGCAGACACTCGGATACAACGGGACCTGTGTGCCGATGTCAGATAAAAAAAGAAAAGTGAGAACTCGACGTATACATCAAAACTAACAAACAGAGGCGACGTGGTCTGCCTTCCTCCTCTCCGGCAGCATTCCTGCCTCCGCCACGGCCGACGTCCTGACAACCAGCCTGCTCCTGCTGTGTCCGTACGACCAATGGAAGTTCTTTAACATTAATTTGCTCTCATTTGGAGTTCTCGCTTGGCTAATTATCCCATAGTGTGGAGTTTATTAGGTGCTTTGTGTTTGTCTCATAAATGCACTGGAATGGGTTTCAGTGGCAGGGCCAGATGGCTATGCCTGGAAGGCAATGAGTGTTCACGGTCCCCTCCAAATCCAGCACAAAGATACGCAAACACGCACATCACCGCGAACGTTTCGACACCTGTTGTGAAAACAGGCTTTCTCTCAAGCCTATCATTGCGAGGATTTTAATGAATGCTTGGAATGCTACTAAAGATTTATTTGCATATAAAACGTGTCAATATTGAGCATGTCTGGAAATGTTTCATATCAAAACCTGGCATTCCAAACAAAAAATGGATCTTTTTTCCTTTTATACATCCATTATTCAAAACATAAATCCACAATATAAATAATACAAAAGTATGTTTATATTCCTTTAAATAATTCATATATATAATATACTATTATGAAATATTACATTTATTTATTCGGCAGACGCTTTTATACAAAGAGACGCAGGTCTCTGGTGCATTTGAAGTGAGTGAACTCCCCACGTTTTATTAAAATAAAATATGGTAACTTTTGGGACTCTTTTAGGATGTTTTTCTCTTGCACAGCTACATTACCAACATGCTTTTTATTAAGGAGATTTAAAAAGTTTATATTTTTTAAACCTAATGCATTTTATGATATGAAATTGAGGGATTAAATAAAGACATTAGGCCTACAAATATATTTTTGATGGTCCTCACATATGCTACTTTATTCAGGTGTAACTTCTGTTTGAGAGCGTAAATTTGGCACCAGGTACAATACATGTTCTTATAACTCATTTTATATTACCATTTGTGGTTACTTAGTTATCAATTGTTTTGCAAAATGTAGAATTAGTCCTTTTTAGAACCTTAGAACTGACCTGATTTACATAATCAAATTCCTTCCACCCGCTTTCAAGTTACTCCACCTACATGCCAATAAACATCAATCCAATTATTAATGCCAAAAAATCACTCAGGTGTGAACAGACGCCGGAAACACCTTGCCAAGAATCATGCCAACATAAAGAGAAATTAAAGGATAGCTCACTCAAAAATGACAATTCTGTCAACATTTACTCACACCGCACAAACACCCAAACACACTCATGTTGGGTTTCCATGTTTTATGTGGACATTCTGTAGACATAATGATTTTTACATTGTACAAACTGTATATTTTATCATCTAACCCCAAACCTACCCATCACAGAGAAATTTCTACATTTTTGCATTTTCAAAAAACACTATTTTTTCAGGTCTGAAAACACGAGGTGCACCGCAAGGAAGCTTCTTTCTATGTTGATTTTAGAAAAAAAGAGCAGTGCGCTGCGGTTATTTATGTTGCGAGATCAGCTGATCGTTGAATCCGCTGTCCTGTCAGTGTAGCGCGAGCGCTATTTGGTTTGCTGTCAAACTGTCATATTAGCAGAAACTTAAAATAATGTACTGTAACACAGTTCGTAAGAACGGGAAGAAGGAAGCGGGAACCGGCGAACGTTAAACATAACTTTTAATCAAATAAACAAACAAACAATAAAAACGAAAGTAAAAACATAATACAACACAACATAAAATCCAGGCCTGGTCCTCTCTCGTCCTTCACTATCGTCACTCCTCTTTTATGCTTCCGGAGCTCCTCCGTGAGAGACACGAGACCGGTGTAGCGCGCAGCTGACGCTCATTAGCAATCACGTCACCGGCCTCACGCCGTTCCCTCACGGCTCTCGCCGGCCCTGCTTGTCACATGTACGTTTCAAGCAAAGAACTCCAAAGAACTTTAAACATTCGTCAGCACGACGGAAAGCCCGTTTCTCCATCCATTCGATTTGACAATAGAAAAAAATGCGAATAACTTTGCTTTTTTTATTTATTTCAACATCAGGCACTCTGAGCGTTCCTGCAAATATGCAAGGCGCAGCAGGCGGTGTAAACACGAGGCGCCCGGGGCGCATAAACTCACTGCCAATTGAAAACAATTCAAAAAACACATTCTGTCTGATCAGGGCCTTAGTATCATTTATAAGCGGTTTTCCTCATGGAAATGTCCCCACAAGTACAAGGATTTCGGATATTATATATTTTTTGGTAGGGTATGCCTGAAACACACACACACAGGTTTGTTTTGCAATCAAAATGAGGACCTTCCATAGGCGTAATGGTTTTTATACTGTACAAACTGGACGTTCGCTGGGTTCAAACCTAGCCATCACAGAAAGCATTCTGCATTTTTACATTTTAAAACTTTGTTTTAAAAATTGCAAGCTATTTTAAATGCGAGCACGTTTAAGTTGTAATACCAGTGTAATAACCATGTCATTATACACATTTGTGTCCTCATAAATCACAAAAATGCACACACACACACAAATTTGTCAGAATGGCTTTTTTTGTGCCACAGAAGAGTGAGTAAATGATGACATAATTTTTGGGTGAACTATCCCTTTAAAGGGCTTCTATGGGGCAGGGCAGAAAATCTTCAAGCTTATTTCACATACAGGTTACAAAAATCTGTTAGAAAAAAAACTGGGTGGAATTTTCCACTGACACCTCCAAAGCAATATTCTCGGAGAGCTGGTTATAAAGCAGGGATCCTGAGGGCAGAATGACAAGTCTGGTTTTGTCGGTTATAAATGGTTGGTCTCCTTTGAGGTTCACGGGTATTGGAAGGTCAATATTCTTTCATTAAAACACTTCCTGAAATATTTTTCCATAACATTTACAACTGTATGTTAGAAAGCAGACAGCTAATTCCTCAGATCGCGAGGTTACGTGTCCTTCAGGAGACGTTATTCATCCCGATTTACCGTGGCTCATGATCAGCAAATGTAAATGCACACAAACCTACAAGCAACAAATGATCCTGCTGTTAGTCTATACTTCATATTTCACACGCTTTTGTTTTCGTGGCATACTTGATAGGTGTTAAAACAGGTCTCCTCTCTCTGCCAAGTCCCTGAGAGAAAAAGCAGGTCAACAAATCAAACGGAGCAGAGCCCTGCGGAGGTCACGTGATCCTGAGAGACCAGGTTGCGTTTCAGGTGATCAGACTGTCATGTTGTTTTGTGGTTGTATCAGGTAATGCTTCACATTGAAATGAACAAGACCTAGAATGTTTATTTAAAACCTGGAAAGATATTCAAAACCATTCAGGAAATGCAAACAGCGTGTGGAAGTGTTTAAATAATTTCCACTATTCATTCAGTGCTAAATAAATATACAGTACTGGTAAACGTTTGGACACATTAGTATATTTTAATTTTTTAAAAAGAAGTCTCTTGTGCTCATCAAGGCTGTATTTGATCAAATATATAGACGAAAACAGTAATATTGTGAAATATTATTACAAAATAATGGTTTTCTATTTTAATATATATGCAAAGCTGAATTTTCAGTCACATGATTCTTCAGAAATCATTCTAATATGCTGATTTTATTCTCAATGTTGGAAACAGTTGCAAGCTGCTTAATGTTTTTGGAACCTGTGATACTTTTTTTCCATAATTCATTGATGAATAAAAAGAACAGCATTTATTCAAAATAGAAATCTTTTCTTTTCTACAAGACTTTACTATCATTTTTTATCATTTTAACACATCCTTGCTGAATAAAAGCATTAATTTCTTTCAAAAAAAGAAATAGAAAACTTTTGAACGGTAGTGTATATTGTTACAAAAGATTTCTGTTTTAAATAAATGCTGCTCTTTTTATTCATCAAAAGTAGCAGGTTCCAAAGAAACATTAAAATGTTTCCAACATTGATAATAAATCATCATATCAGAATGATTTCTGAAGGATCATGTGACGCTGAAGACTGAAGGAATGATGCTGAAAATTCAACATTTTCATTTCAAAGTGTATTAGAAAAACATTATTTTAAACTGTAATAATATTTCACGAAATTACTGTTTTTATTCTGTATTTTTGATCAAATATTCCAGGCTTGATGATGAGAATAAGAGACTTCTTTCAAAAACATTAAAAATAATAATGTGTCCAGACTTTTGCCCAGTTATATCAATGTATATAATACATTAATATTAATTCATATAAATGACAACATTGGTCAAAGTTATTTAATAAGTTATGTATTTTTAAAATTGATTAATAGTCCTAATTTAATTGGTTAATTTAATACTTTTTTTTTTGGTCACATATGCTCAAATATGTTGACCTGTCCTAAAGAAAAACGGTAACACGTTATTTTACAGTGCCATAGTTACACGTCACTACATGTACTTACTACGGTAATAACAGCAAATTATGCATAATTACATGTAACTAACCCTAAACCAAACCCAAATCCTAACTGTAACTCTATTGTAAGTACATGTAGTTAATTAATAGTACTCAGTACTTATTTGAGTAATTACAATGTAACTACGGCACTGTGAAATAAAGTTTAATCAGAAAAACATCTAAAGAGAAAATCAAGGAAATGAGTGAGAAATTCTGCTTCTCTCTCCACCGAGAAAAATGTCTTTATTTCCCTACAATGAGCCGTGACAAGCTCTTTCCTCGCTCTTTGAGAGCAGCTGGATGGAAGGCAGGCGGCCAGCTGAACGGATTAGAAGATCAATCAGGAAGACGATGAGAGGTAACAGATCATCAGCGAAGGGGGCATGTACCTACAGGTCATGCACAAAGAGAGGGCATTGTGTCCTTGAGGAAGGGTCGTAGCTGTTGCCCAACTCTCACGCAGCATCAGATCTCCTCGTGCTGACAGCCAGCACCCCACGGCTCGGGCGAGATGAAAATGTCAGTAAAAGGTCACAAAGGGTTGAAGACCTCTCATTAGAGGAAATGAGACACCCTTTTTTCCACACAAGCATGTTTCAGAAACAAATTTGTTTTAAAACAAAACAAAACAAGTTCTCACACTGAACTGTACAATGTGTCCAAGACTAAAGACCGAGGCAAAATCCTTTAGATGAGGCATTCAGAGCCAGTCAACAATGGAAAAAAGAAACGTGTGATGAATGAGAAAAGACAGAGAAGAGGAAAATGACAGGGAGAGGTATGGGGAGGGACCCCGGGAGCAATTTTAGAGCTTCAATTATACTCAAAAGTCATAAAATGATCGAGAATTGCCTGCTGACGCTCATGAGTGGTGAAGTGTGGCGATAATGATGGGAATCAGCCAGATCTCCACCGTGCAGTTGCCATTAAGACATATAATCGAGAACCAGAACTCCTGTAATTGCAGCTGGACGCTTTATGACATAAATCATGTGACATGATTCAAAGCACTCCTTGACTTTAATGGGGATCTATTATGCCCGTTTTCAGATGTACTATCAGTCTCTGGTGTCTCCAGAATGTGTCAGTGAAGTTTCAGCTCAAAATCCCCCACAGATCATTTATTATCGCTTGTCAAATTTGCCTCTATTTGGGTGTGAGCAAAAACATGCCGTTTTTGTGTGTGTCCCTTTAAATGCAAATGAGCTGCTGCTCCAGAAGAGGGCGGAGCTTTAACAGCTCAACAACAACAAAGCTGGAGAATCTCACGCAGACGGTGTTCATCCTTACATTGTTCAAACCGGAGTCGACACTGATGGAGAGACTCAGGAAGAAGTTCCAACTTTTAGACGTTTCTGAACGGTTAGTGGATAAATTGATGTAGTTTCTATGGAGATTATTCAACTCATCACTAGCATGTGTCGTCATGTTCATCTTTTGTGCAAAACCCGTATGGACGGCCACTATTCATAGTGTACCTGTTTGCCAAACAGATCCATACACACCAAAATTTTCCAAAATGTCGCTCAGACAGAAACGCTCATTTTTCAATCGAGCTCACCAGGGTCAACTTGCAGACTATCTTAGACTCTAAATAGTGTTCAGCGTTCGTCTGTGCAGCAACGACAGAACAGTTAGCATGCTTTAATCAAAACTTTTGCCATGGCGTTAGAACTGGTGCACCGTTCTCGCTTGCGAAAACAAAATGGCCGCGTTGTGGGTGGAAACGTGCAGATTAAGGGATGGTAATATTATAATAAGATCCACTACATACGTCACAAGGGGAGCGAAATCTGAGCGTCTCGTTTTTTCACATGCTTGCAGAGAAAGGCTTGCCAAAACAAAGTTACTGGGTTGTCCTTTTTCACGTTTTCTGGATTGGTCGATGCACCATATTATAGCACTTAAACATGGAAAAAATCAGATTTTCATGATTTCCCCTTTAAAGGTAGGGTAGGCAATTTTTTATAAACACTTTTGTTATACTGATTGAAACTTGAATCTTCACATCCTGCTATCAATCAACAATAGAGGTAGTCTAAATATTAAAACATGTACATATGATACCAAAAAATGCTCGTTCAATCATTGCATATGATGTCCTCCCTGCCTATGAACATATTTTTATACCTCCACACACCCTGCTCTCGTAGACATCATGTCATCAGCGCATTTCAAGAGGCTATACAGAGTTGTAGACGAGCGCCGCGAACAAACAGCAGCCGCCATTTACAGTTCCTCCTGAACCAAAACAACGAGCTTATGCTGCGTTCACTCCATGTATAACCGCAATTACGAGGCGGAAACCAGTGATGTTCTCGTCCTCAGACTCGGATTTGTTTCTACAACAACACTACCAACACTGAAATGGTACAACTGGAGCTCTGAAAGTTGAAAGTTCATTATTATTGTAATGTTATGTGCGACATGAGGTAATTTAATGCTGTTTCTCTTTGCTGTGTGTTTTGAAGGAGGCGTGGCTTTGGAAACGCTCTGAAGGGAGGGTGGGATCTCATGCTTTTAAAGCGAGCTTGCTTCTTCAAAATTGCCTACCTTTGACATCACGTCTCTGTGGTGTTGAAAAGTCATGTGTGTGGCCTATGAATTTTCACAATGAAGCATGTATTTCTGCATATCTTTCACTCACATCTAGAGAGTTAATAGAGCTAGTGAATGACAAGGGAGTTATTTTTCATTCAGCAAACAATAAACCGGCATTAGGACTCATCATCAGCCTGTTGGGAATATATATGTCAGGAACGGTGTTGTGGTGACGTATGAGCGCCTAATGTTGATAAATGGGTCTGCTTGGCTTTGTATGAATGAGTTTCTATATTTGGACATATATTTTAAAGCCTCATAGGTACACGTTGCCTTGAAATACATTTGTTTTGTGTTATAGATGACCAGACAAACAGATATGTAGGTCAAGCTATAAATGAGTTTAAAAAAATAAATAAATAAATAAATAAAAAGCAGAAAGTGTTAGCTCTCACCGTTTTGCTTTGGAAAGTAGTTGCTATGCTTACAACATAAACATCATTTAAAGTCAATGTGAACCAGAAGTTGCAACCAAATTTGCTTCAGTATTGTGACGTATATTCAAAGTGAAACGGGTTGAATTGAATGACAAAAAGAGGGCGTGGCTTGTTTTTCCCTCCAATGAAATCAAACGTAAAAGTGTTATTAAATTATTTATGTTTTAAATTAGGTTATATAAATGTAAAAAAGAGAAAAAATTTATTCATGCACAGTAAAACATCAAATATTGATCATAAATTATTATTATTTTTTTTAAATCAGCTGATTTGGCAATGATATTAAAGTCAGAATTGTGAGATATAAAGTCGGAATTGCGAGATATAAAGTCAGAATTGTGAGATATAAAGTCAGAATTGCGAGATATGAAGTCGGAATTGCGAGATATAAAGTCGGAATTGCGAGATATAAAGTCGGAATTGCGAGATATGAAGTCAGAATTGCGAGATATGAAGTCAGAATTGCGAGATATGAAGTCGGAATTGCGAGATATAAAGTCAGAATTGCGAGATATGAAGTCAGAATTGCGAGATATAAAGTCGGAATTGCGAGATATAAAGTCAGAATTGCGAGATATAAAGACGGAACTGCGACATATAAAGACGGAATTGTGAGATAAAAAGTCGGAATTGTGAGATATAAAGTCAGAATTGCGAGATATAAAGTCGGAATTGCGAGATATGAAGTCAGAATTGCGAGATATGAAGTCAGAATTGCGAGATATGAAGTCGGAATTGCGAGATATAAAGTCAGAATTGCGAGATATGAAGTCAGAATTGCGAGATATAAAGTCGGAATTGCGAGATATGAAGTCAGAATTGCGAGATATAAAGTCGGAATTGCGAGATATAAAGTCAGAATTGCGAGATATAAAGACGGAACTGCGACATATAAAGACGGAATTGTGAGATAAAAAGTCGGAATTGCGAGATATAAAGACGGAACTGCGAGATATAAAGTCAGAATTGTGAGATAAAAAGTCGGAATTGCGAGATATAAAGTCAGAATTGTGAGATATAAAGTCGGAATTGCGAGATATAAAGTCAGTATAGCGAGATATAAAAAAGTGAGAATTTGACTTTATAACTCACAATTGCGACTTTTTATCTCACACTTCTGACTTTTTTTCTCACAACTGCGAGTTTATATCCCACAATTCTGTGAAAAAAAGTCAGAATTGTGAGATAAAAAGTTGCAATAATCTTTTCTTTTTTTTTTCAGTGGTGGAAACAGGCTTCCATATGGATATATTGTGCATCATAGTAAATTTGTAAATGTATTTAATTTGAATTCAATTTGATAGTGTAAATTGTAAATTAGCAATAGAGAAAGTAAGATTGTTATGTACGTAAGTGCATTAAACACCAAACATGGTTTATGTTCACTGTGACTAATTTCAATATCGTGATAATCACTAATATAATTAGTATCTTAAGTCATTGGAAACAATCAAAACATCAATCTGTGAATTGTCGAGCTCTTAGGACATTCTCCAAATGTCTCTGGGGGAAAAACCCCAGAATTTGTCCAGACCTGCTGGTGCTTTTTCCCATAGTTCATTACAGGTTGTGAGAAGGACTGGCTGTTTGCAGTGCCATCAAAAGATCCCATAGACCACATGCTCAAATTGTCTATTATATCACTGTGGGATTTCCTCCTTTAACAAAGCTTTCTCCCCATGACCTCTCAGTGCCTTTGAACACCAACTCAAGTGTTTCATCTCTGACAGGGAGCTGTGAATGAATGATGAATTGCACCAGAACAAAGCGCCGTCGTCCAACACAATCAGACTGTTGAAAAGTACTCTCTGTTGACATGTTTACTTTACAGTCAAGGACGTTGCCTCTTCCCAGACCCAAATCTGCAGATAAATGAAGCTTGCAGCGAGATGCCCAGGCGTTGTGTGCTGGACTGTGAGATTGACGGGCAGCGGGTGGGTGGGTGACTGAAGAGCAGAAACGGGCAGATGGTGGTCTGTTGGGACGTGATTAGATGTCTTCACAGCAAACTGTCTGCAGGCAGGTGAGTTTAACCCTGCTGGGACGCTCCGTCTCACTTGGCCGTTTCAATTAGAAAAGTTTGAGGCCACTTTATGTTCATCAGGACAACTCCATACAAAGCACTTATAGCTGTTTACAGCGGGGGTCTTCGAGCTTTTTAAGGCCAAGAACCCCTCTGTGGATACAAAGAGCAGTTCAAATATTGAGTATTTATACCATATCTATAATAACAGGCATATAGTAGTGACATTGCACGCTAAACAGCTTCAGTATGATGGGAGTGATCTGGTTGTTAAGCCACTCACTTTTTGTGCAGATTGGGAATTAAAGGGTCTGACATTAATTTCTCAACTTCTCGTTCCAAACCTGTAAGACTTCAGAACACAAATGAAGATGTTTTTGATGAAATCTGAGAGCTTTCATACATCGACAGCTACGCAACTGACACTTTGATGCTTCAAAAAGTTCATAAAGAGATCGTAATCCGTATGAATTGAGCGGTTTACTTCAAATTTTCTGAGGAGACTCGATCGCTTTATATGATGAACAGATTGAGTTTAGGTTTTTATTCACATATGAACATTCATCAACTCACATCAGTTTTCTCGTGTTACTCAGCGCGTTTGAGCTTCATCAAGAACCAATGAGGTTCATTCTCGTGTTACGCAGCACGTTTGAGCTTCAGCAAGAACCAGTGAGGTTCATTCTCGTGTTACGCATCACGTTTGAGCTTCATCAAGAACCAATGAGGTTCATTCTCGTGTTACGCAGCACGTTTGAGCTTCATCAAGAACCAATGAGGTTCATTCTCGTGTTACGCAGCACGTTTGAGCTTCAGCAAGAACCAGTGAGGTTCATTCTCGTGTTACGCATCACGTTTGAGCTTCATCAAGAACCAATGAGGTTCATTCTCGTGTTACGCAGCACGTTTGAGCTTCATCAAGAACCAATGAGGTTCATTCTCGTGTTACGCAGCACGTTTGAGCTTCATCAAGAACCAGTGAGGTTCATTCTCGTGTTACGCAGCACGTTTGAGCTTCATCAAGAACCAATGAGGTTCATTCTCGTGTTACGCAGCACGTTTGAGCTTCATCAAGAACCAATGAGGTTCATTCTCATGTTACGCAGCACGTTTGAGCTTCATCAAGAACCAATGAGGTTCATTCTCGTGTTACGCAGCACGTTTGAGCTTCAGCAAGAACCAATGAGGTTCATTCTCGTGTTACGCAGCACGTTTGAGCTTCATCAAGAACCAATGAGGTTCATTCTCGTGTTACGCAGCACGTTTGAGCTTCGTCAAGAACCGATGAGGTTCATTCTCGTGTTACGCAGCACGTTTGAGCTTCTATGAGAACCAATGAGGTTCATTCTCGTGTTACGCAGCACGTTTGAGCTTCATCAAGAACCAATGAGGTTCATCCTCGTGTTACGCAGCACGTTTGAGCTTCGTCAAGAACCAATGAGGTTCATTCTCGTGTTACGCAGCACGTTTGAGCTTCTATGAGAACCAATGAGGTTCATTCTCGTGTTACGCAGCACGTTTGAGCTTCATCAAGAACCAATGAGGTTCATTCTCGTGTTACGCAGCACGTTTGAGCTTCGTCAAGAACCGATGAGGTTCATTCTCGTGTTACGCAGCACGTTTGAGCTTCATCAAGAACCGATGAGGTTCATTCTCGTGTTACGCAGCACGTTTGAGCTTCATCAAGAACCAATGAGGTTCATCCTCGTGTTACGCAGCACGTTTGAGCTTCGTCAAGAACCAATGAGGTTCATTCTCGTGTTACGCAGCACGTTTGAGCTTCTATGAGAACCAATGAGGTTCATTCTCGTGTTACGCAGCACGTTTGAGCTTCGTCAAGAACCGATGAGGTTCATTCTCGTGTTACGCAGCACGTTTGAGCTTCATCAAGAACCGATGAGGTTCATTCTCGTGTTACGCAGCACGTTTGAGCTTCATCAAGAGATTTATTCTCATGTGTCAAGCAGGTTTGGTTGAGGTTGTGTTTCCTGTTCAATATTTTTATGTGAATAAACTCAATCTGTTCGTCATATAAAGTGATCGAGTCTCTTCAGATAATTTGGACTAAACCACTCAATTCATATGGATTAGTTTTACGATCTCTTGTCAAAGTGTCAAAATGTGACATAGCCGGCTATGGAGGGACAGAAAGCTCTCAGATTTCATCAAAAACATCTTCATTTGTGTTCTGAAGATGAACAGAAGTGTTTCGGGTTTGGTATGAGGGTGAATAAATGACAGAATTTTCATTTTCGGGTAAACCAGGTAAACATGCAGGTAACTTCATTTTAGCTGTTGATGGAAGACAAATAAAATGAAAAATAGCAACTCGGCTCATGTTATCTGGTATTCCGTTCCATGCTGGAAGGAATTATTGGACTGGAAAGCGCACAGCTGTCAATAATCTGAGGGCAAAGAGCAGCAGTTAGTCTTGCACCCATGCCAGGACAGGCTGCCACCGCTCCACCGTCACACTCCTAGAAACACTCAAATACCAAACGTCTCCGATGTCCTCTGAACAACCAGTCATTGACCACGAAAGGAAAAATGAATCCGATCCAGGAATTTTCTTTCCTGTTTATGTATTTTTGCATTATCCAGTTTGGCATTTTTCAACATCCTCAAAACACTCATTTATTCAATGCAATTTCCTTTTCTAGAAGGACCCAGGAAAATGTCCTTAGCAAAACAGACTTCATTTGTTCTGAGGCTTTGCGGCTCACTTTATAGACTGTTCATTAACCCGAGTAAATAAAATAAGTGCCCTCAGTGGTGGTCTTAAATAAAACCACAAACATCCTGAAAACATGCAAGTCATGCTGACCTTAAGGTAGGGGCATTTTTTCCAAAACAAAATTCTTCTTAGAAACAGACATTAGCAAACACTAAATGTATTGTTCTATTGATTAAATTAAATTTGAATCCGAGATTTAACAACATGCTTTAGAAACCAGGGGTGCCAGTATTCACAAAACATCTCAAGGATAAAAGCAGCTTCTAATTTGCTGATTTAGGAGAAACTTTTTAATCTGCGATGACATAACAATATTCTTTTATATAAATAAAACATTGCAGTCAAGTTGAAAATAATGTCTTATTACCTGTTAATTAATAATAATGTCTTCTAGTAACAGCTGGCGTTCAGTTTGTTTTTCTTTTCTCTTACTATGTCTGTTAATGAAAAGGCTGCATTTGCATGTTATATGCATATTAGCTAAATGTTTATGAGATGCAGACATGTTGGAGGCTGACAATTAGCTGAACATATACTCGTTTAATTAGTAACACTTAGCCTACATTTTAAAATCTTTTGAATACAGCAACATGATACCTCATTCTACATTATTCCTGATTAAATCATTGACAAAGACCCTTTCAGCCAATCACTGTAGACATAGTTAGTAAGGTCAACCCCGCCCATTCCTTACTAAAGGTTGGTCTCAGCAGCTTTGTGAATAGGTTTTAAGTGGAAACTTAACTAAGAAAAGGAGAAATTTTAGTGGTAACTGGAGAGATTACAAGGTTTTGTGAGTATAGACTCTTTCTGAAGAAATAATATGAGCGCTTGCTCATGGAAAACTAGTGATTCAAAGACATCTATGTTGCATCAAAAGCACTTAAAGAGATAGTTGAAATGAAAAAAAATATATATATATATTAAAAATTCTATTATCATTTACTCACCCCCAAGTTGTTCCAAATCTGTACGAGTTTCTTTCTTCTGTTGAACACAAAATAAAATATTTTGAATAATATGGGTAACCAAAGTAGTACAAAAAACAAAAACTGACCATAAATTTAAGCAATAGCAATACTAATAATAAAAAGAGTGATACATTTCCTGACATAAAAAGTTCCTTTCAAAATAAAGCAATAGGTACAACAAACAATTGTGTCTCAAATACGTTTGTTTGACATATTGCACAACATTCTGGCGTGTGGCTGCCCTGCCAGTTGGGCACCATCTGTTTGCCATCTCAGCCTGATCATAACCAGCTGTGTGGTGGGAACTTTCTTTCACACAGAGTCATGCTCCCTGTCAATGCCATGTTTCACTATCACATCCAATATCGTCAAGATACCGTCTCCTTATGAATCATTGCCAAATGTCACCTCGGAAAACCGATGGATGTTTTGTTGAAATTTTACTCAACAATCCAACTTGTGAATGATGGAATATGGAAAAATAAAAGGGTAGTCCAATATGTGCAGTATATTTGAAGTGTGTTTTGAAGTTGAATCTATTCAATGAATCGGTTCTCCGTGGAAATGCTAAGTCATATGGAGCACTTTTTGGGGCTTCATACTTTTAAGCTTAAAAATTCAGAATTTTTTTCAAGAAAAAGCACAACCAATCTATTTTTGTTAAAAAAAAGAAGTCATACTGGTATGAGTAAATGAGTAAATGATGACAGGATTGTCATTTTTGGCTGAACTATTCCTATAAGTATTTCCATTCATTTCCTACATCTGTGTTCGAACCTCGGAAAACCGATGGATGTTTTATTGAAATTTAACTCAACAATCTAACTTGTGAATGATGGAATATGGAAAAATAAACTGGTAGTCCAATAAGTGCAGTATATTAAGTGTTTTGAAGCTATACCGGTCATAGAGTTAAATAGAAAGAGTTGAATCTATTCAATGAATCGGTTCTCCTGGTTCATTGGAAATGCAAAGTCATATGGAGCACTTTTTGGGGCTTCATAGCTTTTAAAAGCTTAAAAATTCATAATTTTTTTCAAGAAAAAGCATTTTTGCTAAAAGAAAAGAAGTCATACTGGTACGAAAGGATATTAGAATGAGTAAATGATGACAGGATTGTCATTTTTGGCTGAACTGTTCCTATAAGTATTTCCATTCATTTCCTACATCTGTGTTTGAACTCTGTGGCAATTTCCTCTCGTCTTCTTCCTCAGAAGCATTTTGCACGTGATCACAATGTGTGTCTAATTCTGAGGGATTGCAACCATTATAGTGCCTCAATAACTTGACATGCCCCGGCAGTTTTACCTCTCCATCTTCTCTGGCAGGAGGAAGAGCCACATGTTAGGGAACCAGGGTTAAGAGGCAAGCTACTGAACATAATGACTGAGCACTTGAAAGGATTTGAATGGCATGAAAGAGGCGCAGATCCGTCCTTTTGTAAACACAGATTCTCACGGGGACCAGACTTATGGAGAGATTAGCCCCTTCAATAAACAAGTGGATGTATCACGCTGCAAACCTGGTGCAGCTGGGTATTACTGCGCCATTGTTCCGGGTAATCTGGGATGCTTGCCATGTAATCTGAATGCTACTAAAATCTCTCTTTTCCCGTGGATTACTAGGAGAGATAACAGAGCTAGTAGGACGACCCGACCTTCACATTAACTGCGAGTCCTCCAGCACTGCACTGAATGTCTTGTAGTTTTCACATTTTTCAGAAGCCCATGAAATCAAATTTGGAGTTGGCCACTTTTATTCCATCATGTCTAGAAGCTTTGAGGTCATCGATATGCCTGTGCTGCAAAACAATGTTTAATTTTATTCTCAGATTTCATCAAAGAGATCTTCATTTGTGTTCCGAAGATTAATTAAATTCTTATGGGTTTGGAACGACATGAGGGTGAGTAATTAATTACACAATTTTCATTTTTGGGTGAACTAACCCTTTAAGGGAGAGTTTTAAGCCCTGGGTATACTACGTTTTTTTGCACAGTCGAATGCACAGCTTTGCAAAGTATACTTCATTTGACTGGTACACAGGCAATCTCTCGCCACGAGTTACAACCCATGTAAACATTGTATTCTTTCATGCAAATGAGGGTACTTTCTAACCTCTTTGCACAACCTCTCTTCTATGTAGCCCTCCATTGTCGCTGTAGCTTGCATGTGTTCCGGTCTGTTCTGTTTATGCAGTTTTTCTTTGATTACCTTGTGAATCGAAGCCGCCAGGGCATGGTTGCCACCTTGTGGATAAACTAACTACTGCAAAAAAAAAAATTAAATGTGCATGTGCGTTACAAAAATCGCATGGTGCACATACAATACTCTTCTGATGACATGCACTGTGCGCTGACACTCGCATATGTGTGAGAAAAGTGAACTATACTCTGGGCTTTAAAGTGTTTTCATGTTGCACCTCGTAAGCCATGCCCACATTATTTTGAGACATTTGTTGTAATTGAAACTGATGATGAGACTTGAAAAATAAATAAATTGAGTGCATTAAATAAAGTTTATTTATTTAATGTTTTTTTTTGTATACATTTACATTTAGTCATTTAGCAGACGCTTTTATCCAAAGCAACTTACAAGGGGAGCATTTAGGGGTTAGGTGCCTCGCTCAAGGGCAACTTAGTCATGGTATCAAAGGTGGAGAGAGTGCTGCTCATTCACAATCCCCACCTTCAATTCCTAGTCCTAGTCCTAGTCCTAGTACCCCTACCCCTAGTCCATAGGCCTATTCAGAGTATATATATATATATATATATATATACGTTTTGAAGTGACCAGCAATATCACAGCAGTTATAAAACATATAAAGTGACATGTAATTGAATGTTTCATTATTCTACTTATTCTTTGCAGTTTCAAAAACTGATGGAAAATTATATTGTGCTTTCAGGGCTTTGTATCTCCTGAGGTTATAACTACATCATTCACATTGAATGCAGGGTCATTACAGTCTTTAGAAGTATTTATGGAGAAAACTGCAAATCACTCACATTGCATTCAAGTTATATGTTTCATCAGGTCATGTCTCAAACTCATAAACTTGCCCTAACTAGTCAGCTACAGGAACTCAACATCAAATTAAGTCTAGCATAATCATGCATCATCCTGTAGATCAATTTTTAATAGTTAATGGACTTTATTACATGTCACTTTAATGAGCCATAAATGACACCTTGAAAAGTAAATTTTCCACATGACATGAATAACTCCTATTATTGTAATTGCCTTCTCATGTTCATTATGCGACTCATTACACGTCTTCCTGGAACTACTGTTCAGCTACTACTGAACAGCACACGGTATGGTAGTTTATTGACAAAATGACAAATACAATTGAGTTCAAGTACCTAACTAAGCATAGACTTTATATGCAAATAAACAAATCACTGTATGTAATTTTTTATATTCTAATAGGTTACACCAAATAAGTACTCTGGTGTCCTCAGAATGTGTCAGTGAAGTTTCAGCTCAAAATCCCCCACAGACCATTTATCATATCTTGTCAAATTTGCCTCTATTTGGGTGTGAGCAAAAACACGCCATTTTTTGTGTATGTCCCTTTAAATGCAAATGAGCTGCTGCTCCAGAAGAGGGCGGAGCTTTAACAGCTCAACAACAACAAAGCTGGAGAATCTCACGCAGACGGTGTTCATCCTTACATTGTTCAAACCGGAGTCGACACTGATGGAGAGACTCAGGAAGAACAACAACTCTTCCTCTTCTCTAAAGCAGCCCAACTGTATTCTCGTACGTTTATATACTGTTTTAGCGTTCCTGAATGAATCAGTGTTTTGAATGAATCGTTTGATTAAATGGCTCAATGAATCACTCATAAAGACAGTTTCCACCTACTGGCAAAACGATGTAACCTACAGAGAGTCACTGAAAAATCCCACCACTAATACTGTACACAGACCGACCGTCTGTCTGGAACGAACAAACACAGAGAAGTGGTGTTATAAACAGTGAAATGTCCCAGAGCTTTTTGGACTGTATAGCTGAATTCGGAATAGCGTTCCTGTTTTTACTTCTGCCATTGCTTTAATCCGCAAAACTAGTAAGAGCACGAACGGACGATCAGAAAAGATTCGAGACACGGAAGGTTAGACCCTTTTCACATTTCCGTGTTTCTCAGTAGCGGAAGTCGTCATAGTTGGGTAAACTTTTACAGCGGTAAATGAGAGACTACATTAAATATATATTTTTTGTGTTTTCATTTGCTCAAATAGCAAAAGAAAAGCTCTATAATAGTGTTTTCACAACTTTCAAAATGAGGGAAAAATAGAGAGCGACTGATAATGGCGATCCCACAGCCGCTGTGTTAGAAACACCCTCACAGCAACGTTAACTAGTTTTTTTTTTAAATTTAATACAAATGTAATAATAATGCTAAATATAGTGTTATAAATGTACATAAAAAAATAAAACATAAAAATATAAAAAAAACTGAAGGATTTAAGATTTGATGATCGAAAAGGGACAATAATCGTGTAGTATGAGATCTGAAATGTATACTAAAGCGCACACCACTGGTGCAAAGAAGAGTGAACAAAGACAACAACTTACTGATAGCACCCTTAAGGGAAAAAAAAGGAATCCGGATCCAGTAATTCAAAGACTACAGGTCACACAGGTTTTGTGGTCTACACACTGCAGGAAAAACACATCAAAGTTCAAGACAAAACCTCAGAATTCACTGACTTATAAGAAATAAAACAGTCTTATGGAAGAGTCTGCTGGGTCAAGAACATGGCTGTAGTCAGAGTCTTACTTGTGTCCTGATTAGAGAAGGCCAAATCCTCCAAACCGCAATAAAATGATCAGCTGGATCAGGCACTAACCGCCTCAATGCCTGTGAGGACATTCAGACACACGGCAAATTGATGTATACCGCCATCTAGTGGACAAAACTCCTAAATACACCTCCTGTTCCTGTGTGCCCTAAATCAGGGGGTTCAAACTCTGTTCCCGGAGCGTCACAGCCCTTTAACCCTAATTAAACACATCTAATCCAGCTAATCAAGTGCTTCAGGCTTATTTAGAAAACTACAGGTCTGTGTTGGAACTAAACTCTGCCGGATTGTGACCCTCCAGGAGCTAAATTTGACACCCTTGATGCATTTTCATTCATCTTAATGGAAGCTGAAAAAACATATTAGAATGACCTAAATACATATAGGCCTAATGGGAAACATATTAATGTCTTACAGAAACGAGATGAATTTGGAGGCCAAGTCAACACCTCAAACTTCTTGTTGTGCTCCTCAAACCATTCCTGAACCATTTTTGCTTTGTGTCAAGATGCTGAAAGAGTCACAGCCACCAGGGAATACCGTTTCCATGAAAGAGTGTACAACAAAGCTTAGGTAGGTGGTACGTGTCAAAGTAACGTCCACATGGATGTCAGGTTTCCCAGCAGAACATTGCTCAAAGCTTCACACTGCTTGCCTTCTTCCTATAGTACATCCTGGTGCCTCGTGTTCCTCAGGTAAGAGTGATTCATCAGACCAGGCCACCTTCTTCATTGCTCCGTGGTCCAGTTCTGATGCTCACGTCCCACTGTTGGCTCTTTCAGAGGTGGACAGGGGTCAGCATGGACACCCTGACTGATCCATACTCAACAAACTGATGCTCTGTGTGTTCTGACACCGTTCTATCAGAACCAGCATGAACTTCTTGAGCAGTTTAGGAGCTCGTCTGTTGGATCGGACCACACCGGCCAGCCTTCACTGAGCCTCGGCCAGCCGTGACCCTCACCACTATTCCTTCCTTGGAATACTTTTGATGGATACTGACCACTGCAGACCGGGAACACTCCAGAAGAGCTTCAGAGATGCTCTGACTCAGTCGTCTAGCCATCACAATATTGGCCCGTGTCAATCTTACGCTTACCCATTTTTCCTGCTTCTAACATCAACTTTGAGCACAAAACGCTGCCTGATATATCCCACCCACGAACAGGTGAAGAGATGATCAGTGTTATTCACTTCACCTGGTCATAATGTTATGCCTAATCGGTCAAGTTTACAAGGAAAACAACATAAAAAAAAAAAAAAAAAGAATCACAAAAAGTCCAACCCTGATTTCATTACAAGTTTAATTCAACATTCACTGTAAGTTAATCATCACTCTCTAATTCATATTTAACAAAACATTATTAGAAAATGCACCGTATAACCAGCAGTCTGATTAGTGGTGCTAACATGACACTTCTTGCACAAGCTCAGTCACATCGTTCACTGGAGATTCCTAAATCTGCTTGTACCTTTATTAAACAGTATGTGACGAACGGGGATCAATATTCATTAACACTGCTTAGCTTTTCCTTTGGAAACTCTACAGAGCTCGCTCTCTCCGAGTGAGGAATCTGAAAAAACATGGTACACATGAAACAATACAGTAGTAATGGCTGTAATACATTTGCATTTAATATTTTAGTAAAGGACGGTTATGACGGAATACTACGTCAGTATGAAGTGCTCTGCACCAGAGATGCGGTCACCTGTATCACCTGTCCATGCCGACAATGGGAATGCATGTGGAGTTGAACTGTACAAGTAAAGAGCAGGTACTATCATAGTTACTACAATAGCTTTACTGCCTGACCGCAGCGTGTCACAAGTTCACATTTAACTTTTCCATGCAGTCATGCAAACAAATCACTCCGACGAGTCGCAGCTTGTAAACCGGAGCGTTCCACGTCTCTCTCTGATGGACCCGAAGCAAAAAACAAAAACAAAAAGCACCCAAAGTACAAAATATCAGCCATTCCCACTGGAAGCTCTGTCCTTGAAATCTGCAGGTGAGTTCTTTGAGGTCCGTTAGGAAGCAGTTGCTTGGTTGCCACCAGAGCACAGGAAGTTGGCTCACCACTTCCTGTGATAGAGAGTCTAGGCAGTCCTCCCCTGATTGGCCACACGGGCTCGTTCCCGCCCTGTCGCCACCTGCTCCTCTATCCAAATGTCTCCGCGCTCACACTTCACAATAGACATGCAATACACAGACCTAATTAATTCTTAAGGTTAGCTTGTACATTTATATAGATTTATACATATTTATATAATTCATATATTTTCAGGAATGTTAATCTGTGTTTTTCTTTGACGATACAAAATTACTTTTCATCTGACACATAAGCAACATCATAAAAAGTCTTTTTTTTTTTTTTTTAAAAAAACATCCCTTAATAAAAATAAGTTCTATTTGTTTTTTGTTTATTTTACAATATATTTTCTTTCCCGCTCCATCTTCTGCTCTATTATTACAATGGGCACTTTGTGCAGCCGCACTCCACGGTGGTCTCCATCTCCTCGGAAAAGGACGATCCGTCGGAGCACTTGAAGCTGACCTTCCGTCTCCGGCTCTTGGTGGGGGCGCAGCACAGGCCCGAGTGGCAGGCGTGAGGACACTCCACCCGCGGGATTTTAGTGGTGGAGGTGCAGTTTTTATGAGCCATGTGACGCTTGAGCAGCTCGCGAACCATCTCTCCTTGGCACGTCAGCTCTGTGTGGAGGAGGGGAACCAGGTCAGGCCATCAGATAAAGAATTTATGTAATATATTAATAAACATAAGGACTTTCAGTTCCTTCACTCTTCTGGATTCTGTACAGCGGGGTAATGAAACAGCATTCGCGACGCATTTAAATGCACATTTTTGAGAGTCTGAGGTCTCTTCTGCTCACCAAAGCTGCATTTATTTGATCTAAAATACAATAAATATAGTAATATTGTAATTGTATAGTAACGGTTTTCTATTTGAATATATTTTGAGATGTAATTTATCCCTGTGATGACGAGGCTGAATACTCCAGTCTTCAGTGTCACATGATCCTATGATGATTTGATGCACAAGGAATATTTCTGTTTATTATGTTGAAAACAGTTGCGCTTCTTAATGTTTTTGTTTTGTTTTTTGTTTTTTTGTGGATTCTTTGAATAGATCTTGAAATATATTATTTTTTTTGTAAAAGTGTCTTAGTTGTCAGTTGTGATGCACTTGTTGAATAAAAGTAGTCATTAATCATACTGACTCCAAACTTTTGAACAGTAGTGTATATGCAGTATTTATTTTACTTATTTTTGGATTAAATGTAAAACGTGTTTGTACTTTCTGAAATCTCATGGAGATCTTATGGACAAATTGAAGGACCACTGAAAAAGTGAGATGTTATTATTGTTGAACTCTGTTGAAATGAGATATTATTGAATGTGATGTTATTATATTATTCTTCACCACCCAATAACGTTTGGATGAAATTAGTCATCTGAAGAGCAGAGTACATTATTAAATTCTTAATATTACGAGAAGTAAAAAAGTATTTCAGAGTGCATCATCATCTTATTAAATTACAACTGGTAAATGGATCTACAGACCTGAAGAATATAACAAAAGAAAAGAAAGATTACAGTGTAAAAGCTCGTTGGAAGATTATGAAAATCCCTGTAGAATAATGTGCACTGATGAATTGTGCACAGTAAGACCTTGAACATTTATTAGCAAAATAAAAATGTTGCTTTTAAGTGGCTTGACATGAATTTTAATTTATATATAGCCTAAATATACATTTTTCAATCATAGTCTTTTAAAAAGGCATCTGAAATAATAAACTAAGAGCAAAAAATATCTATTTTCTATACATATCGATGCCGAAATATGCTTCCAATACTCATTTTCCTTAGATACTCAATACCAGCTGCTCGTTCTCTCTCTCTCATCTCTCTGATTGCGAGTGAGAAACGCCTCGTTTCATTTGCTCTGGATGAATATTGTTGGTGAATTTCGGCATGACATTGCACATAATTTGACTCATTCCTGCCGATTTTGTTCTCACACTCAAAGTGCGCACACATAAAGCCGCCTCTCAGTACTAAATTGAGCGTCTTATTCCGCTTAACTAGTCAAATACACACAAAATAATGTCAAGTCTTGGTGAGTATTCATGTAAACACAGTCAGTGATGTTTTAATTGAACGTAAACGCATGTATAACAGTATAATGGATCCGTGCGTCAGCTCTTAAAGTGACAGCGGCCTAATATACCTGCTGCCAAAATATCAGATAATATTAAAAATATCTATATGGAAGTTTTTCCCTATTGTATCAGTCAAAATTGTGGCCAGTGAAAATGTTGAGTGGCTAGTAACTTTGGAAAACCACTAGTGTAACGAATCCGCTCCGTCAGTTTCCATTCACCTGCCACCAGAGGTCGCCCGCTCACATCATGGACTCCATACACCACACTACATTTCCCATAAACCCCTCACCCAGTCAGCTGTTCCGCATTACCTTCACACCTGATCCTCATTTCACCTCTATAAAGCATCACTCTCCCACACCTTCTTTGCGAAGTATTGTTGATTCTTGTCACAATTCCGAGCATTTATTCCTTGTTTTGTTCTGCCTGTTATCTGACCCTGCCTGTTCTCCGTTCTGTTGTTAATCTTCTGTAATGATGAGCGAGTCAGCGAATGAGATCCAAGTGCAGCTTTAATACAAAAACGTAGTCGTACACGAAAAGGTCAACACAACAGCAGACAAAAGTGGCGGGGAACAGCCAGTCTCGTAGTAAATAGTCCAGGCAATGGTCAATAGGCAGGCAGATTAACAACAGAACGGAGAACAGGCAGGGTCAGATAACAGGCAGAACAAAACAAGGAATAAATGCTCGGAATTGTGACAGGAATCAACAATACTTCGCAAAGAAGGTGTGGGTGAGTGGTGAAATGAGGATCAGGTGTGAAGGTAATGCGGAACAGCTGACTGGGTGAGGGGTTTATGGGAAATGTAGTGTGGTGTATGGAGTCCATGATGTGAGCGGGCGACCTCTGGTGGCAGGTGAATGGAAACTGACGGAGCGGATTCGTTACAACTAGCCACAGTGTCCAGAGGGCAAAAAAGTATTGGGTATAAGTAACAAAAACACTTATTTAAAGCGTTTAAATTCCGATCAAGAATAATGCACGTGTTTTGCAGTGCTGTGTCTCACCTGTTTCACAGGTCGGCCCGCTGTACCCAGGTTGGCAGTGGCAAACCGGCTCTCCGCTCTCCGTCTCTCTGCACTCTCCGTGCACACAGTGCTGCCCCCTGCATGCGGCGGACTCCTCCCGCCTGTCACAGAACTGACCAGAGTACCCATCAGCACACGAGCAGCTGTATGAGGAGCCTGTGGGCACACACAAACCATGCAGACACCTGCAGAAAAAGAGAGAGGGAGTTACTGCCTGATACAAGCACGACCGTGAGTGTTTGTGTACACGCATGTTTGTGTACCTGCTGCTCTGACAGGGGCTCTGGGAGGTCATCTGTTCACACAGTGGGCCGCTGTGGCCGGTGGGACACTCGCAGGTCACGCCTGCCTCTCCTCTCTGTCTGCAGGCCCCCTGAGCACAGACGCCGCAGGAGTGACAGCCCGGCAGGACGCCCTTCACCCCTGCCAGTCCATCGCCGAGGTCTTGGAGTTCCCCGTTGAGCCGTACATCATGAATACAGCCGTTAAAGGACTGGAATGGACGGTCTGGACCCGGTCGCAGGCCTACGGTGTCAATCAGAGAGGGAACACCTAAAATATGAACAGGAAAATATTAGGCCACTAACACACCCGTACACACACATTAGACATGGACTGCAAATCAGTGACTTCTGGGAATCCTTATGAGAGGACCATGTGTTCATAAAAACCCCAAAATGACTCCAACCCCTCAATCTGTTCTTTCTGTCAACAAACAGTGAGTTGAAACAGTCAGTAATACCATAAAAAATAACATCACAATCAACATGACAGATACAATTGAAAAAGATAAAAAAGAAATAAACAATTTAGCCAACTAATAATAAAAGCCTAGTGTACAGAAATTGAACAAAGTAGAAAAATAAAACTCTAGTCTTTATAATATGAATTAAACGCATTGATTCTTATTAAAGTTGCTAAAGTTATTCAGTGAATGATTCTCTTGCTTTCTTTTGTTGTTAATGACACAGACAGCAGGTTTATAAGACTGAAGGACGACTGCGCACCGCTTTAAAGGAAAGGAACAGAATGCGCATTAAGTTTTATAATGACAGCCAAACCGAAACCATCTCATACCTAGTATTTAAATCCTCTTTTAGAGCACCTGGTGTTAACATACATTGCATATAGGGAGGACCGGCTCTGCCCCAAATGCTTGCTTTACAGTCATTATGTATTCAAACACCTGGACAGCATTTTGTTTTTTCTCAAAACAAGCCACTTTGAAACCTTTCAAATACAGTTTTGATGAGCACCGAGGTGTCTTTGACTCTTACCGCCTATATAGAGCTGTGTGTTGTGGTCCACAGCAGGGGGACGGGGCAGTTTGCCCAGACTTTTTGGTGCCCCTTTATCCACCACCAAACTCAGCGTCTGATTCTGGATCAGCACCTCCACCATGTGGAAAAGACCATCATTCACCGACTCCACACTGTGAGAAGACAGACAAAAATATACATACATTTATAATTCTACTAATAAATGTAAGCTTTATTATATTAAACTATGAACTGACTTACATTAATGACATTTCTACCATGACTACCATTTAAAAAAAACACAAAATGTAATGTTGTAAAACGTTATTGCAATTTAAAACATCCTTTTTCAATTTTAATAAATTTTAAAGCAGCAAATCTGAATTTTCAGCAGCAATTCCTCTAGTGTCACATGAAACATTTCTTCTTATAATCACAGTAAAAAAACGGTTGTGTTTGTGGAAACCCATCATACATTACAGTCACCTGATATGCATCCTTGCTGAATAAAAGTATTAATTTCCCCATACTTTTCAATGGTAGTATTAAAATATCACTTGTGTACGGTGGCCGAGAGAGCTCAAAGCGCTGCAAATAAGAAAACACATGCAAAATAAAAAAGCACATGCAAATAAAAAAAAACACATGCAAATAAAAAAAAAACACATGCAAATAAAAAAAACGTGATCATCAGTTTGACAACACATGTGCTGCAAATCCTCACAACACATGCAAACACAAAAACGCGCTGCAAATACAAAAATGCGCTGCATATACAAAAAGCGCTGCAAATAGCACAAACCACAACGGAAATGTTTCAAGGGGACCCCAAAAAGTGACGGACCCTACTAGGACGTGTGTCCAAAACCAGTTCAACTCACCCTTCACTTATTCACTAATCCCTATATAGTGAACGGCATTTGAGTGCACAATGTGTTCACAATCATTAAATACTATACAAACTGCAAACAAAAATAAACAACTGTACATTGTTTCATGTATTTATTATTTTTAATAGTGTTTTTCAGTTTGCTAGAAGCTCACGCTCACAGATGACGTGGTCGTCGAGCGCCTCAGGCGGCCGTTATGATGACGTCACATTAGTACACTACAGATGATTAACCAATATTTTTAAATCATCCACTAAATTATCATCTCTTAAAGTTGAATGAGTGAACAACAATGCCACATATTACAACACTTTTCTGTTAGTGAAACACATTACATGGAGTTAATGCCTACATAATATATTTTAATATTTTTTAGCTTGTGCTGTTGTCAAGTAGGGTCTGTCACTTTTTGGGGTCCCCTTGAAACATTTCCGTTGTGTTTTGCACTATTTGCAGCGCGTTTTTGTATATGCAGCGCGTTTTTGTGTTTGCTTGTGTTGTGAGGATTTGCAGCACATGTGTTGTCAAACTGATGATCATGTTTTTTTTTTATTTGCATGTGTTTTTTTATTTGCATGTGTTTTCTTATTTGCAGCGTGTTGAGCTCTCTCGCCCACCGTACTTATGAGCAAAGTATTCTTATTTTTTTTTGCGTCATCTCCCATCGAGCTTATTATCAAATTTTTGCAAAACTATTATTTAAATGTGTGTATTTAGGATACACAAAATGCTAGCGATTAAATTAGCCTTAACGAGAGTTTTAACTGACCATGTCATGTCACCGCTGGGGTGAATTAACTTTTTAAAGTATCATTTTAAGCCCACGTGAAAAGCCTGAATATGCAATACAGAATATCTCCCCACTGTCTGAAAACACTATGGTTTCCACATTACACTCCGTCAGGTGTATTTCCAGTGAATTTGGCACTGACATGGGGAGAGCTTATGTTGTGGGAAAAGGAGAGCTTGTGTTGGCCATGAGTTCACCCTTTCTCTCAAATCACATCCTGCTGAGTTTGGCACCGTGACTGCGTGAACTCCTGAGAGTGATTCTGTTTCACACGGTCATTTTTAAACCATTGAAGAGTGCCGTTTGTTCCCCGGTTCCGTGAAACCTCCATGAAACATCTCATAGAGCGTGACAGCGTGCTCTGACCGGCACAGCTGGATGATTTTTTGCCCGTTTCTTCCGTCGCAGTGACTGCAGCGCGCTGTTTGGCCCCAGATTCTGCTGACTTTTAGGACTGTGTTTGGTTAAAAGGTGATATTTAAGGTTATGAACTTATCACTATCCTCTGAACTAACTCCAGATCATGAGAACACAGTCTTCTCAGGCTGGAGAAACCCTGGTTCTGTATTGTAGTAGTTATTGCTGGATGCAGTTACAGACAGCTAGAGACAGTGGTTTGGCAAAGAAGCCCAGAGACCAACAGAGAGAGGAGAAGGGGGTAAAAGAAATGATATTGTGGTGAGTACAGTATATCTTAATCTCCCCCTCAGCCTAAAACAAGGTTTTCCTCGTTTTTCTGTCTTCTGGGGAAAAATAAATGCATGATGAATAAATAAATGTTTATAAATAAAAGTATTTGCTATTTTTTGTGTATTTAATTATATATGTACTACATGGTAAAACACCTAAAACAACAAAGCGTCGCCAGCAAATACATTAAGCAAACAAAGGCTAGCATTAAAATGAACAAATTTTTGCTTTGTGGGCAGGCGGCTAGTATTTGCACTGGCTCGCAATGTGATTTTCCTTTGCTGAAATGCAGAGGCCATAGGTACGGATAGAGATCAGTGTCCCCAGATATAGCGGGATACAGTTCACGGAGGTCTTGGCTGAACAAAGACCCAACACAGGCGCACGTGTGGTTTGCATTACAGGCCCATAATTCAATTCCTGTTTCAAAACAGGCTTTTGCAACAAACACTACTGTCTGCCGACGGAGACCCCCCCAAACATCTCAAGCCCGTCCATTTGATACATCAGTACCACCAGAGATGAACGACTTTATTATAACATAAGGACATTTTCATCCACTGTCTCTGGTTTTGACAGCCGTCTTTCATTAAGTCGGTCTGAGCGCATACATGCTGGCTGGGAAGGAAATCGGAAGAGTGTTTTGTGGAAAAGTTGGTGAGAGTGGGAATGTTCGGGAACAAAGAGGAAAGTTCTATTATGAGAACGAAAACAGACTTAATCAGAACATAAATCTCACTACGGGAGACCGAAGCCTTCGTTTGGACCTGACAAAATCAGTGCAGTGAAGGTCTAGCACCACTAGGGGGCACTAGAGATCAACTCCTCAAGATGCAGCTTGCAACTATTGGCCTTTTGTTCATATTCTGACAGACAGAAAATATCCTGAGGCCATAATATTTTTAGAACGGGGGGGTTGAGAAGGTGGAGTGTCTTTGATGTGCGGCTAGCCTGCGTATTAGCTTCAAGCAGCCCATTATGGATCTCAATAAAAACAAACAGAAACCCGTGGAAGATTTCAGCAACCTCATGTCACCTCTCTCACACGGGGGGGAAGTCAATTTCCTGTCAGCTGAAAATAAAACACTATTTTTTCTCGAGCTAAACCGCATTATAAATGACACATACACAAAGTTAGGAGCTATTACGGACTCCTTCATCTTGGAGGGTTATCTAGATCAGCAAACCTGTAGACATATTTACATTTTCCAGATTCAATTACGCGGCACTATCATTTGCTTACACTAGCAGAGAGTAACGGACAGCAGATGTAAAGACTTTTTGGAACGTGAATTGCTAAACAAGGTTATGTAGCGTTTAAGATATCGTGGGGCGTAACGGAGTAACTTTGCTTTACAGATTGACTGAATTAAAGCGCTAACACCAAAACATTTGTAAGCAAGAAATGATTGCATGCAACAAGACTTTGTATAAAAGTATCAGCCAAATGCGTAAACAATGTATGCTAATGCTATAGCTAACAGGGAAGAACACTAACTCTGCATCCGAAATCGAATACTTGTCTACTATATAGGCAGGGCTGGGTAGGTTACATTTAAAATGTATTTCACTACAGTTTACAAAATACATGCTTTAAAAAGTCATTTGTAACGTATTTTGTTACATTAATCAAGTTTAGTAACTTAATCTAAATACTTTAGAATACTTTGGAATACTAATAAGTGTGGAACAAACACAAAAAAGGTCATTGCAAGTTTTTATCTCACAATTCTGACTTTTTCCCTCAGAATTGCGTGATATAAAGTTGCAATTGCGAGTTATAAAGTCAGAATCATGAGATATAAACTCACAATATTGAGAAAAGTCCAAAATATGATATATAAACTCACATACTAAATTCACAATTGCATGAAACAAAGTCAGTATTGCAAGTTCATATCTCCCAATTCTGACTTTATAACTTGCAGTTGTGAGTTTAAATCTCGCAATTCTGAGAAAAAGAAGTCAGAATTGTGAAATGCAAATTCACAATTGTGAGGGAAAAAACAAATTGTGAGAAAAAGTTGCAGTGACGAGTGAATTATAAAACGACTCACAAACAACTATCACAAAACATGAAAACAGTGGAAAACATGAAACTGAATTCCACTTTTTCAGACGGTCAGAGTCAGAGAATCACCAATTGCTGTTTAAATGACATTAAAATTCAAAGTAATCACAGTAATCATCTAAAATACTTTTCAGATGTAACTGTAATCTGATTACCACCCATTTAAAATGTAACTGTAATGAAATACAGTTACTCAAATGTTGTATTTTAAATACGTAACTAAGTTACTTGTATTTCGTTACTCCCCAACCCTGTATATAGTATGCGAAAAACAGTAGACAATAATTCCTACTATCTCTGCCGAGATTCTGAAGTGTGTCCCCATAATGCCGCGGAAGAGGATTTATGAATGCAGGTGAAGCGACGCAACTGACGCTGGTAGGTCACATGATAATGACAACAGTACATTCTGATTACATTTATGCTATATAGAACATACTTTTTAACGGTTGCGAAGTAAATTCAAATTTAAATGTAGTACCTACTACATCTTTGTGTGTGTACAGTTAGCATTAGCATCCCTCATCTTTATTATATTAGCATTGTCGCTCATTTCCAAGCTATTCTTACAACACCACAACCATTTGGTCTTCTCCAACCCAAGCAAACATCTTACTTTATGTCCAGTCACAGCTCAGGCTGGATTACTCCTACTTTCCCTCCATTCTGCTCACATAGGAACTTAGTGCTAATCTCGGGTGAAACGAAAACAGGCCCTCAAAACATACTCTGACCCTTCCCCATTCACCCTAGCACTGTTCAGCGTTAAACCCAGTTGACATGCCAAACATTAGCCGCTTTTGGAGAGCTGCGGTTAGGCGTGGTGCAGGATGGCGAGCCCACGCTGAGAAGCTGGGGGCAGGGAAAACTGCAATTCTAACGTTCTCATTCAATTTCCTGCGATGTTTCCACAAACCGCTGTTTCTGCTGAGGAACTGCCCACGCCGCTGCTTAAACTAATACACAGATTAGCGTGACATTTAGTAAAGGGCAGCGCATTAACACGCCGCATGGACCCGCGCATTCATCTCATGGTAATGAGGCATTACTGCTAGTTAAGAGCCTCCTTCGCTCTCCTCCCCAGCGCATATATCAGTCTCTCCGTCCCTTCCCGCACCCACAGCTTCCGTCAAGGCAGGATCACATTGCAGAGATAAGTGTCCTTCATTCCTCATTGGCTCACAGTCACTCTTCATCTATCTGGGGTCTGATCTGTCTTCTTTCCCACCACCCAGAACCTCCCTTTCCCTCCATTTTCTTCTTCATAGTTCCTTGTTTTTCCTGTCAGGGATCTGTCTCTCGCTGAAGTTCAGCAGGGACAAGGTGTAAGAAGAGCTGAGCGGGACCTGTAGATGGTGTGGGAATCCTGAAAGTTTCCCCCTCTGATCTTCGCCCTACAGAGTCTTAATGACCCAGTTCTACATTTGAAGTCAAGCACCCGCAGAGAGCCACTGAACCAGACTCGGCTCAGGAATGCTCCAACCACAGCCTCAAAACTGCAGCTTCCATGGTGGGAAAACCAAAGCAAGGGAGCTGCCCAAACGCTGCACCCACGTCCAAGCGTTGTGGCGTAGGACGGGTTACAAATTGAGCAGCTGGCTCTTCAGCGGCTCTGTTAGCTCCACATTGTTAGAACTAACTTGACTTGGAGACGTCAGGAACATGTTTGCCAGACCCGGGTGTGCCGTGCAGTGCCATGGCCAAATCAGCTAAATTAAGATATGATTTCTCTGCTTGCACTTCCTCTCCTCACATGTGAAGTCGATCTTTAACCCAAGACAATGGGGGGCAGACATGCCAAAGCCACATATCACAATGTCACTTGGGGAAAAACAAGATAATTAGAGGGTGAGCATGGATCTATGATTAACTGAGGGTGCCATGATACATCTTGGATTTAGTAAGGTCTAATGGTCTACAAAAAGCCTGGCATCAAAATTTACGTAAAGGGTTAGTTCACCCAAAAATAAGTACTCAGCTTCATGTCGTTCCAAACTCGTAAGACTTTTGTTCATCTTCGGAACACAAATGAAGATATTTTTAATGAAATCCAAGAGCTTTCTGTCCCTCCATAGTGATCCAGCGTCACTTCCAAGGTCCAGAAAGGAGGTAAAGACTTTATTAAAGTGAATCCACTGGTATAACTTTAATTTTATGAAGCAACGCGAGTGCTTTGATGTGCAAAAAACATAATTTACCACTTTATTTACAAAATATTAATCTCCGACGCACACAATGTCTGCTCTTGCGTCAGCACAACACGCATGCATGTGTTTTGGAGATTAATATTTTGCAAATAAAGTGGTATTTATTTATTGTTTGTGTACAAAGCACTCGTGTCGCTTCAGAAAGTTGAGGTTAAACCCCTGGAGTCACTTTTATGATGTCTTTACTGCCTTTTTGGGGCTTTAAAGTGGTACATAATGGACTCTCAGATTTCATTAAAAAAATCTTAATTTGTGTTCTGAAGATTAACGAAAGTTTTACAGGTTTGGAACGACACGAGGGTCGTAATTAATGACAGAATATTGGGTGAACTAACCCTTTAATTCAATCAGATCTCTGCATACTCATTTAAATGTTTAGTTAATAACTTGCATTAAAGGGCATCTATAAAATCTGGATTGTGGATCAATTATGGCAATTGCAAGGCTATAAAAAAAGCCAAATTGTTGGAGTCATAATTTAGTGGTTAGCACTCATGAGCTATGATGTAGGTTCAGTCTTTTCCTCCTTTCTTTATTTTCCTCTAAATAAAATGTCAAAAACAACAACAACTAGAGTTAACGTGGAGTTAGTTTCTAGTTTTAATTGTATGCATCCTCAGTCCACAAAAACAAGGAATCTGGTTGAAATGTTATTTTCCACGCTGAGACTCCCTCATATAGCAATCGATTCAGCGTTTGCCGCAGACAGGAGGGAAGAGTGGCCAGGATCCAGGCGCTGGATCAATACAAAGTCATCAAGCAGGCCGGCAGGGCCTGAGCACCTAACTCACCGCTGTTCACGTATACTGCCTGCTAAAACAGCTGCCGGTCACAAATGTTCACTCTCTACTTCTGCAGACATAAATGAAAAAGATACCCATACCCAGAAACACAGAAAAGGACGCAGATTTTTATCTAGAAATGCTTTGAAACTGTAGGCTTGTCAATGTTTGTGTGTAGACTGGATTTAAAAGCTTGAATCTGGGCTCTTGAAACCCATTACAGAGCCTGTGCAAGCTTAATGACATCCGCAGTGACCCACCAGGCCGGAGTCAGGCACCATCTGCGCCAGACTCAACAAGCTAGTTGTCTGCTGAAAGGGCAGAAGGTGAGGGCTAAGAGCTCTGTGTTTATGGGGGCTCCAATGAGCGTAGAAATCATGGCGGCTGCAGCGCGGCGGCGTTCACATGGGAACCGGCCAGAGACGCAAGCTCTCGCCTGAGGCGGATTCAAGCAGTCGTGTAAACCTGGGGCTGCTATATGGTTTTATGATGTGCCATGAGCTTACAGGGATTAAACATCCCTGAGAACATGGAGCAAATGTTCCCACAAAAAAAAACTATTTTGTATGAGAGCAGGGTGCCTCATTTGAAAATCATTTTTATGGAAGATGAATGAGTTTGTATGTTTGATGTATGGAACAAAAATTAGTGCGGTACATGTCTGGCGCAGCAAAAAAGAACAGCTGTATGGGTTTATTTATTGTGTAGAACAGAAGTGTGATTGTGTTTGTGGGTCAAATATATTGGGGGTTGCCCATTTCTAATTATTAGGGGGTACTTGTCCCCGTCAATGTCTATGGCGATTATTGGCCTGCTGCTTACCCTAAAAGTATTATGCCCCTAAAGGTACAGTTATTGCAATATTTTCTGAGAGTGTAGGAATAAAATATTGCCTTAAAATATTGCCTACAGTGTGTGCAGGGTTGGGGAGTTAACTTAGTTACGTATTTAAAATACAAAATTTGAGTAACTGTATTTCATTACAGGTACATTTTAAATGGGTGGTAATCAGATTACAGTTACATCTGAAAAGTGTTTTAGATTACCAAAGTGATTACTTTGAATTTTAATGTCATTTAAACAGCAATTGGTGATTCTCTGACTCTGACCGTCTGAAAAAGTGGAGTTAAGTTTCATGTTTTCCACTGTTTTCATGTTTTGTGATAGTTGTTTGTGAGTCATTTTATAATTGTAAAAAAGGTCACTGCAACTTTTTCTGACAATTTGTTTTTTCCCTCACAATTGTGAGTTTGCATTTTACAATTCTGACTTCTTTTTATCACAATTGCGAGATTTAAACTCACAATTGCAAGTTATAAAGTCAGAATTGGGAGAAATAAACTTGCAATGCTAATTTTTTTTTCTTGCAATTGTGAATTTAGTATGTGAGTTTATATCTCATAATTCTGACTTTTCTCAATATTGTGAGTTTATATCTCATAATTCTGACTTTTCTCAATATTGTGAGTTTATCATAATTCTGACTTTTCACAATATTGCAAGTTTATATCTCATAATTATGACTTTATAACTCACAATTGCAACTTTATATCACGCAATTTTGAGGGAAAAAGTCAGAATTGTGAGATAAAAACTTGCAATTACCTTTTTTGTGTTTGTTCCACACTTATTAGTATTCCAAAGTATTCTAAAGTATTTAGATTAAGTTACTAAACTTGACTAATGTAACGAAATACGTTACAAATGACTTTTTAAAGCATGTATTTTGTAATCTGTAGTGAAATACATTTTAAAAGTAACCTACCCAGCCCTGTGTGTGTGTGTGTGTGTGTGTACTGTCTCCTCACCTGTACACTGTGGTTGGGGGGTACTTGGCAACATCATATATCAAACGAATGTGTCCCTGGTACAGCTCTAAGGCGAGTGGGTCATGGTCCTCTTTATACAACAGAATGCCATTGTCCTTATCTGTTGCCACCTACAAAGACAGAGAGGCGGAAAATGGGAAAGAGACAGCAAACGATCAGTGAAGGAGAACGGCAGGAAGACTTCTGAAGATTGAAGTGGAAGCATAAAAGAAGGATGTACAAAACAATCAAGAGCGCGCGATAAGCACACTATTTCAGCACAACATGCACACGGAGAGCCTGGCACTTAACTCCCCGTTTATTCGAGGGCATCGAACGATACGCCTGTGAGCAAGCTGTGATGGAAAACAGCTCACATTTATATATAAGCAGTAGGACGGGAGGACGAGAGGAAAGAAAAGAGCAGTTGATGGCTTATGGAGCGTGGACTCCTCTCTACACATCAGCTGAGATCGAGTGGACTGCTTCCACTCAGAGCCTGCAGGCATATGAGCAGTTAATGTGTCCCTGTATTCGCTTTCTGTCAGTGGATATGTCACAGGAGGACCAAGTCATTAAAGCTGTTTAGCACAGTTTTACTAAGAGCGCTGGAAATAAAAAAGCAACCTAATTTGATTGCTTTTCTATATTTGCTGCTCCCAAGTTCCCAGCCTCTGCGTGTTTCCATTTAGGGCCTGTTCACACTCAGTTTGATGTAACTGAACAGAGCGAAACTGAAATATTAAATGATGAAATAATATCATTCTCTTAGATTTGACTAAAAGGTATACATTTTTTATATTAAAATATCCAAAAACCACTTTCACAGTGTTTTATATATATATATATATATATATATACATATATATATATATATAAATTATATATAATATATATATATAAATTATATATTATATATATATATATATATATATATATATATATATATATATATTATATAAATATATATTTATATACAGCTGTGTTCTTACATTATCCTAAATGTTTCCAAGAATTTGTAAATTCAGAGAAATTCACAATTTTAAATAGTGCCCGCCCCTCTCTTGTCACTTGGCGTCTGTCAATGACGTAATATCTGCATTATCCCTGGTTTGTGACAAACTTCGACTTGACAGAGTCTTGTACGTTATTAGACAAAGTAAGCAAATGTAGGCTACATAAGACTAATCAATGTTATACAGCTAAACATGACGAAGTGTAAGAATATCATCATTATGATAATCTAATGTTGATCTATCTTACTGTTAAGTCTCATACAGACAACAAAATAATACTAAACATAACTTTCAACACACTAAAATAAAGTTTAGTATGATAGTGTAATGTAAGACAACGCTGCGTTACCTCACAGTTTTAATTCATCAAATAAACTGACCTGTATGAGTAGTATTTCAGCACTTGTGAGTGTTTTTGGGACCTTTTAATGGAAAGGTCCAAAACATTTGCACAGTGCGTCGCAGTTTGTTGAGTATGTAGAGCCGTAGAGCAGTCAGGGTGCCCGTGCTGACACATATCCACCGCTGAAAGTGCCAACAGTGGGCATTTGAGCATCAGAACTGGACTAACGGAGAAAACTATCTTCCCATAGTGCATCCTGGTGCCATGTGTTCCCCAGGAAAGCGACTTACACGCTGCCGGCCAAAAGAAAACATGATTCATCAGACCAGGCCATCTTCTTCCATTGCTCCACAGTCCAGTTCTGATGCTCATGTGACTTGGTTTAGAAAGCAACATATTACTTAACTCACAATGGCCACTCGATATGCAAATGTACTTAGAGATACTGAAACTGAGAGATGCTGACATCCACAAGGAGATAAACATCTACCGAGCTCTTTTTAATTTCTCCTACTTTAATTAACATTAGTGTGCCCTCCCGACAGTGAGAAGACAGGCTCATTTGTTGCAGATCTAGCGGTTACGCAGAGCCCCTGATTGCAACGGATAAGATCCCAGCTCAACCTCTATTACCATAATATATGTCCTCAGGAGAGGAATTATTCACGCAGGTGGACAAGAGGTGATATTCGCATAATGTCAGAGAGGCCAAAGCTGGCTTAGACCATGCACTGCAGATGAAAAAAAGACATAGAATAGACAACAGAGAGGCAGATCTCTGCTGACTGTCCCGAGGCTAGTGATATGTGAAGTGTATATTACAGAAACTGATCTTGGACCTATTGTTAAGCATTCGAGGAAGTGGTTACAGGTGTACCTGGAGGGATATGTGCATGGGTGGTCGGATCTTGGTGCCGGAGAGCTCTACGTAGGTCTCTTTGCCGAGGAAGTGCACTGTGACCATTTTATGACACTTGATGCCGAAGAAGCCAGGTAGACAACGGCACACGGGCTCTCCCTCCACGACCAGACACTGGGCTCCGTTTTGGCAGTCAGATTGATCACATGGGCTCGTTTTTTGGAGCAATACCATTGGTGGAGGATTCTCACAGAACAACCCACTAAGAAAAGAAAGAGGGAGAGATATATAAGGCATTTATACCAGTGTTGGGGGTAACGAATTACAAGTAATGTGAGTTATGAAATCAGATTACTTTTTTCAAGTAACTAGTAAAGTAACGCACTAGTTTTAAATGTACAAGTTGCTTTGTTTTCCCATTTATTGACTGACACCTCTCTAATTCAAACCAGAAACAATTAAATGTTAAATAACACAAATACACTTTATATATTTAATCTCATTTTATTAAACGATGTCTTTGCTGCTAAACGCCGATGATCCAATTCAACCATACGAATAGGCAAAAATGACTTCACATCACATTTGTTTCACATTTTTTTTTCCTTTAGCCTGAGGCGTATTCATTTCACTTTTGGTGGTAAAGTGCATTTGCATTTGCCAAAAACAGCCACAAATATATATTTTTTGTTATTAAAAAACAAACAGCAAGCCCAGCCCAGATGAAAAAAGTAACACAAAAGTAATGCAATGCATTACTTTCTATAAAAAGTACACAAATAGTTACTTTTTTTGGGAGTAACGCAATATTGTAATGCGTTACTTTTAAAAGTAACTTACCCCAACATTTATTTACACAAGTAATCACCAGTCTTTATGCTCACAAAATACAGTAAAAACGGTAATAAAGTGAAATAACTCTTTTTGAATATATTTAACAATGTAATTTATTCCTGATGGCAAAGTTGAATCTTCAGCATAATTTTTCCATTCTTCAGTGTCACACGATCCTTCAAAAATCATTATGGAATATTGTATATTACGTATATTAATATTAAAAAAAAGCACTTTTAAGCACTTTTAATTGAACTTTCTTTCTTTCTTAAATCTAATTCACCCAAGAGAAGAAGATGGTGTTAGAATATTGATAGAGTGTCAGGATGGATGGTAAGCCAGATTAATGCTGGGCTCAAGACACCATCAGCCCTTAATTAGTAGCTGTGGTGGAGTGAGGGATGCTGGGTAGAGAGCTATTGTTCTGCCACACATACACACACACACATGCTAGTGTTATAATTAGGCGTATGGATATTCATCTCCTGTGCATCTCAGATTTAATGATACACTATCATATAACAAAGCACCAGAAGAAGCTTGGTGTGTGTGTGTGTGTGTGTATGTTTGCATCATTTATCAAGACTTATAATGAACACAGGTGTGCAAGTTCCCTAGTGTTTATGAATGTGTATCTTTCCTTCGTGCATGTACATGTTTTGTGAGTGTATATACTTTTGTGGACAAAATTGCAAAGAGGAAAAAAATGGCAGGGTCAGTATTTATCTATAGTTTTTATAATTTAATAATATTAAATATTATATATATATATATATATATATAATATTATATATATATATATATATATATATATATATAATAAATATAAGGATATATATATATATATATTTTTTTTTTTTTATTATATATATTAATTATATTATATATTTTAATAATAATATTAAATATTATATATATATTGGAAAGGTGGCATTTAATATTAATATATTATAATATAATTATTATTATTCAAAAAACAAGTGACCAAAATGATTCTCATCAGTTCTTAGAACTATAACTAGTAGTTATAAGTAGCCTAACAAACAGCAGACGTCTATGCACTATGCACAAAGTAAACGCACCTGAGTGTGAACAATGCACGTGTCTCACCTGAACCCCTGCCTGCACACACATGTGTATCCATTAATGGCGTCAACACACTCTGCCCCATGCTGGCATTTGTTCTCCAGACAGTCATTGTAATCCTGCTCACACTGCTGGCCCACATAACCTGGCAAACATTCACATCTGAAAACGAAAACAATAGCAACAGTTTTAGAGATGACTAGAAAAAGAGGCAGCTCTGGCACTAGGTGAGTTCAATACTCCTCGATGCTGATAATGACACTTCTGGCTGACCATTATAGGCAGGTCATGTTGTCTTTCCCGTGAAGTTCCGATATATATTTTGTTCTCCCATGTTCCATTTCCCAGAGGAGCTCACCAACTCACCTGTAGCCCTTACTGAGGGGAACACACTTGGAGTCGTGTTGGCAGAGGTCAAACCCTGGCAGACAGGGGTCAACCACCTCCTCACACAGATCACCTAAGAGAAAGGAACAGGAACAAATCACTCTAACAGTTGCCCGGATTTTATCGCATGCTGAAACACTCAGTTGTGTGGCTAAAGGAGCTCTTTGACTGAACATTCATGTGTGTCATGACCCTCCTCGAGGTGTTTTCGCCCCTCTCACCATCTGCCAGCATTTACACTGTGAGGCTTTTCTCCACCAGGCTCAACTGAAAACACATCTTTGTGTGATGGCAGAGTCTTTCTCGAGCACTCAGCTCAGCAGGATCCAACCAAAGGCACTAAATCACTGCCAACCAGAACCTTCAATACATTCCCTGTTCCCGTCCACCTGCTGTAGGACGTCCGGCTTTGCAACAGGCTACACAAGGGTGATCCAAACTCCTGCACTCATTCACCCAGATTCCTAGCATTTCCTGTCCAGCACACTTGCGTTGGTGTTGCTAGCTGCGTGGCACAGAAACAGATGTACCCTCTCTGTGCTCCAGCCCTCGAGACGGGGTTTAGGTGGTCTGCTGCCAGGCCAATTTCCTCTAGACCCTTTCTGCAGCAACTGTGTGTGTTCTTCAGGGAATCAGTGCAGTCGGTGTCTGCAGTTCACACACGACTGCCTTTGTTTCCTGCATGCACCTCACAGGCTGAAATCTGGCAAACAGCTCAGACCCTAAGGTTTTAAATTAAATCTGAATGTTGGTGGTAAGACTAGTACTGACTGATAGTAATACAGAACAATATTCAGTAGAATTTGCATCTGGTAAAATGCATACAGAGATGGCAAGTAGGGGACATATCATGTAAATTTGACTTTTTCCATGTTTAAGAGTTATAATCAGGTCCCTGGAGCATCTACCAAGACAGAAAACTGAAAAAAGACAACCCAGTAACTCTGTTTTGGCAAGCCTTTCTCTGCTAGCATGTGAAAAAACGAGATGCTCAGATTTCGCTCCCCTTGTGACGTAGGAAGTTGATCTTATTATAATATCACCGCCGCTTAATCTGCACGTTTACACCCACAACGCCGCCATTTTGTTCTCGCAAGTGCAAACAAAGCATGCTAACTATTCTATGATTCTAACTTTTCTATGTTCTGAGTCTCGTTACCTTCAATAGTCTGCAAGTTGACCCTGGCGAGCTTGATTGGTAATAAAGGAGCGTTTCTGTCCAAGCGACATTTTGTAAAAAATATTAGACCATGCACAGCATTTGATAGCATTCATAAACGTTAGCCTGGCGTGAATGGATCTGCTTGGCAAACAGGTACGCTATGTATAGTGGCCGTCCGAACTACATAAATTTATCCTCTAACCGTTCAGAAACGTCTAAAAGTTGGAACTTCTTCCTGAGTCTCTCCATCAGTGTCGACTCCGGTTTGAACAATGTAAGGATGAACACCGTCTGCTTGAGATTCTCCAGCTTTGTTGTTGTTGAGCTGTTAAAGCTCCGCCCTCTTCTGGAGCAGCAGCTCATTTGCATTTAAAGGGACACACACAAAAATGGTGTGTTTTTGCTCACACCCAAATAGAGGCAAATTTGACAAGCTATAATAAATGATCTGTGGGGTATTTTGAGCTGAAACACATTCTGGAGACACCAGAGACTGATAGTACATCTTGTGAAAAGGGACATAATAAGTCCCCTTTAAAACTCAGTTTAAGGCTGTGCCCTTTAAGCAGACTGCTGTGTGTGCCTTACAGGCTTATGGATGCGGTCAGGCTTGTACCGCAGCAAGTACACACTCTCTACACCAACTGTACCCGCTCCAAGGGAGGTGGCAAAGAGGAATGCCGTTATAATGACAGGGGCCGTTAGGAGCAGTTGCACTTCCTATTTTGAGGAAGGAGAAGAGCGGAGGCCAGAAAAGAAGAGAGGACAAGCGCACAGCACTTGGCAGATCAGAAGTGGAAATGAACAGTCAGTTTTAACAACAGCTGAATTCTAAATCCGCTGAGTCAGGACTTCTGTCAAAACCTGGTTTGTTTAGTAAAACTGCCCTCTACCAGCCTTAACATGCATATTATTTTGGTTTCCTAATGTTTTCTTAGCCACCTCAGTTGTGGCTGGAGGATATAAATGCTATTGGCACAGTCTGGCCAGCGAAATGGACTCATTGCGGTACGACTGAGACAGACAAAGAGGGTAATATGACTAAGAAAGTATCAAAGAGTGAATGCATTAATAGACATTTTTCATTTAGCAGACGCTTTTATCCAAAGCGACTTACAAGGGGAGCAATTAGGGGTTCGGTGTCTTACTCAAGGGCACTTTAGTCACAGTATCGAAGGTGGAGAGAGTGCCGTTTATTCACAATGCCCACTTTCAATTCCTGCCGGTGTGGGAATCGAACCAGCAACCTTCAGATTACAAGCCCGACTCCCTCACCACTAGGCCACGACTACCCTAATAGACTGGTTTAATGAGGTTGAACTAGTACCTTTGTAGTTAGGGGGGCAGACACAGGTGTAGTTGTTGATGCCGTCCACACAGGTGGAGTTATTTTCACAGTCGTTGTCTTCACAGTCATCAGGATTCAGCTCACACTGCTGGCCCTCATACCCAGGTGGACACACACAGCTACAGGAATGGTAAGGCACAAGACAATGATCAATACTTCAAATGTTAGAACAAAAGGAAACACGTGGGTTTCAGTGATTTAGCTCCGTTGGGTGACACCCTGAGACCGCCAGACTGATTTTCATAACAGAGTCATTTGTTGCTATTCATGTCTCATTGTTTGGTCTCTAAAGCTGTTTCTCGTTTCGAAGGCTGCGTCACATTTTTCGGCTGCATGTTTCATAAAGGATGTCTTATTTCATAACTGTGATTCCTAGTGGAGTATAAATTGTTGTCATTTCTTAATGACTTGGGAATGTAGCGGTCAGCTTACTGAAATGAAGCAGTTTCAATGACGTATGCGTCCGACAAATGCGACCTCAGCCTTCGAAATGAGACACAGCTTGAATGTCAACCCAACATCCTTCATTAGTGCACTCAACACATTACAGGGGTAGTTCAGCAAAAAATGATTCTGGCACGACTTACTTATGTTGTAGAAAGCTGTTAAAGGTGCACTATGTAGTTCTTTTTTGTCCGCTAGGAGTCGCTAAACAATTCAAAACAATAACAAAGGCGTAGATTGATGACGCAGTGAATATGGAATCATGGAACTTGTCGTCATGCTGATGGAACTAATAATGTTTATTTGGAAATAATGTTTATGGATGAGTGAATGCATGTTTTTAACATGACTGTGGTGTGAAGCAGGACATGGCCAAGAATCACAGATGCGATTACTAATGAGAGACAGATATCAGTGGCACACGCGAGTCCCGGGGGATATAAAGAAACGAGGACATTTCATTCTACCGAACTACTCACAAGTGCTGAAATACTACTCATACAGGTCAGTTTATTCGACGAATTAAAACTGTGAGGTAACGCAGCGTTGTCTAACGTTACACTATCATACTAAACTGTATTTGAGTGTGTTGAAAGTTGTAATGTTTAGTATTAGTTTGTTGTCTGTATGAGACTGAACAGTAAGCTAGATCAACATTAGATTATCATACTGATGATTTTCTTACACTTCGTCGTGTTGAGCTGTATAACATTGATTAGTCTTATGTAGCCTACATTTGCTCACCTTGTCTAATAACGTTCAAGAGCGCCGTCGAAGTTTGTCGCAAAGCTCTCGTCTTCTCGGAAACGCCGCCCCGATATTGATCCTCGTTTTATTTCTCCTTTTGTCCCAAAGTTTGCATGCCATGGTCCATAATGTTTGAACGAAACAAACATTACAAACCGCTACCCGTTACGCAGCTGTCCGTGTCTGTTGCCATGGTTACTATGCAGTACAAGCGGAAACCAGGGATAATGCAGATATTACGTCACTGACAGGCGACAAGTGACGAGAGGGGCGGGCACTATTTAAAACTGTGAATTCTCTGAATTTACAAATTCTTGGAAACAGTTAGGATCATGTAAGTACACAGCTGAACGAAATATATAACACTGTGAAAGTGGTTTTTGGATATTTTAATATACAAATTTTACATATTGTACCTGCATACACTCTCTTTAAGTTGAGAATGCATCGTAATTGATTTTTCAATTTTGGCTTCCAACGATTATGAAAACAAAGTAATCGGCATAAAACGATTATTGTGCCGCTGCCGCAGTCTGTCCAGCACCATCGTTTCCTTCACAGTGTTGTGCTTTCATTCCTCTCTAAGCCAAACTTAACATCCAAATCAGCTGAATAAGTGTTATTTAAAGCGCATTAAGCCACAAAAGACACACTGTTCCCTAGACGGTGTTCTGTTTACGTGCATAAACAAAGCATACTGTAGGCTTCAGATACACGGCTAAACGGTCAAATGGCATACACACAAAATGCCGAAAAGCTTTTTTGGCGAGTATCCTCGTAAACACAGTGGGTTATGTCTTAAGTGAAAGAAAGACACACGCATGTGTAACAGTATATTGGATTCGTGTGGCTCTTAAAGTGACAGCAGCCTAATAAACTTGCTGCATTATTGTTAATCAACAAATGACAAAGATAAAATGCCTCATTGCTCTTGAATAACTTTTGTAGTTCTAATAAATATTAGTCTATATTATTAGTGTTATTTTATGTTTGATTACTTTTTCAATTTCTATTGTCTGTTAATACCATTGTTAGTACATGTTGCTGAAAAACCCAAAGTTTTGTTCAGTTTTGTTTGTAATTCTTCTCATTGCACTGCTGACTGTGTACTTGTCTTCAGTAACTGTTTTGAGGACCTTTTACATACTAGTATAGGTAATACTGAAATTTCACTGATATTTAAAATCACATCACCCACTAATAACCATATTCAATAATCGTGATTTCAGCATTGACCAAAATAATCGTGATGATGATTTTTTGCCATAATCGAGCAGCCTAGCAGCACTGTTGTTTTGTCTTTCTGTCGCTAAGCCTTGTAAGTCTGATCCAACAGTGACTGAGGCTCAATGTTTGATAAACCTCCATCTCCATGGTGACTTGAGCTCTAGCAATAAAACTTATCTCAGTGTTTAGCAGAACCCACACCCGTTTGTACCCTCCCACCCAGTCCCTGCCCTCCAGCTGCCAACTCTCAGGGGCAACGCCTGATATATTCCACCCACAGACACATAAAACACTAATCTCTGGGCTCATTTGCTGGCTATTTTTTTGTAAAGTCATTGTGCAGTTCTGTTTCTGCTGCACGTGAAGCGGCTGCCTGACAAAAATTGCCTAATATGACATTACCAAAGTTGCCGGGTGATTTATAGGGCACGTGGGACATATATTGTGCCATTACAACAATCTGCCTGTCTCTTGCTTCTTTCAAATGTCCAGGGGTATTGCAAACTTTGAATTTTTAATGCACAGATTTTGTCCAGATGTGTATTTTAACACAGAACTTCCAAATTAAACTATTTCAGTTTTTAAATTTTATTTATATCCTTTTGACACTTAGCAAAAGCGATAGTGGAAACACTGCGCAGGCCACGTTCAGACCTATGTTGTCAGTATAAGCACCACAGCTCAACATGTCAAAATATAATTTCTACAGGTCTGGATGTACCTGTACTGCCCGTCCAGTCCAGGTGTGAGGTGGCACGTGCCTCCGTTAACACACGGCAGGCTGATGCAGGCGTTGATGGGAATCTCACAGTTACGACCCTGAGGAGAGAAGATTGTGGGTCAATTAAAAAAAGTTACACACATTACACACAAAAAACTTGTCCCTTGGCAGATTATTGTTGGAGTGAAAAACTGAAACCAAAGAAGTTATGGAGGTTTAAGTTTAAGATAATGATCTATGAACATTATTTTATATAAAATATATATTTTATGAAACATGTTGAACTCTAAAACTGCTAGAAAGTCATATTCCAAATTTCAAAAAATGAGCTTTTAGTAAGAGTTTGTTTGGGTGCGGTACCAAATGTTCCCGGCAAAACACACAGTGATTTGTGATTTGCAGTACAGATTTATACAGATTTACACTTTATAAGTCAAACCTGAGAAAATGGCTCCATCTGGTAAAAAATAATAATAATAATAATAATTTTGAAGCCTTGCCAACAGATTGAAAGCCTATTAACAAAGACGGCATCATTTTATAGTTAAATGGCCCCGGGATTTAAAATAGTAGCTTTAATGTGTTTCAATGGGGACATTTTTGTCCTTAAGGTCCTGAGTGGAACTATTTTGTGTATCTAGTGCAACATTTATTTAACACAGACAAAAGGATCAAAAAAACAAAACTGAAAAAGACAAAAATGTCCCACGAGGGTTACGACAGAAACATGTCTGACCCTTAGATACTTTCAAAGGTGAAGAGGAGAAAGCCATTATCTACAATATAACATAAAGAGATCTGAGTAAAATGTCAACTTAAATGTTAACTGCAATTTACTGTTTAGACAGGGTTAAGGAGTGGACATTAAGGGCAGTGATTGATACGGTTATTCAGTCCCTCCAGAAAAACGTGGGTTTTTTTTGTGATTGTTGCAGGCAAAAATGCTTGATTATGCGGCACGTTTTCTTAAAAAATGCGATGGAATATGCAGGATATTTTATGCAATGAAATTGCGGGAACTTGCAAAAACTGCGGTTTGATGCAAAAGAGGAAAAAAGGTGATTCCCCAACACCCTGTTCTCTCTAGATACTACCTTCATGTACAGAGTCATTTCTGATCACTTCAAGCTACTAAATCACAGAATATTGAAGTTCTCATTCTGACCTTCGTTAACACACGGCTCAAACTTACAAAACATTGAGTCAAACAAGTTCTGTAGCTTTACAAAAGGAATACGTATTTGAACAAATGCAACCCCCGCATTAATATGCGGACTTTCGCTGATTATGCATGAAATCAAGCATAATCACGTTTTTCTGGAGGGACTGTATATTATTGATGCTCATACTTATATAATTAGGAATCTGTCTCGTCTCTCTAAATAGTAAACTACCACCCATAATCAGGGTTGGGGAGTAACGAAATACAAGTAACTTAGTTACGTATTTAAAATACAAAATTTGAGTAACTGTATTTCATTACAGTTACATTTTAAATGGGTGGTAATCAGATTACAGTTACATCTGAAAAGTGTTTTAGATTACCAAAGTGATTACTTTGAATTTCAATGTCATTTTAACAGTGATTGGTGATTCTCTGACTCTGACCGTCTGAAAAAGTGGAGTTAAGTTTCATGTTTTCGACTGTTTTCATGTTTTGTGATAGTTGTTTGTGAGTCATTTTATAATTCACTCGTCACTGCAACTTTTTCTCACAATTAGTTTTTTTTCCCTCACAATTGTGAGTTTGCATTTCACAATTCACTTCTTTTTCTCAGAATTGTGAGATTTAAACTCATAATTGTAAGTTATAAAGTCAGAATTGGGAGATATGAACTTGCAATACTGACTTTTTTTCTTGAAATTGTGAATTTAGTATGTGAGTTTATATCTCATAATTCTGACTTTTCTCAATATTGGGAGTTTATTTCTCATAATTTTGACTTTTCTCAATATTGCGAGTTTATATCTCATAATTCTGACTTTATAACACACAATTCTGAGGGAAAAAGTCAGAATTGTGAGATAAAAACTTGCAATGACCTTTTTTGTGTTTGTTCCACACTTATTAGTATTCCAAAGTATTCTAAAGTGTTTAGATTAAGTTACTAAACTTGAGTAATGTAACGAAATACGTTACAAATGTATTTTGTAATTTGTAGTGAAATACGTTTTAAAAGTAACCTACCCAGCCCAGCCCATGGCAACCACAATCACCTACTAGTTGCATTGTACATTTTCCTCAGAATTTTATATGTTTACTAGCTCTGTAGACTCAGGTTTAGTTTAATATCATGGTATATGGAAGATGTATGTCGTGCCCTGATCCTTTTACACTCCGGGGCTGTAACTCCGTGACTAACATTCTCCATTTCAATTTCAGACAAAGGCTTCTGCCGCTGATATGCCTGTTTCCTCTGCTCTCCTCATATGCCTCTGTTTTCTCTCTGTTTTTTGTCTTTCTTCCACCCATGTTTGATTTAATTCAGCACTCTTGAACATTCTAATTAATCTTCACTTACTTCGAGAACAGACACACACCTGCAACTGACCTTGAGAGCTGTGGTTTTAATTAAAAGACAGCCCATTGGTTCAGTCTTGTAGAGGGCGAAGGGTTAAGCTCTTATCTGTTCTTCAACAGAACAACACTGACAGGAATCCCATAACCAAACAAAAGGGTAATGATTTCACACTGCAGGACACACACACATTCTCAAAGCACTTTTTGTGTGAAAGCGAGTCTGTCTGATGTCAGACTTTGGTTCATTTGGTATTTCGAAGCTTTTTTTTTTTTTTAGCAAATCCGCATGAAAAGAGGCTCTAAAATTCAGTTCATGTGTACGACGGTACGTTTATCTGTTTTAGCTCAAGGAAGTGAGCTGCTTGATGCCATAAAATTTGCGTTTATGTACACTTCACTTATTTCTCATAGCTTCTTGTCTCTAAATAAATTGCCTTGGAAAAGCAGCCCACGTTCTTTGCATCTCTTGCAGTGCATTTCCCAAGACCCAAGGTCACACGGCGTCTGCTGAGAATGAGTCTGCTACACAAACATCGCCTCACAAATGGCTGCCTGGGCACAATAGGAACTAATCAAGAAATTCAGATACAGTAAGTTGAGCTTGGGAAGATGGATGATGAGGCTCTCTTGCATGTAATGATGCACATAACTCAAAGGAATATTCTGTATAGTCCGTATACGTGTGCAGGAGACGCTACCCGAGGATGTATGTGGGCCGTCGGCTGTTCACTCACCTTGTAGCCGAAAGGGCAGGTGCAGTGGTAGGAGCCTGTGACATCACTCACACATGTGCCGTTGTTCTGACAGGGAGCCGCCAGACAGGGGGCGCACTTGGACATCAGATTCAAATCTGCTGGACCTGAGAGACGCAACACAAATTGGAGAGTGAAGCAATAAAGCAAGAAAACGGGAAATAAAAAGAAATGGAGCTCTTGTTTCTTTTTTGTGACACAGATTGTGTTTTTATACAGACGTATATTTTGTTTGTCATTAATAAAGCATTCAAAAAACAAATAACTGAAATAAACCCACCTAAATCAAACTCCAAAAAAATAAAATAAATAAATTAAAATAAAAGTTTGTTAAGCAATTTATCTGAGCAAGTTATTTCTAGAATTTGTTTTTTTATCAAAATGTAAAATCTGCTCTAACTCTATTTTAGTATTATTTATATACTATTATAGTATTTATTACTATTTCGAATTGGCTTGTATTTTTATTTTACATTTTGTTTAAATGTTAATCATTTTGATGATATACTTTTGTCATTTTTATTAGGTTTTTTTATAATAAATATTTCTATTTCAGTTTTAGTTACTTTAGTTTTTCCAACTTAAACGTATTTTATTTTGTTAGCTGCCCGGGAAACATACCTAATTTTCATTTTTTAACTTTCTAATATTTATATTTTATTTCATTTCAGCTTTATTTCAATTAAACATAAAAAATATAACAAATAATAGTTTTAGTTAATGATAAAACAAAAAATGCTCTGAAATGACTTTTTGGATAACATCACATCTTACTTTTCAACCCCCTTTCATTCACCCTGACTCCATTCTCACACACTTTGTACTTCCACTTTTCATGATCCAATTAAATGTCTTCGGATAACACCAAGTCCCACCCAACGTGTTTTTCTGAAATATGATTGAATACAGAGACAATGCCATTGCAAATGCTTCGTTCTGACTTTAAGAGGATCAACGTTGTTAGTCTCACATTTTCTTTATGGAGACTTTGTACTCATAGAAGTGACAGAATATTATTTAGGGAGCGAAAGAGAGAGAGAGGGGAATCGACCTTGCACCGGCAGTTTGATTGACAGGCGATCTGACCAATCATATCCCAGAATCTGTCATTTTGTCCTAGGAGAGTTAGTAGATTAACGTCGGTGAACTTGAACTATAAATTGTGTGTCTTCACGTCTTTCCGCGCTTGAAACAACATTCCTTCTGATGTTCATTCATGTTTATTTGATGCTATAAATGAACTAGTATGAAGAGATGATCGGTTCACGAGGAGCTACAGCGATCTGTCACCACACATTAAACACACACTAGATGCTATTTATTGTTTAAACTTCTTTAAAAAATTACAATATTTTAAATATGAACCTTTTTCATATGAAAAGTAACCTGCTCTGTCTTGTCTGTCGACGCGTTGTTAGTGTCCTCCTTGCTGAACACGATGTGTGACGTGAGAGCGGACGGCTTGTCGGACAAAGCAACAGTAACTAAAGGGGGCGGGTCTTTGCGAATGGTGAATTGGATCAGGAAATGACAAAGACCAGCATTTCTCAAACGAGCACCATGGCTCAATGTGTCTGGAGCAGATTAACCAGCCGAAGAGAAGAAAGACGAGACAGAAACGAGACTCACCCTTGCACTGGAAGCGATTGAGGGGGGTGGTAAGCAGCAGTCGGTCCGCCATGTCGGGTGGTCCAGTGCAGCGGGCGATACCAGGCTCTTTAAACCCAGCCTTCACCCACTGAGACAACCAGCGCAGCTCGCAGTCACAGTACAGCGGGTTCGCACCTAGAGCCCTGCGTGAGAGGAGACCGGTGTTACACTTCGTTTCAAAGGATTCGTTCCAACACTGCCTTCCTGAAGACTTCAGTGCCATCCCTGCTCCAACACACCTCCCTGTAATTTTCGAGCAACCCTGAACAGCTTCACTAGCTGCTCCAGGTGCGTTCGATTCTCTTCCGCTCTCCTAGAGCAGGGTTGCACAGCATTTCCCAAAAGCATCGTAGGCCTATTTAGATGGTAAAAACATTGGTCTCTACGATCAACGTACTTCACGATGCTTTTGAAAAAGCCCTGGTCTAGTGGTAACACTGTTGTTTTTTCCTTGTGAATAAAGGTAAATAAAGAATAAAGATGGTGACGTATCTTTTCTTAATTAACTACACAAAAATACAGCAAGGTTTTTAAACTCTACTGGAGAAAATGAAGAACTAAGAAAGCACATCACGCGTGTTTGCTGTTTTCAATTATTTTATGAAGATTTACCATCAACTAGAGATATGGTAGATGAGCAGATGCATATGTTTTCTCACTTCCACTCGTTTCCAACTCGCAAAAGTTTCAAGAAAATTCTTATTTGAAAATTCTTATTCACGTGCGTTGGACTCGTAATTAGGGCTGCCGTTAGTCGATTAGAAGAGGTTCGGTCGAGCAAGGTTTAATTAGCTGGTTAGTCGCAGAAAAAAAAAAAATCTCCACGGGAAGATGTTTGGAAATCCAAACATTTGCAAATTATTCATCGACCTCAAGTATGGCTCATCACTTGAGCAACTTCACAAGTCCAGTTAGCCCAGTCCTGGATAAATGTGCGCTATTATTAGGTGTGTTTGTGTGGAGAGTGCGCTTATTACATGACGTGGAGGCGCCGGTGCCATCACTTTTGCATTTTAGTCGTACAGATAAGAGTATTGCAAACTGTAAAGGGTCTGTAAACTCACAAGAACAGCAAAACATAAAATAATGAAAACAGTCAGGATGCGCTTTCGGTCTCAGTGAACTTGAGCACAAAATGAACCGAAACTCAGCGTACACTTGCTTCACAAACACGAGAGATGCATCTATAGCAGTAATTCTTAAAGTGTGGTCCGCTATCGCCCCCTAGTGGTCCGCGAAAAGATCTTAATCCGCACCGGATCGCGGGCGGGGTTGACGTCAGTGTGTTTTAATAACGAAAAAATGGATCATATCATTGCATTTGTGTTTGAATAATTAGTTTTTGACTTGAAACGGTTGCATATTAAACTTAAATTTAGTTTATCCTTTCTATTTTGTTGTGTTTGGGGGGCGTGTTAGAGTGGGATTCTGTTAGGTGGTCCTCAGAAAAAAATTGGAAGATAAAGTGGTCCTTGGGCTGAAAAAGTTTGAGAAACACTGATCTATAGAAAGCTCGAAACGTCTACTTTTAAACGAACCGATTCAAATGTAAAATATCTATTCTCAGATTATGTAATCCGTAAGAAACCTGTGGAGATGATGAGTCAGCACAGAACACAGAAAACACAGAAAACAATAAATTATTAAAATGTTTAGACAGTCGCCTTCTGTTTTTTTCAAGACACACTCATAAACATTATGCGCCATGGAAAGCTTTATGCTTGCCTGATTAGGCTATGTTTTATATATATATATATATATATATATGTAACGTGACATGCTGGTTTACGACACGAAGACGGTATATAAACTTCCAACAGTTTATTGCTGAACGGAATCACGGCAGGAAATACAGAACACGAACATGAACATAACATATCCACGAAACTTTAACGACTGACAATCCCTGGACTGACACAGAGGGAATATATACAGAGGAACACAAGAGGATAACGAGTAGGGCACAGGTGACTGACATGATTACAAACAAGACACAGATGAAGACGATAGACTAATAATGAGACGATGACAAACTAAAACTCAAAACAAAGACCATGTGACGAATAACAGGACTAAAACTCAAAACAAGGAACACGTGACTGAAGACAGGACTGGGGAAACAGATAGACAGAACATGAAACTCTAACAATATATATATATATATATATAATTAATATGATTTATGCCGTATTAATGTACAGTAATAACGGTTTAAATGAACGACTACTAGACGAATAGAAAGAATAATTATGATTTTACCGACACGACTTGAATGCACCACACCACACATGTTCATTCACTACAGATATCGCAATTGCACATCCATCAATTCAACAGGGCCTTTTTTCCTCAATGGTGATTTTTTTTTTTCCCTGACAGTTCTTTTCAATGAGGAAACAAGGAGCTACAGTAGCTCCACTCCAAACCGGCAACAGGAACTACAGCCGGAGAGGAAAAAAACAACAACATGGCCATAAGCCTTCATAATAGATGCCTTTTAGCTGTAATAAAATTTACAAAGATTTCCTGTGGGGCTCGGTCTCCGAGAGCAGAGCACAAGGCTGCGCTCTCTCTAGGTTGCACCCGGTAATGAGGTAAAACTTACATTGAGTCTAAAGACCTGAGTTGGTCTCTAAGGTTGAGACTGGGAGTCCATCATTAATAGAAGCAGAGAATGTTCTCACACACACACACACACACACACACACTTACAGATGAGACAGAGATGTCAAGTGGCTGAAGGCTCCCTCCGGAATAGTTGAAAGGTCATTTCCGTGGAGGGTTCTGAAAGAGAAGAATGAAAAGAAAATGAAAAAACGCATTGAGCTCTGGGAGTTGGTTTCATTGTTTTCCACACTATAAATGATGAAAGAAAGAAAGAGGGAGAGATAGAGAAAGAAAGGGCCAGTCATTCAAGGCATTTAGCGCGGATTATAGAAAATCTCTGCTGTTTTTGTGAGACACCAGAGGGAACGGCAGATCTGCATTGAGATTTCATTGTGTGCTGTGTCAGTTCTGTTTAATAATTTCTCCTGTTCTATTACAGGGCGCTCGGCCCACACATACACACTCAGACTGCAACCCGAGAGCATTATTGGACAGCTAACGGTGGCCCTGGGGCATTCTGGGAAATTAAAAAGTGACAATGATGACTGCCTGGCAGACTAAACATGAGAAGGCTGGAATAAGGTGGGCGTCCTTTGGTGCGTTTAACATTTCTGTGCACACAGGGTGTTGATAAGCTATCCTGCCCAGAGCCACAGTGTACAGCATCCGGTTTAATGCTGAGAGACATTTAAGGTTGTTTCTTCAACTTTATTACGATGGCTTGTTTATTTGTCAACTAATAAACTGCAGGAGTGAATATACAACTATATCAGGAGAATTATCATATTAATAACAAATTCACCATTAAATCTGTTTTAAAAATATAGTGTGTCTGATTTTGTCTTACTAACTTCATACCTAAGAGTTTATAAATGATACGTGAACATGCACAATATTTAACATTTTTTACATACTCGACAAAATTACAGCTCAAAGATATCTATTTCAAATAAATGTTCATCGAAGAATGCTATAAAAAGTATCTTTTGTTTATTATTTTCACATAATCAATCTTGAAATGAATTATGTTTATTTGTGAATATAAATATAAATTTGTGAATATACTGTAGTTTATACTTATATTATATATTATATTGTTTTATACTACTTTATACTGTTTATTTTACTCTTTTATATTAAATTATTATAGCAATACAAGTTTGAGTCTGGGATAAGGGAAAAGCAGAGAAAAATAAGTGATGAAGGAATGGTTAAAAGTTTCCATTTCAAAGTGACCTTCATATAACCAAAAAAAAAAAAAAGTTTAAATCTGTTAGTTTTAATAAAACAAGTTAACCCACGGGACTTAAAATTGCTCTGAAAATCTACTGCTTTGCTCCGTCAGAACTTGCTGATGCTGTGAACGTGTTGTTCTTAAGCTGCTTTGTTCAGGCACTATAATCTCCTGAAGTTAAGTTCATAAGGCAGGTTATTGGGATCTCAGGATCTCATGGGGAGTTTATGTGTGTGTGAGTGTGTGAGAGGGAGAGAGAGAGATTGATGTGGCTGTGAAGCAGATCACTGGTTCGTCAGGTAAAAAACAAAAGGGAGTCTTACAGCAGGCGGAGAGAACGCAAGCCATCAAATGCATGAACCGGGACACAGCGAATTTGATTATAGCTCAGGATACTGCAGAGAAAGAGAGAGAATATGAGTGAGATGACAAAACAGCAGGGCTGGGTAGGTTACTTTTAAAATGTATTTCACTACAGATTACAAAATACATGCTTTAAAAAGTCATTTGTAACGTATTTCGTTACATTACTCAAGTTTAGTAACTTAATCTAAATACTTTAGAATACTTTGGAATACTAATAAGTGTGGAACAAACACAAAAAAGGGAATTGCAAGTTTTTATCTCACATCATTTATCTTTTCCCTCAGAATTCTGTGATATAAAGTTGGAGTTGTGAGTTATAAAGTCAATTTTGAGAGAAAATGTCAGAATTGAAAGAAAAGAAGTCTGAATTCTGAGATATAAACTGTCAATTTTGAGAAAAAAATCTCGCAATTTTCCAGAAAAAAGTCTGAATTGTGAGATATGAACGTGCAATTTCAAGAAAAAAAAAATCTGAATATCAAGTTTTTATAATTCTGACTTTATAACTTGCAATTGTGAGTTTATATCTTGCAATTCTGGCATTTTTCTCACAATTCAGACTTTTTTTCTGGAAAATTGTGAGTTTATATCTTGTAATTGCAGTGAAAAAAGTCAGAATTGAGAGATAAAAATTCACAATTATCTTTTCTTTTCTTTTTTTTTTACCTTTTTCACTGTATTGCAAAACATGAAAACAGCCGTGGATCATCTGATGACATGTCAGTTGAGATTCAAGGATATGCAAACTTTTGAATGGGGCAGTTTTTATAAATTCAGTCATCTGTTATGTGAAATAGCTTATTCAAGACAGTAATAAATACAAATATAATTTTTATGATCCCTCTTATTTTGTAAAAATGATTAAAATGCTGCATATTCTGCAAGGCTTATGAAACTTATGAGCAGAAATGTAGCTTTGGATGCTTTTTCAGACGGTCAGAGTCAGAGAATCACCAATTGCTGTTTAAATGACATTAAAATTCAAAGTAATCACTTTGGTAATCTAAAACACTTTTCAGATGTAATCTGATTACCACCCATTTAAAATGTAACTGTAATGAAATACAGTTACTCAAATTTTGTATTTTAAATACGTAACTAAGTTACATGCATTTCGTTACTCCCCAACCCTGCAAAACGGTCATTTAATGTCAACATTTCTGGCAAAATCTTGTAGTCACATGACAAATACGTATGTCAACATAGAAACTGTGTGTGATTGTTGGATTATGGCGTCAGCTTACAGGGTGGCGAGCTGCGTCATGTTGCTGAAGGTGAGAGGGGCAAGAAGACTAATGCTGTTATTACTGAGGTCTCTGCAGAGCAAACACACACAAACACACAGCAGATTCAATTACACACCCTCAGAACAAAGTCTACAACATACCTTCACAATCCTGGCCAGCTTACTCTTAGAAAAGACATTTAATGTCAGATAGTTTTAAACCGAGGTTATAAAAAATGGCTTAAAAAACTAAACTGTACACTTTTTCACTAATGAACTGGCAGTTGTGGTTGCCAGATATTCATTTTGACAAAAATAAATAAATAAATAAATATGGTAATGTTTCAAGTATTATGGGATAGCATATTGGTGACTTTATATTTTACATAAAATATTGGCCAATGCTCATAAAAAACATAAAATGTAACACAATAAAAAAACAACAAAAATAAGCAGAAACCTACTAATTTAAACAAAATAATAACACTGGTAAGTGACGTGTCACGCAGAGACTTCTGGGAATGTTATTTCACTGTATTTCATAGCTTTCACTTGCAGATGCAGTTTTTACAGCGTGAGATTTGTACTGCCTCGTATTTCCTAAAATTGGAAAATTCCCGCAGCTTTGGGAATATAAATGGGAATGCTTCGAACATGCATACATACAAATGAATTCATTCAATGCTCTTTGTATAAATGTGTGTGCCAAACGAATACGTTCAATAAAAAGAGGAGAAACACTTACAGTAGCGTCAGTTGTTTCAGATTAGGAAGCTCTTTGGGCACGGATGTGAGGAGGTTTCCTTCCAAGTATCTGAAATGGTAAGAAAAACCCTGTTAACAGACAAGTTTACAATCCTCAGACAAGCTACAAAGCAAAACCAGATTTCATTTTAAATTTCATTTCATGCTTATAAATCAATTTTAAATAAAAAAATAGACTTATAACCACAAAGCCTTGCTGTTTCCGTTCAGATCAGAGCTAAAGATCGGCCCCAAAAAAGTAGCTGCTCGAATTGTTTATCAAAATTCATTTTTATCCTTATTTTGCCAATTTTTGATGTGCTAAAAGGCAGAACGTCAGCAGAGCAGACCACGGCAAGACGGCAGGACACAGATAGATGGGGTTCGATAGGGTTTGCTATCAAAGCGAGCTGATAACGGGGTCTGTCAGTGAACAAGAGTACCGTCTTCAAAACTACAACACAGGTCAGACCTTCTGGAGTCTTCCTGTAGGATCCAAGAACAATTACTGTCCTTCTGCTGAAACGCCGACAGCAACCAGGCAAGATTTTCCTGTTCTCTACACTCTTTGTCACTTGTTTGCTCTCTTCTAGTCACTGTCATCTTGGTTCTGTCTTTCCATCTATCGTTTGTTTTCATGGGAGTATGAGCGGCTCCTGAAACATCTCTTCATCTGATTAGATTATGATGGACACCATTACACTGTGCAGCAACTCACTGACCCTCATACAGTCTGAGCTGGATCACGGCCAGCGCGTGACTTGACATGGGCTTTATTATTCTCTAAAAACGGGTATGTTTAAAAACTGTACTGGCTGATTTACATGAAGACTCTTGAGTGATGAAGGTCAATACCTGCCACTGTCAAAGATGTCAATAAATCCAATGACAGCTTGAAACCTGGGGTTGTGAGATGTAGTGTATAAAGCCATGAGATATTACCACAGTGTCCTTGACACAAATCTTACAAGACAGACTGCCGTTGTAATACATTCAGGACATCATTCACTCACAACTTTTTTCAGCGATCTTTTTGGATTCTGTAAAAGAAAGACTGCATTTCTTTTTGTATGCTTTTGTACAAGCTCTCTCTCTCCTCCTTCCTACATATTTTGAGTGTGATTCACTGGCCAAAAAAAGAGAAAACAGAAACAATAAAGTTAAAGTTAAATGTGACTGATAGTTTTATTTATTTACTTTTTTTCTGAATTTCTATAGGCATCCCAATAATAAAGTTATCATGAATTCTTTTGGCTATTTATGACAAGCCGTTTTGACTTTTATTCACTCTCAGGACATGAACTTGTGATCAACAATTACATTTCCACTAGTAACAACATTAATTTTTGATATCACAATTCAATTTTCACAAGTTAAAAGGCTAATTTTTGATATAATCCATTAAATTTCCACTAGTAAAAATTATAATTGTTGATATCAGTAATTGTATTTTCACCAGTGAAATCTATTCAAACTCAATTGTTGATATCAAGAATTGATTTCTTACTAGTTGAAATTCCAACACAATTCTTACTAGTAAAAATGTGAATTTCAGACAACAAAAATGACATTGTTAGTCAGAACTCAGCTGCTAGGCTTTTAACTGGTACCAAAAAAAGACTCTTGTACTGATTACTCCTGTATTGATTTCATTATATTGGTTACCGATTTGATACAGAATCCAGTATAAAGTGTCATTATATGTTTTCAAATCTCTTGGCACCAGAGTATATTTCTTATTTAATAGGTTTACATCAACCTTTGGGATCGCTTCGCTCCAATGATCAGCTGCGCATGACGGTTCCTCGATCGCGCCTGAAATGTAGAGGTTTTCTGTGGCAGCTCCTAGGCTATGGAATGAGCTCCCGCTGTCCTTCCTTAGCTTTTTAGTAATGTGTTGTAAATGCATATGTATTTTTGGTTGCATGTTTTTGTTTATTTTTGCTATTTTCATGTACAGCACTTTGGTACCCATTATGGTTTTTGAAAGTGCTCTAGAAATAAAGTTGAGTTGAGTTTAAACGTCTTCAGTGGCTCAGACGTCGGGAGTAAACAATGCGGGCCTGTACATTGCGATTGCTCAGAAAACGACTCGTTCTACGAGACTGTCGAGGTTTGAATGAGTGGGTCGATTTTCATCATTATAAGATAAAAATAACGGGAGTTAGAAGAAGAAACTCACAGTTCAGTTGTATCTTTAGGGATGCCCTTAGGCAGGGAATGCAGCCCTCGGTTACTACAGCGCACCACTGTGTCTGAGCATGTGCAGGAGTCCGGACATCGAGGGGCCGACGGCAGACAGATATTCTCTTCCGCACCTGAGAGAGAGAGACATGCATATTTTATGCTCCTTTACATCATGCAAGAGAAAAATGTAATATGTGTTGCTAACAGATCTAATATAGAAACTCATCAATTCTTTAAAAGGGAGTAATGGAGGATGGAGAAAAAGAGGGAGAATGGATGAAAGAGCACAGGTGCTGTGTGCACCGAACTGCATTACACGCTCGCTGAAAATAGCCCTTTCTTCAGTGTGTTCTCCAAACACGGGTATCATTATTACAGCGCACGCTCACTCATAATAAGTGATCCAGTGCACAGGAGTTTAAAATCAGCAGCTAAATATTGCTTTTGGCCTCGCTTGCGCCACATTTCCTGCAAGTAATACTTGTAGCCTCCTCCCGAGCTGCTTTCATCCTGGCTCTGTATGATGCTATCTGTAAAATGCTGAATTACCCTGCAGATTAAAAAGAAACAGTGAATTAAGCCATTAATGGGAGGTAATGGAGACTGAGATATGCTCCAAGAATAACTCGCAGACCGAGTCTGGAAAGGGGAACGCCGGACCTGGATGTGCCTGGAAATGCAGAAGAGCCAAGGGGGCTTGTTTTACAATGACTGGACTACTTCAAACGAGCAAAAATATCTTCCCGTAAATCAATTTAGCTTGACTTTGTTACTCTAGCTGTAATTGCGGAGCGCTGAAATAGCTAGATGTTGTGGTGGTGAGTTTTTTGGAGCTGAAGTGACGGAGCCGGACGAAGAACGAACGGAATAACAACACGTGAGTCCTGACAGACAGCCTCTAACTAATGGACCTCGAGCCAGGGCGATTTCTCTCACTCTGAACCTCTTTATTTCAAAGTGCTTCGCCGTCTACAGCTGAGCAGGCTCTCTTAACACGATATTCCCTGAAGTCCTGGAGCAGCAAAAGAGCTGTTTCTACCCAGAACACCCTAGCTTTGACAGGGAGGCCTTCTGAAACACAGGACCCCGTCCAGACAGAAGCCAAACCGCAGTTTCTTTTTCTCCATTAAACTTTATGTCAGTCTCGAGAGGTTCTGTTTTCCCTCGTCTTTATGCACACGAGTTCTTCCCTATAAAAACCAGAGCAGGAGAAGATAATGTTTAGGCCTCCACGCTCAGCATTTAATTTGTCCTAGTGGTGCCCTCTCGGTGCGGCCTTGTGGGAAGTTGACGCTGGAAAGCAGGGAGACGGGGATGAAGGTGTGGGAAATCCGAGGAGATGGAGCGTAGAGCAAGCCTCGGTCTGGAATGGTGTCTGGAAGGAGCTGATTCAGTGGCCTGATCTAAGCAGTGTGATTTCATGGGAACTGGAGATGGATGTGGTGTGGATGGCGCAGGCTACAGAGCAAATAGTAGCTGAGGTTTGCAAACCCTTATTCAATATCCTGACAACGTGCCTCTGGTTCATGAGCAACTGCTTAAAAGGGTGTATATAACCTCTAAACGGGGCAGTGTGGACACAGAGGAGTAGAAAATAAAAGAGTATAAAAGAGAATCAACACTGTATAGATGGAGACATGGGAGCAATTTAGTTCTTTATCGCTGCTTAATGCGCTTAAACAGTCAAATACACGCAATATAATACAAGTTATGTTTTAAGTCAACGTAAACGGTTGAGAAAGAAAACGAATGTGTAACAGTATAATGGATCCGTGCGTCAGCTCTTAAAGTGACAGCAGCCTAATATACCTGCTGCCAAATTATCAGATAATATTAAAAATATCTATATGGCAGTTTTTCCCTATTGTATCGGTCATGTGAAAATTTTGAGTGGCTAGTAACTTTGGAAAACCACTAGCCACAGTGTCCGGACAGCAAAAATATGAATGTCAATTGTATATATGGAGTTCATTACCTTATAACTTTGGGATCATATATCTATATATAAGTCTATAATAAATCCCAAAGGGGAATGAATTGCATGTATACAATGTAAACATACATCATTAAGGATACAGATTAATTCCCAGTAAGAAATATTTCTGATTACAATTATATCACAATTATCATCATATTCGACCGTGTTTACAGCGATTGCACCACAGTTAAAGGCGTCAGGGTATTCCTTTACTATGGTAAAAACACTGATGCATGACTAGTTGTGGTTTATTGAACACTGTTCGATGCAGGCATTTACATTTACAGAACAAGCAGCATATATTGTGCAAGAGGAAGTGTCCCAAAAGAGAGTAATACCGTCACAGGAGAAATCCGGCATGGCTACATCCTGTATAGGGATCTCCTTCAGGAAGGCAGGTTTCTGGCAGCGTGGGTTGCCACTAACCACCCTGGTCTTCTTAAGCCACAGTCCCAGCCAGGCTAAGTGACAGTCACACACGTAGGGATTAGACAGCAGGTTACTGTACACAAACAGAAAGAAAACACAATCCTCATTATCATATAATTACAATGGAAAGCAATCAGCAGGGTTAAATTACCACATAAACAATTGAACTTCAGTCCATTTAACACAGCAGGAGAACTGCACGGGTGCATTTGCATTTAAATAGCAATTCAATTCCATATTATGACTGCAATGCGACCTGCAATGCAGACAATGTTCGATAGCATTAGTTCACGCTGCTATAAAACTGTTATAACGGCGACTAAAAACAAAGTGCTTTATAAAAAACTAAGACGAAGGCTCAGAATAAGACACAGACACATTTTGCGTACAGAAAGACCCATCAACCAATTTCTATTGGCATTAGAGACTTCAGAAACGACTTATTGAGGCATTTTTCATGCGTCCTCAATGAGTTCTGAAAGTTCAGATGGTGGCACACAGACCTAAATCATAAAATTGTAGCCTTGAGTTGAAAGCATCACCAGCAATGACTCTAGAAGGCCCACCGGGGAACCTGTTGACGGCCCATTCGGACGGCCGTCTAACTGATGCATTGCTGAAACACACGGGCAGGAGCAGCAGTGCTAGTGCAGGCGCAGAGGAACTCTTTAATACAGAAGGAAATAGAGTAGCTGAGAGTGTCTGCTACGCTACAGCCTGCGGGATAAATTAATCGAGTGTGCTGACCTTCCGTTGCTTTGCAAATAGATGCTTTGCAGCTTAAGGGAGCGGGCTCGTGTTAACACAACCCTCACCAGAAATGTGTTTGTCTTTAATTATTCCTACATCACATTCTGTATGTGAGGGTACACTGATTAAAATACATTTAAAATGCATTTTATTTTATAGGTAATGTTTGTTCTTTTACAGATTTTTCCCGTTTAGTCATTATTCAATAAAATACCTGTTGTTTTACAGCTATTTGCTGTAATTTAAATTTCCACTATTAAATTTACATGGAATTGACCCTTCGCAAAACCCGTCCTCAACCCATGCGCTCTCACGCCACACATCATGTTCTCACGAAGTGAAAAATACATCGCAAAGAGGACACTGACAACGTATGCAACAGTTTCATATTTAAAATACTGTAATTTTTTAAAGAAGTTGAATCAATAAATAGCGTCTAGTGTGTGTTTAATGTGTGGTGACAGATCGCTGTAGCTCCTCGTGAACCGATCATCTCTTCATACTAGTTCATTTATAGCATCAAATAAACATGAATGAACATCAGAAGGAATGTTGTTTCAAGCGTGGAAAGACGTGAGGACACACAATTCTTCAAGTTCATCGACGTTAATCTACTAACTCCCCTGACTGCTTTGTCGGACAAAATGGCGGATTTGGGGATATGATTGGTCAGATCGCCTGTCAATCAAACTGTTGCGAAGGGTCAATTGCTTGCTTTAAATCTGTAAAACCTAAAATGTTGTTACCGTATTTTTACGGTAAACTTCTGGCGTGTTTTAGAAGTGTGTGACTGTATTCTAACAAATAATGTTAAAATGAAAAAGATTTTATGGGATTATAAAGAGATGTTTTGTAGAATTATAGTAAAAAAACTAATTATAAGAAATCAGTTGGATAAGAAATCTGTTTTTTACAGTTTTACAGTCGTACAGTATTTTTCAGACATTTTCTGGCGCACCTTTTATGCTTTTTTTTTTTTTACAGTGTAGCGTAAAGAAACACAAGACAGGTTGAGAGAGAGAACGCTTGCATTGGGAATTACATCCCAAACTGGACATTAGAGACTACTTATCCTGCTAAATTTAATAAATGGGACATAGCTGACAAAACACACAGCTATTTTTACTGTGATAATCACAAATGTGAGCACACAAAAGTAACCTCTGTCCTGACTGCCCGCGTCAGCCCTGCAAACTCTCCTACCGGAAACACTCTCCCGCTCTGCTCTAATTTTGGCAGAGGTGGAGGGATGAATGATGGAGTGAGAGAGAAGAAGGAGGGAAGTGTGCCCAACATGTCTGCTGCACTACTGTGGGAAGAGAATAGCTGGGGAGGCCATACTCTCTCTCTCTCTCTCTCTCTCTCTCTCTCTCTCTCTAGATATTTTTAGCTGCCCTGTCCTGAAATGGACATGGCTGTGTCAGCCGCTGGGTAATTAGAGAGCTGGCAAAGCAAAGAGAGAACGAAAAATAAAGAATCCGAAAGAAAAAAAAGCACAACCAACTTGCCTTATGGCATAAGAAGTGAGAAAGATTTGATTGTGTTGTGCAGTTTCCATACAGTAAAACAAGTTTACTTTACATTGTATACATAATGTACGTTATACCGCATTATACATAACTGTAACCAAAGTTAATTAAAATAAACACTTATAATATTTACAGATTCCTTGTTACATATAACATTGGTTGTTTATCATGTGTTTTAACACACTTTTTAAAGGTGTGTTCAATCACAAGATAAGTATTATAACATATTACAATTATTCATGAGACCATTATAAGGCATTATTCATGAATTAAAAATATTTATAATGCTTTATACTGTATATAAAGGCTTTAAGTAGGTTTTTTGCATGGAGGATTCATTTGTATTTTCATGATAATCATGATATAGAGGCTAGTTTATTCATTATACACAATTATATTTAAATAGTTAAATAAAACAATATATCACAAAACTAAACAAAAAGCAAAAAAACAAACTGAAGAAAAAAGCAAAAAACAAAAAGGAAACAAAACAAAACAAAACAAAACAAGAGGGTTAAATATTTGTAAATAAATAATATATAAATATAAAATAATATATAACAAAATAAAAACAAGAAAAAACAACAACAAAGCAAAACTCAAAACAAAAAGCAAAACAAAACAAAACAAAACAAAACAAAAGGGTTAAATAGTTGGAAATAAATAATATATAAATATAAAATAATATATAACAAAATAAAAACAAGAAAAAACAAAAACAAAGCAAAACTCAAAGCAAAAAGCAAAGCAAACAAAACAAAACAAAACAAAGGGTTAAATAGTTGGAAATAAATAATATATAAATATAAAATAATATATAACAAAATAAAAACAAGAAAAAACAAAAACAAAGCAAAACTCAAAGCAAAAAGCAAAGCAAACAAAACAAAAGGGTTAAATAGTTGGAAATAAATAATATATAAATATAAAATAATAAATAACAAAATAAAAACAAGAAAAAACAACAACAAAGCAAAACTCAAAACAAAAAGCAAAGCAAGCAAAACAAAACAAAACAAAAGGGTTAAATAGTTGGAAATAAATCCTATATAAATATAAAATAATATATAACAAAATAAAAACAAGAAAAAACAACAACAAAGCAAAAAACAAAGCAGATCAAAACTCAAATCAAAACAAGAACAAAAGCTGCACTAGAGTGGTATAGCTACAAAAAGCACTTGTAGTGTTTGAGAAATTACGGTTGTTTATGCCCTTGACAGAAAAGATGTACATTACTCTGACCGGATGACTTCATTGTGTAAATTCTTTCAGTTGTTTATGCATGCTAAACTTGATTAGACGGTCAGAATGGAAGGAATGACACTCCATGCAAATCAGAACAGCCTGAGAGTCTTTGCTCACATATTTCAGTAAGTAGGCAGGGTTCACCGAGTGAAAAAGAAAACCATGTGTATTGTTGCACGACGCAGTGTGTGCCAGGAATACAGCCTGATATGATAATTCAAACGGTTACAGATGCTTGCTGTGTCGGCAGTCGTCATTTCCATTTCTTTTTTCTAAATTATGATTCCACCAGAAGTTATTTTCAATGCTTAACAGCATCTGTTTATCTACGAACATCTGTGAGATCTCTTTCAGTTTTCTCCGTTGATCTTTCTCTTTCTTGTCGTTCCCTCAGGGCTGTGACACACTAGAGTTCATTTTTTTTTTGTTTATCAGTTCTTTTGTTTACAAAAGCTACGGAGATATTAATCTGTATTAAAAATGTGCAGCGCACCGTTTTCTCCAGCTGTTCCCAATTCCTTTACATCATACAATCAAAATAATTAATTCCTTACATTTGCCTTTGTACGGACATCCACATTGCACAAAATTTTAGTCAATTTTTAGGCAGCAGAGCAATTTTCCTTTTTAGCCATTTTTGAATAATTCCCCCTGCCCCACGGGGCAAGCCAAAATGTTCTCATCTGAGGTTCAAGAACAACCGTTTTCAACCGAGACAAGAAAACATAACCTCATAATTCTGAAAAACATCTGCAAACAATGAGACTTTTTTTTGCCTGAACCACATCCTCATCCGTTTTGCATATGAAGATATAATAGGCACTTGATTGGTGGTGGAGCGTGACCCGAAAGACTGTGTTTGACTTCCTGCGTCTTTGTGAATATTTGAACAAACTCGTTTGTGGGTTTGGTACGGACGCAGCAACTTCAATGAATAGTTTTATTAGGCCGTTTCGCTTTAAATTCCTTAATTCTTAGGTATTATTATTTCAATTTTTTTATCACTAAAGAATTCAGTTGATGGATGCATAACTGAGTGAACCCATGACACAGAGGGGAATGTGTGTGTGTGTGTGTGTGTGTGTGTGTGTGAGGGTGGAGGACTCACATGGTGGAGAGCGAATGCAGGGTGTTGAAAGCTCCAGGGGCGATAGTGGAGATCCGGTTATCGTAGAGGGAAAGCAGGCGCACGGAGCTCAGGCCGGTGAAGGTGGCGTTATCCACACAGCTGATCTGATTACTCCTCAGCATCCTGATGGGAACACAGAGGCAGGTTGGATCACATTGACTCTGAGTTTATGAGACTCTATGGCTGCTGTAATGCATTAAGTCATTGGTGTTTTTATGGTATGATTGCTGATATGTCAATTATTTTGAGATGACGTGGCATGCATACGCGTCGATACGTGTACACACCCGTATAAAGGAGGAAAGTAGCTGTATACAGAGACAGGCGTGTAGTGTGAGTCTGGCAGTGATTTGATCACTGTGAGATTACAAGAAGGAAATGCACTTACTGTGAATCAGAGCATTCAATGAATGACAATGTACTGTATAAACCATTGAGTGTGTTCATTGTCTACATGAGAAACAACAGTAATGAGATATGCATTTGTAGGCTTAAGGAAAAAACTGTCACATATTTTGTAAACATTTAACATTTATATATTATCATAAAATATGCTTTTTTACACCAGTACACCCTATATAGTCTACATTTTAAAAATTATTATATGATATGATATGATATTACATGATATAAAATAATATAATATAATATAATATAATATAAAATAATATAAAATAATATAATATAATATAATATAACATAAAATAATATAAAATAATATAATATAAAATAATATAATATAATATTATATTATATTATATTACAGGAAACACTTTACAATTTACACTTTAGGTTTCATTAGTTAACATTAGTTAACTTACATTAGTTTACATTAGTTTAACTTACAACTTATCAATGAAGCAATGAATGATACTTCTACAACATTTATTAATCTTAGTTAATGTTAATTTCTATATTTTCTAATAAATTATTAAAATTAAAAGTTGCAGATATTTTTTTAAATCAGTAAATGCACTGTGAATGAATAGCTAGATATTTATTAACAAACATTAACAAAGATTAATAAATACTGTAACAAATGTATTGCTCATTATTATATTATATTATATTACACTTCACAATAAGGTTTCATTAATTAACTACTTTAGTTAGCGTGCACTAACCATGAACAGGACTAGAGCATTTATTAATCTTAGTTAATGTTAACATTTACTTATATAATATAATATAATATAATGCATATAATATAATAAATATAATAAATATAATATAATATAACATAATATAATATAATAAATATAATATAATATAATATAATATAATATACAAAAAAAAAAAATTCAGCTGGCCCACGGTCTAATAATGCAAATAAAGTTTCGTTTTAGCTGTAGACTTTGAGTAAGTTCATGCCAATTATAATCAGCTTTAATTAAACAACACAAGTCTGTGGTTTCGTCTATGGCTTTCTGGCTGGTGAGGACGCTAGATAAACGCGTCTGCGCGTGACGACGATCTCGGAGCGCAGCCTGTGCTGTGAGCACGTTTCTGTCTGTGCAGCAGACGTGGCCCGCTGAGGCAGCTCACTGCTTGACACGAGATAAGATGAGTTTGTGTGCGTGTGGTTGGGGAGGGGTGAGGTGCCCAAAACAATCAGGGTCTCCTAAAGGCCTTCAGCAGCACAAACAGGCTAAATGCAAACCAGAGTCTGCCGTGATGAAAACCTGAAAGCAGCAAATTCGGCATTAAACTCTGACAAACAGGGATCTGAGACGAGCAAACTCAATTTGGACACATACTCCTGGGATTTGAAAGCCACTAAATCCAATATTGCAGGACCATGATTCCATTCATTTGCTCCTATGCACTCCTCTCTCTCCAATTAAGCTAATTAGAGCGGCAGCAGACCTTTTTCTAACCACCAGGCTTCAGAATATGCATCGTATTAGCATCTTTGTTCCCGATAGCAGACCGGCATGGGGGACGTCTATGCCCGTTCTTTCTTGGAATAACTTCGTGCGGTCAACATCTTGATCAGACCTGACAATCACAGATTGTTTTTTGCTGAGAGTGGGCAATTTTTCTTGAAAATTTGTTTTTAAATAAGCCTATAAGAGCGCATTTCCAATGCCATAACTAATGTTTGTGCATTTATATTCAGAGTTGTGTGAATATATGAATGTGAACGTGGCTCAGAGACATGTTTCATCTTGGGATAACAGGAAAAGCAGGGTTGGTTTTTGAAAAATGCACTTAAAGGGAACGTTCATCCAAAAATGAAGATGCATATATAGTATTATTATATCATAATTCACCTAATGTCGTTCTAAACCTGTAGGAGTTTCTTTCTTCTGTCGAACACAAAAGAAAATAATGGTATTTTTTTCTTCTTCTATGGAAGTCAATGGGTCCCGTCAACTGTCTGGTTACCAACATTCTTCAAAATATCTTCTTTTGTGTGAACTGAAACATGTGCACGTTTGGAACAACTTGAGTTTCATTTTTGGGTAAACTATCCCTTTAAATGTGAAACGGCGGCCATACTCACAGCGTTTTGAGGCCGCTCAAACCCTTGAACATCCGTCCGCTCACCGACTGCAGCTTGTTCCCGGTCAACAGCAGCTCCAAAACACCTCCGGCCCCATCGAATGCTCCCTCACGGATGTCCCGGAGTTTATTATTACTCAAGTTTCTGCAAACACGAAATTCAAGAATGCATCAACTCCCAGACGCTCATGCTCTTTTAATGTGTCTCAAACGCACTATTTATTATTTTGATAAATGGCAGAAAGCACAGGTTGCAATGGTACAGTGAAAATTTCTTTGTTTCATCATATAAATAGGTTGTGGTTGTATCCTAAACACACATTTATGATGATTCACAGCTTAATTTTAAACCATGCTACAGTAAAATGTAAGGTCGGTCTTTTAGATCTGCCCAATTTATAACTCTGCTAGATAGTAAGCAATTTCATGCATGATAAATCACCGGTCCTCTTCCTGAGTGAATACCGCTTTTTTCAATTTTGGAGTGAGCTGCAAATATTGCCTGCCAGTAAATCACTGCATGCTTTTGCCCATTAGGTTGGAATATTCCAGAAGCTTCCACTGCATTCACTTCATACAAAGCTGAATTTTAAATACGCCAATATCATTCGGCAGCCAAAACCGTCGAACGAAAAGAAGAAATAAACCCATTCGTACATCTTGCGCAGGTTTGGGAGCTTCTTGAAGGCCCCTGTTGCCTCCAGGATGGGGATTTCATTGTCATTCAGCCGTCTGGAGTGGAAACAGATCGAGAAACAGAGGTTAATAGTTCAAGAGTCTTCACTAGGTATAATAATAAGATTAAGTCTCACAGCAAAAAGCACAAGTAAACCTCACTGGAGCATGTAGGAGTGAGATGGAGACAAAAGAGCTAAGGATGATGGGAGTGATTATAATTCAGACGCTGTCTCTGTTTCAGTCCTCAAGTCTCTCGTGTGGGAGATGCTGTATAATTAGGACTGTGATGTCATCGTAATAAAAATCAGTATCGCTCTCTCTAGTGTGGATATGTGACTCTCATACGCATTCATCTGTCCCTCATCACCGGTGATATCAATATGAAGGACATACTCAGACACTTTTTGCAGTGGATGTGGAAGACGGGCTAATGGGCTATGAAGATAAAAGAAGAGTGTGACGGAGAAAGAGGATTTTTGGAATGACTTTATACCAGGGGTTTGAAATAAAATAAGATAAATAAAAAAATAAATAAAAAAAATAAAGAAATTATAAAATAAAAGAAAAAAAATAAAAGAAAATAATAATAAAAAAAAAATTATAAAAGAAAATAAAAATGTACAGAGTTAACATTATTACTTTAGAATTTATAACAATATAATATACAGCACCTTCATAAATTAAATATAAACAAAGCAAAAATAAACCCGACTGGCATTCTTTATTCATTAAATTGTATATGTAGAGTTTAAAAAATCTTATTTTATGTAGGAAATCATGCTCCGACAAATGTAATTTGGACGCAGTTGACATAATTGTCCCTTCGCAAACAGTTTGATTGACAGGCGATCTGACCAATCATAACCCTGAATCCGCCATGTGACAAAAGCAGTCAGGGGAGTCAGTAGATTAACGTCGGTGAACTTGAAGAATTGTGTGTACTCACGTCTTTCCACACTTGAAACAACATTCCTTCTGATGTTCATTCATGTTTATTTGATGCTATAAATGAACTAGTATGAAGAGATGATCGGTTCACGAGCCGCTTGAAGGAGCTACAGCGACACTATATGCTATTTATTGTTTAAACTTCTTTAAAAAATTTAAATTTTTAAATATGACACTGTTTCATACGTTGTCAGTGTCCTCTTTGCTCCTGGATGTATTTTTTACTCCATGAGAACATGATGTGTGGCGTGAGAGCGGATGGCTTGTCGAACAAATCAACAGTAACTAAAGGGGGCGGGTCTTTGCGAAGGGTCATTTGCGACTTCCCAGCTTATAGACACGACCTTCCCAGGAGGATGTGAGTGCACCAATTGTAGAGTATAACCAGATAATGATAAGTAGATTGCAGTATATACTGCACAGCATGCCGTTAGCAGTACGCTAGACTCCCATTCCAAACACAGACAGGTGCAGAGACAGTCTAGACAAGGTTGAGAGAGACTTTCCGAACATTAGTAAGACTAGAGTCTAGTAAATGCACCATGGCTGACTTTTTGTTTCCCCCAGGGCTGGTTTCCCTAGCGGGGCCTGCCATGGGAAAGCACATCAGACATAAAGTGCTGGTTCCTGGTTGCAAGCAATCCCGCAAGAGCTCTATAAATAAGCAGCTGTGCTAGCGGGTGCAAGCTGTAGTCAGTGAGCCGCAGAAAGACAGAGAGAGAGAAAGAGAGAGTGTGACAGATGACTCGAGTTGATGGGACTGCAGAGGGAAAACCCTGATGTGTCCTCTACACATGAACACAAGGGCAAACGCATTGTCACCCCGTCTAGCTCTGCCCAGGGAAAACGCAGCTGAGTGGTTAATGACCTGGGAGAGGCTTCGGACATTCATTCACCACAACTCAGCCGGGGACAAGACCCCGTAATCAGAGGACAAGAGAGAGGGATGAGGCCTCTGGGACAGATGAACACCGAAAGAATTAGTGAGGTGAGATTGTAAATGATGCATGTTCTGGAGAGTGATTGATGGGGTCGCCGGGTGTGTTTGTAAGCTGAAATGCGTGTCTCTTACAGTTCAGTGGTGTGCTCAGGCAGGTGAGGGGGTATCTTGGTGAGTTTGAGGTTCGAGCAGTCCACCACCGTTCCTTCGCACCGACAGCGCTCGGGACAGACCAGGTCCTGGAAACATTCGCCGCTGAGACGACTGCGGTAGTCCTCCGCACCTAACAAACACACGAGACACAAACAGAGAAAGACGGACATTCAAACAGCTTATTCAACTCGTCACGCGTAGCGTTAAATCTCACATTTCCAGATCACAAAAAAAAATATTTTTTTATTTTTTGCATAAAAATGAAGATTAAGTTCATAACATTTTATCACCCCCCACAATCACATATTGTACTGTAAAATAAATAAATAAATGGTAAAATAGTTATCCATCATGATTTTGTTTGTTATTTTAAATAAGTGAATTTTTATAATAATTTTTATAGTAATTCAATAAAAAAGTGTAATACAGATCATTTTTCAGATAGGAATTGAGAAAACAATCTTGAATAAAACATCTGAAATGTATGTGAAATTGGGGCGAGTTAGATTAATTGTCTTAATAATGACTGCAATCTTTAGAAATATGCAAAATATACCTATTACAGTAATAAGAATTTGGGGGAAATGTGTTTAATTGTATTGATAATGGCTTAATGGCTTCGTAATCTTTATAAAAAAAAATATAGATGACCATAATATTACATAATTGCACATAGCATGCAAATATTTTTTCAAATTTTGTTCAAATTTTAAATAATGGGACTTACAAAAAAATAAAAAACCTCCAATAAAATACCTGAAATGTATTACAGTAATGAGAAATTGGGGAAATATGTTTAATTGTATTAATAATGGCTTCATAATCTTTATAAAAAAATATGTCAAATAGATGAGCATAATATTACATAATTGTACATAGCATGCAATTTTCTTTTTCAAATTTTGTTCAAATTTCAAACAATGGGACTTACAAAAAAAAAGCTCCAATAAAATACCTGAAATGTATTACAGTAATTGGAGGAAATTAGCTTAAATGTCTAGAGAATGATCTTTACAAAAATCATTGAATCATATGCAAAACATATGCGCGCATATTTGTCTTTAATGTGTACATATCACGCAGATATTTATATAAAAAAGAGCTATAAACAGTTCAGATTTCAAAAAACGGGACTTGACGTGAATAATGAACCCGACATGTTTTCATGAGATTCAGTCCCATAATAAATAGGAACAAATATTTCGATTTTACACACGTCTTTGTTCTTTACACCTACAAACACGGCCACAAACAGGCAAAGGCGCACGACCTCGTCGTCTGTATTTCTTTAAAGATAACGGCGCCGTCGAGAGAGAGGTCAGGAATTGGAGGTCTGGCGCTAAGAAGCGTTTTGACAGGAAAACACACGAGGTTCTGGCCGCCTGCGATAAGTCTGCTTCCCATCAGCCATCACTCGCCTGCCACTGTTTATCTTATTCCCACCATCTCCGTTCAGCTGCCCTGATGCTTCTAGCCAAAGCCCAATGTCTACAAGAGCGAACTTAAAAAACGCCCTTTGAAATGCAGACGGAGAACATAGCTAGAGCTCTTCACAAGCGATCCGTTGTTCCCGGGTTAAAGAACGCCACCTTCACTCCTCATGGTGGCAAAGAGAGGTGCCACCGCACATATCCCAGAATGCCATGCTGTGTGCGAGTGTGTCCAGCGGTCCCTGGTGCTTGACGGAACCATGTGAGGCTTGTGTAGGCGGCGGCACATGGTTAGATCAAGCACAAGAGACAGCTGCACCAGAGGCCAGAGTGGAGGAGCGGAGCGGGACGGAGAGGCGGGGAGGAGGAGGAGGGAGCAGCCAGGACACAGCAGCCAGGAAGCCACCCAGAACTCTGGGCCACCATGCACACGGGCAGACGGGCCGGCCCCCTTTCCCTCGTCCCAGCGCAGTCACTGGGACATTAGCCCGCTGGGAATACAAGGCCCGAAAAGACAGACAGAGACAGACAGACAGACAGGGACTGGAAAGACACACATAAAGACATCACAGAGGAGAAAGGAGTGGAGCAAAGCCCTCTGCCGACACACATACACACACATAAAACACAGATTTTCATGTGCAAACACTTGTAACGCCTGTGGAAACACACACTGGGGGCCTGCTGTTGCACTTGTTATTGTGCTGCTGATATACTGACAGAACTTTAATGAGAAAAACCTGTGGCTTAATATCAAAGCAAACAGCGACTGCACTTCTCCCACCAAATAATTTCCCTCAGGGGCCCGTGCTTTTGGCTGCGTGTGGGGGCCAGTTCCGACTCGTAAAGCATCTTCTAACAAGGCATCTTCATTCTGGTTCAGAGCAGCCAGCATTGTCCTATTAGCACTCTGAAACCTGGCAGTGTGTGAGAAGAACTGCTCCAGGCCAGAGTATGCCACACACACACACACACACACGAGAAAAGGATGTAAGGAGTCTCAGAGTGAAGTATGTGAGCTGTCCATCTGAACTCCAAGCCATCGACAAGTGACCGCACCGGCTCAGTGTAGTGGACTCGGCAGCGGCTGATTTCTGAACTTAATCGACTGTCTTTCAGAATGTGCAAGCCCTCTTATAGTGTTAGTGAAGGTATCTTGGATGAAAAAAACCCATAATTTAGAAGGCAATTTTCCATCATCTCACTAAACTTAAGCTACTAATGTAATACTGATGTACTGTACAAAAACGAAGAAATAAAAGCAATGAAATTGATCAAAAAGGACAGTAAAGACTTTTACATGGTTACAAAACAAACAAAAATCAAATGAATGCAGCTCTTTTGAATTTTCTATTCATCAAAGAAACCTGAAAGAAATTTCCTCAAAAAATATTTAACAGCACAACCGTTTCCAACACTGGCAATAACCATAAATGTTTTTTGAGGAGCATATCATCATATCAGAATGATTTCCGAAGACTGGAGTCATGATGCTGAAAATTCAGCTTTGATCACAGGAATAAATTATATTTTAAAATAAAATAAAACAGATATATTTTATATTGTAATAACAGGTCACAATAATACTGTTTTTACTGTATTTTCTGATCAAATAAATGCAGCCTTGGTGAGCAGAAAAATATTTTAAAACAAACTTTTGAATGGAAGTGTATTTTGACAACTGCTGAATGTACTGAATGTAAATGTATGACGTCACAACATTTCAATTTCTGAATGACATCTTAGTCTGAAGTGAAATGTTCTAATGAAGGAGTCGTGTCAATGTTAAAGTATGTCTATATATTAGGGGTGTGATGGTACACAAATATGACGGTTCGGTATGTTCCTCGGTATTAAAGCCACGGTTCGGTACAGCAGGAGGGAGGAAACTAAACATAAAATTGCTTCTTTCTTCTTCTTTTTTTAATAAAAGTGGTTTATTGAACAAATTGTGTCTCTCTCTTTAAATAAAATCACATATATTCTTATGGATAAAAAAACTTCCTCAGCTAATACTATAAACTATATAAAGTAAACCTTTCTTGCACATTACTATAATATTAAAGGTTACAATTAACAACAGAGTCCAAACTATTAAATTCAGTTTTAGATATAATAATCAACACCAAAATAAAAAAAAAACTTTTTTGCATTAACTTCTAATTATACAATTTCTAAATGATTTTTTAATTATTCTCGTTTTTGAAACATAACCATTTACACAGCTGTTGTCATAACTTGTTTTCATGACAAATTTAATGAAACATTTATTAAATAATTAAGCCATTACTAACAGGTAAAGTAAATATAATGAGTATATAAGCTACTATAGTGCATATATTTAGTGAAATGCTTCATTACTAACATGCTGTGGACACTAAATGACTCACCTGAGGTAAATGCAATGCTACGTCAGAGATTATTCTCCAGCTGTTTTATTGATGTTGAGAGATTACAGGTAAACATATCTATGCATAGATCATCTGTTCTTCTTCTTCTGCGCTTTTTCATGTCATGGCAGTTAGCAAACAGCGTTGCATTACCACACACGCCCCCTTCTGGATTGGAGTGTGGGTCGCCTGTGACCGACTGTATTCGTTGTCTGACTGTATGCACTGAACCGTTGGGATGGATGCATGTACCCCTATCATATACAGTACTATAGTATATTGTTCCATTTAGCTCAAAATATCAAGAAAAAGGACCCGTTTTACATAAAAAGTCTTCAGTGCACAACTCTACCTGTGCAGCGGAACTTCTTGCCCTTGACCTGGCTGATGCGTTTGTTGGCGAGGCGGCGCGGGTGGCTGCATCGAGCTCCGCTGGTCTCAATTGGATTGTCAAACAGGTAGTCGGCCAGCCACTTCAGATGACAGTCACACATGAAGGGATTCTGAGCGAGGTGTCTGCGGAGGGCGAACATAACAATAACTCAAAATGCTTAATTAGAGTCAAGGGAGGCTGCGCAATCAAACAGTAATATCCTGTGATAACGATACGATTGCTGTGCATTCATAAACATGAACTGTTATTTTCAGCGTAAGGTTTTCATTTGTTTAGTTCACATTTATCTTGCTGCTGTTAATGGTGTTGTTGTTTTGCCGTCTACTTGGAGCTAATTAATTGCAGGGTGAATGCAGTCCTGCTCAACAGTTGCTTAGAGACTGGAGTCTCCTGGACTGAGTGTGGGTGTGAAGGATGGAGAGTGTGCGTGTGTGTGTTCACTCACAGTGTTTTGATGGCACGCAGAGGGGCGAACAGGCCTTTGCTGATGGTCTGAAGCTTGTTGTCGTAGAGAGACAGCAGGTTGAGTTTCTGCAGGTCTTTGAAAGTGTTCACCCGAAGACAGTTGATCTTGTTGGCGTTCAGGAGTCTGGAAGAGTAAACAGGCGTTTCATTACACTGAAAAGCTTTCTCATCAGTATAAACACATTTTAACTCTTACTTATCTAGCAAGTGGAAAATAAAAACAAAACATTTTATTAAGCTTTATGCTTAAATTTACACTCTTGAAGGGTTAGCTCATCTAAAATGAAAATCCAGTTATTAATTCCTCTCCCTCGTGTCGTTCCACACCCGTAAGACCTTCGTTCGTCTTCAGAACACAAATGAAGATATTTTTGATGAAATCCGACTGTTCAGTGAGTCTCTATTGACACTTTCAATGTCCAGAAAGATACTAAAACATATTTAAAACGGGTCATGTGACTACAGTGGTTCAACCTTAATACTATAAAGCGACGAGAAAAACAAAATAACTTTTCAAAAAATATCTAGTGTGGGGCGAATTTCAAAACACTGATTCATGAAGCTTTACGAATCTTTTGTTTCGAATCAGTGGTTCGGAGCTCCAAAGTCATGTGATTTCAGTAAACGAGGCTTCGTTACGTCATGAGTGATTCGCAATTTCAATACATCACGTGAGTTTGGCAATTTGATACGCGAACCGAACCACTGATTCGAATCAAAAGATTCGTAAAGCTTCATGAATCAGTGTTTTGAAATCGGCCGTCACTAGATATTGTTAAAAAGTCGTTATTTTGTTTTTTTGGAGCACAAAAGGTATTCTCGTCGCTTTATAATATTAATGTTGAATCACTGTAGACACATGACCTGTTTTAAATATGTTTGAGTGTCTTTCTGGACATTGAAAGTGTTCATTATCTTGTCAATAGAGACTCACTGAACCATCGGATTTCATCAAAAATATCTTCAGTTGTGTTCTGAAGATGAACGAAGGTCTTACGGGTGTAGAACGATATGAGAGTGAGGAATTAATGACAGAAATTTCATTTTAGGGTGAACTAACCCTTTAACAGACACTTTCTACAGCGAAAGCACATGTCGTTTGAAATAAGTGACACAACATAACCCCCACAAATATTGTGAAATGAATACTGACACTATTAAAATGGTGAATTCATAAAACACAAAAATAAAGAATACATATAAATTGAATTAAATAAATACAATTAAAAATGAACAAACTAACCAAAAAAATCTTAACAAAAGAACAAAAAAGCTAAACTAAAAAAAGGAAAGCAAAAGAAAACAAGAAATAAAATGCACAGCAAACGAAAGCAAAATAAAAAGCAAAACAAAAAACAAAACAAAATAATTAAAAAGGCTAAACAAAAGAAAAGCAAAGCAAAAAAGAAAGATAAAATAAAACGAAACAATGCAAAATAAAGCAAATGAAAGCAAAACAAAAACTGAAGCAAAAATAAAACAAAACAAAACAAGAAACAAAAGCAAAACAAAACAAGAAACAAAAGCAAAACAAAACAAGAAAAAAAGCAAAGCAAAACAAGAAACAAAGACCAAAGCAAAACAAAAATCAATGCAAACAAACAAACAACAACAAAAAAGAAAAACGTAAATACCGAAGTTGCCAATTTGCCATTGTGTTATATACGCTGTTTTTGACGACTGATGAATATTTATTGCATATTACAGAAGGTTGTGATGTAAACCTTAAAATGTCCATAGACATGCGTGGCTGTTACACAGGCCTCAGTCACCATATAAACCCTCTTTCAGTGCTTTCAGTCCCTGAGTCACAGGAGAGCATGTTTCCTACAGGTATTTCACGAAAGACTTCAGAGACAATAAAGACTTTTCACTTTGCCTGACTTGGCGGAAAGTGTTGCTCTCTGATTATCTGTTTTGCTTTACAGCCTCTCGCATCAGTGTGAAGATTTCACCGTGGGAAAACATTCACAGCGTGGGATCCACGAAGTGCTCAAAGCCGCGCGACTCGATGCAAGCGACGGGAACACACTCAAATCTATCGCTGTAATTTACTTGGTTCACAGATCGCAACTTTGAACAAAAGCGCAGCGAGAACGTGCTGTCGATGAATTGCTGGAGTTGCACACATCACTCCTGTCATGTCACGCACTCCTCGCCGACTTCCAGCCGTCTTCACGTCTTTCCTGTTCAGGCCGCCTGACAATTGACTAACGCAGTCATGTGCTTAATTACTGAAAGCCATTGTAATGAGGTTTTGTCTCGGAGCAAACGCATGCATCGTTAGTCAACTCACAGGGTGAACTAATTAGGTTTGAGTTTCTCAAAAAAGAACGAAAATAAAGAAGCTTGAATAAAACCACATATATACGACAGAAAGAAACACAGGGACACCAAAATAGCCAAATAGCTGGAATGCCCTGAGGTGTTCCTTTGAAAGGGTCTTATTAAGAAAATCCATTAAGGATGAAGAACTCTAATTGCTGAAAACACAGATAATTTGTGTCATTATGGCAGTTCACAGTGAAAACATGGGTCGGGCCGTTCCGGTAAATCTACGGTGTTTCAGAAGCATAATAACAGGTGATGTGTGTATGTTAAGAAAAGCAGAAGCCATCAGAATTTCCCCAAATCATTAGAATAAGCTGAAACAGGCCCATTAGAGCCGACAAATTCACCTCAATTTGGACCATTAAATGCGGAAATTATGTCTGAGCAATGTTTCCGTGTCTACACAAATATAAGTACGTGTGAGGGACATGTTTAGCAATCAAGTCTAATTTACATACTAATGATGTCGAGAGTGTTCCCCCATGAGGAAGTGAGAATAAAACTTGATGCTCCTTTCAGCCACAACCTACATCTCTTCTTTTACTGCTTTACTTCCATTTATGCAGAAATGAGTCCAAATGCTTCACTAAACGCATTGTGAAGGATGATGTCAAATAAATAGTCAATATTTGGTCACACTTTAGTTCAGTTCTCACTATTAACTAACTATTAACTACGACTTTTGCCTCAAAGTCCTAATTACTGCTTATTAATAGTTATTAAAGAGTTAGTTCAAAATGAAATGATTCGAAACCACTGATTCGAAACAAAAGATTCATAAAGCTTCGTGTTTTGAAATCGTCCATCACTAGATATTGTTGAAAAGTCTTTATTTTGTTTTTCTCGCCGCTTTATAATATTAATGTTGAACCACTGTAGTCACATGACCTGTTTTAAATATGTTTTAGTATCTTTCTGGACATTGAAAATGTCAATAGAGACTCACTGAACCATCAGATTTCATCAAAAATATCTTCATTTGTGTTCAGAAGATGAACGAAGACATGAGGGTGAGGAATTAATGACTGGATTTTCATTTTTGGGTGAATTAACCCTTTAAGGTAGTTGTTAAGTTTAGATATTGGGTAAATTAAATATGGTCATGTAAAATAATGCATTAATATGTGCTTTATAAGTACTAATAAACAATTTCCAAGTAATTTGAATGCTAATAAACAATAGTGAGAATTGGACCCTAAACTAAAAATGTAATATTCTGTATTACTTCTATGCCACTAATCAAACATTCTCAAAAAATAAACTAATTGTTATGGTGCAAAGATTGTATATGATAAAAAATATTTAAAATATTTTCAAAAATGTTGTCTATTAATCAGAAGAATATTTTAATGTTTATAAAAGAAGCATGCTGTTATAATCACCAAGAACGCATTTATTGAACAAAAATACAGTAAATATTGTGAAATATTATTATTATTGTTTTCTATTTTAATATGTTTTTAAATGTAATCTATTCCTGTGATGACAAAGCTGAATTTTCAGATCACATGTCACATGATCCTTCAGAAATCATTCTGATATGATGATTTGATGATCAAGAAACATGTTAACAGTTGTAGTGCTTAATATTTTTGTGCAAAACTGTCATTTTTTTACAGGATTCTTTGATGAATAGGAAGTCCTTAAGAACAGCATTTATTAGAAATAGAAATTTTGTGTAACAACGTAAAATATTTTACTGTCACTTGATGAATTCAATGCACCCTTGCTGTATATTAATTTCTATTTCTATAAAAAAAATCTTTTCTTCTGTCATATATATGTTTATGTACTGTAAGTATGTTCCAAGAGCTCCTGAAAAACCACAACAAATTCCTTGTGTGTTTGTGTTGAATAAAGCTCATTCTGATTCAGATTTTTTATGGGGTCTTTCCACAGATATAGTCATTTTTATACAGTACAAACTGTATAGTCTATCCATTCACCCTAAACCTACCCATCACCGAAAATTAATATCCCCATATGGTCAAAAAAGACTGGTATTATTATTCTTGAGGGAACAATTTGTCCCCGTAACGCAAGGTTTAGCAGGACTACACACACACAGAAGATATTATCTCCTTGACATTGAAGGTTATTGAGTCACAAATGCAGCACTCACAGCAGTTGGAGGGAGACCAGGCCATCAAACAGTCCCTTTGGGATCTCTGCGATTTTATTTCCGTACAAGACCCTATAGACAAACACAGATACAATGCAAATAGAGAACAATGAATCAACCCACGATCTTTCATGGTTTAAAAAAAGGAGGAAAAATTGTATAAAGAATCATCAAATGTGTTTCATAAAACTCAACCTCAAAGTCTTCAGAAACTCGTGAGAAGTTTACTGTCAAAAAAATCAGTTTTACTGATAATGTTCACCTTATAGTGTGTGACTTGTGAGTTGAATCAGTCTAATCGATAAACAAATCACTGAAAAGATCTGATTAAGAACAAATTATTAAATATATAAATATATTTCTCTAATCAACATGCAATGCAGATGTCAAAGTTTTCCGCCAATAGTGAATCAAATTTCGGTCTGTTCTTGACACAAAGCATGAATCATAAAAGAACATTTATATGATAATTTATGGTGTTTCTGTGCGCTTTTGAAGTTCGTAATTGTATTTTGCGTTTCACAGAACAAAGAACGAGTTCATATAAGCTCTGAAGGACGGTTACTTTTGGCTGAACCACACACTCTAATTTCCGAGCAAATGTGTGTTTATGACATCCTCTTTGCTTTATTCCTATTCCCTGAGAGACTGCGGCCCATCTTCCTCCCCTCAGCGTCTCTTTAATCACGCGGCATGTGTAAATGAGCTCTGTCTCGTGTACAGCTGTGTGGGCCGGACGCGGGGAAATAGATCTGACCAAATTAATATGCGCACGCTGAGTCTTCTGTCTCTTTCTGACTTGTTGAGGTGATTTAAATGAAAGTCCTCCCTTGTGTTCACGCTGCTGCAGATGTCAGTACACACACACACACACACACACACCGTCTCGTCTCCGCTCTGTCAGCTGATTTATTCGACACCTGTCCTTTCACCTGACTGTCTACATTTACACACCTATTATCTATGTAAATGTATTGCTATGCGGCTCAGATGTATGAATTTTAATATGTTGTGTCATTTCGTGTGAGAAACACTTACAGCGAAGTGAGCGAGCGCAGGCCGCCAAACGCATCTTCTGCAATCTCGGATATCTGATTCTTGCTCAGGTCTCTGTAATAACATAAAACACACAAATAGAGATCCACTGTTAGAACAACAAAGAGATGGTTTGCACATTTGTCTGACAGGATGTCGATACTCTATGAATACCTAGCAAACTCGACACTGAGGACGAAAGAACATAAGAAACTAACTGCTGGCCATCATTAGCATTTAATCTTTAATAGGATAGTTCACCTAAAACAACTTCTTCTCACATTTTAAGCTGTCACATGACTTGGGATATAGCAAGTGTGGACCAGTTACAACGACATGAGGGTGATTAACTAAAGACTCATTTGGGTTGTTGAGGTGGAAATGAATGACTCCAAGAGAAGTGGTTGTCAAAAACTGTACACAAATTCATTTTTTCTCAGGTGTGTTTCTCCCGGGAGGCCTCAGAATACTGAGGTCTTCATGTCAAGGAACGACTGCCAAAGCAGAGGTGAGAAGTTCTCATTAAATATCCGAATTTGTGTCTAAAATATAGATTTTCTTGAGTAGGGTGACATCCCTCTAGAAACTGCCGTGCATGTTGTGAACCCTTCTACGATTTTTTTTTCTAAGTGGCTGACAGGAGATCACTTGCAGGAAGTATAGAGTTCATACATAGGGTGAAAAGACAAAGTGTGTATATATCTATAGATCTGTCAAAAAAGAAAGCTGATTTTTAAAGTGATTTTTGGATGTACACTATCGTTCAAAAGTTTAGGAATGGTAAGACTTTTTTAAAGAAGTCTCTCCAAGGCTACATTTATTTAATCATAAATACGGTAAAGAACAGTAATATTGCTAAATATTAATACAATTTAAAATAACTGTTTTCAATTTGAATATAATTTAAAATGTCATTAATTCCTGTGATCAAAGCTGAATTTTCAGCAAGATATCATCCAAATATGATTGCTTTGATGCTCAAGAAACATCTCTGATCACTATCAATGTTGAAAACAGCTGCTTAATATTTTTATGGAAACTGTTACATTCATTTACAGGATTTTTTGATGCAAAGAATGGCATTTATTTGAAATAGAATTTTTTTTTGTAAGATTTTAAATGTTTTACTGTCACTTTTGATACATTTCATACATCATTGATGAATAAAAGTATTAATTTATTGTTAAAAAGTATTTATACAATATTAATTGTACAGTATACACAACACGCTGCTGTGAGCAAGTAAGATATGCTGCTGCTGTACAATAGCATGCATGATTTACCCGTAGCAGATGTATGCAGGTGGAGCTGGGGAAGGAGGAGGGTTTCTGAAAGCGTGCTCAAAAAAAGTATTTGAAGATTGAGCGGTGAACTCATTGGCTACTAATACAGCAGGAACCAATCAACTGTGTCCAATAGAGAAAGATGTGATTGCATGAAGGTTGAGTTAAAGACCTGCGCCATCTAGAGTTTCACGACAGAGCTTTGTATTAGTTTGTGTTGTTGTGTGAGGAAGATCTTACATTCTCTTCAGCTTCTTGTATGTGGAGAACGCTCCTGCTGGGATGCTCTTGATCATGTTCTGCTCCAGACGGCTACACAGGAACAGATGGATACGCTTTGTTATACAACACTGACTTTTCCATTACACATATGGTACAGCACAAAAAAGAAAACAATGTAATATTCCTGTAGGTGTTTCACAAATGTACATATTTCAGTCATTCCCCTCAACGCAGATCTGTCGGTAATTCATTTCTCAGAGTTAGAAAACAACAACACCATCTGAAGAAGCTGAAGCATTTTTATTTAGATTCATTTCATTTATCTACTATTTATCATTTCTGCTTTCATTATTTTAAATCACTCTATAACCACAGAGCAACCCCATTCAGTGAAAATTGATTTTGCTTAGTTGAACCTAAAGTGCCTTAAAAGAGTCTTTCATTGAAGAACCTTTTATTTTTGAGAGTCTCGCTGGTGTTTAATGCTCCTTCAGGAGGTCTACAGAGAAAGCCATCTAATGCTTTATGGCAGCCTGTACATTAAGTGTTCAATTTGTGTTTTGGCTCACTGGGATAAGAGTGCATTGAAAACAAGTCCCTGAGAAATAAGCGAAGCTCTCCTGCATGCTCCAGGTTATACATCATTTCATTAGCCCAATTTGTTTTTGGCCATGGGCTCGTTTGGGCTAATGTGTCCTAGCCTGCATATCCATTTATTATGCAAAGGTCATACACTATTGACATAACAACAACGGCGAGGAACAGCACATATCAGGGCAATTACCTACCTGTCCTTTAGTGCAAACAAGGATCTCTGAATCAATATGGATACCAAATACCCTGACCAAGACGATATGGACATCCTCCAAAGCATGAGAACATTCAATGAGCCAAAGCACACGTGTTTTCTTTGTAACAGTATGCGTATGTGTGAGCATTATGCTGCATTGCTATATGATCATTAAACACAACATCCCAGCCTATTTGCACAATGGAAACGTCGGCCTTGCAAATTTCCCATGCGCAACCAAAACGTCCTTGTTCTTTGGAGGATACCGCAAAACCTCTTTTTGGATGTTCGCTTGTATTTGAAGGACAATGAATACAGAAGTAGCTGGAACAACAACAAGGTCAGATGTTTTAAATGGCAGTACCGTATGAATTACATTAGTTTGATTGCTTTTTACTCAGAAAGCTAAGATTAATATGCTAACATTAACATTACACAAGCTAATATAGACAGCGCAACACTCCAAAGGCCATTTAAAAAAGTTAATAGGCAGAAAAATTGACAATAACATTAATCTAATAGTTGTGCTTTAAAAAAAAACTGTTTTTCTCATAAAAAGTAACCAAATCACACGAAAAGCCACCGTCATCAAATACAACGAAGGCTTTAGAGAATATCCTTCTAAATGAGGTTAAAATGAACAGTCGCAAGAGTGACGTTTCATTGCGAGACTGTGTAGAAATGACCAAATTTGGGGTGCTAAAATAACTTCTTTCTACAGTATTGGCAATACCAAGAACCGGCTCAATTGATTAGAACACACATCTTGATGAGGTTTTACTGTAAATGTGAAATAGTCTTATTAAGTCAATATGCAGTGTAAATGCAACCTAATAGACCTGCTGCTGACTATTATGTTATTAACCCTTTTGTGCTTTTCGGGATGTTTTCATCCACTATGGGGAATTTTTGAGTCTTAATTTGGCCATAACTTTCTCCGTGTTTCAGCAAATGGAATGATTTTTGGTGACAAATCTTATTTTGACACATATTTTGGGAAAATGCTTTGAAAATTTTCAAAAACTCAACAGTACTCTGTGGGCAAATTCACGACCCTTTCGTTATGTTCGTGGCTGAAAACAGCCACGATTTTAACTGCTTTAAAAATGTGTCAGATAAATATTTTTTTCAAATTTTTTTGCTTAAATCTATTAATCAACCTCAGTCCTGATCAAAACTACTAAATTTACAAAAAAAATTCCGAATTTTAACTCTTTAATCAAATTCATAAATGATGTCACTGATTTGGGAAAAAACGTGTCAAAGATTAGAAACAACATTGGCTTTGATGCGTTGTTAGTTTTTGTGCAGCATCAGATTTTAACGTTTTAAAGAGTTAAAATCCTGTATTTTTTTTTTTTAAATTTAGAAGTTTTGATCAGGACTGAGGTTGATTAATAGATTTAAGCAAAAAAATTAGAAAAAAATATTTATCTGACACATTTTTAAAGCAGTTAAAATCATGGCTGTTTTTGTTTACTTACCCTCTAGATTTTCAATAACTATATATTTTTTTCCTGCTGAACACAAAAGAAGACATTTTAAAGAATGCCGAAAACCAAAAAGTTGATCAGGGCCGGGTTTCCCGATAACGAGCGCTTTCTACGTGCAAGGTTACGAACGCTCGCAGCAATTCCACGAGCGTTTCCCAAAAATGCACTTAACATGAACGCGCTCTACGTGCTACTTAAGAGTCTGAAATATAACCTCTATGGAATCGCATTGTGAACATTTAACCTAATAATTGTCATCTGTTTTGGATTAGTTTTCGTGCACGTCAGCAAGTCATTGACAGATTTTTTTGAATTCATCCCTATTTTGCCCAGTCTTTGAAGCATATGACTTCTTTTATGATTTTTTTGGTCATTCATTTAATTTAGATATGTATTTCTATCTTTTTCTTCCCTTTTTAATTATTTCATTTATAAATTCATGTGAACAAAAAACGAGTACAATAAAGTGTACAATAAAGTACAATCAAAACATTATTACATTACTCACGTTGCAGTGTGTTAAATCTAGATAAAAGTGTAATCTGCCCGTTGTCCTGCAGGTGTCCTCATAAATCTTCTTACGATGCACTTGGGGATGTACGATTACTCCAGAGCACTCGTAGTTCTACGAAGATTACAAAGATTTTCAAGTGCTACTTAAGCTACGATGCTTTTGGGAAACAGACCATAATATTAAGATCAGTCGTACGTTTTTACGATCAACTTAGGCTTACGATGCTTTTGGGAAACGCAGCCCTGCCCCATTGACTTGCATTTTTATATTCGCATACTATGAAAGTCAACGGCGGTGGTTACCGACATTTTTCAATATATCTTCTTTTGTGTTTTTGTGTCTTCATTTTTGGGTGAACTATTCCTTTCACGAAAGAGAGAAAACCATTCACTGTTCCTAGCTCTTCCGTTTGCTTGAAAAGTAACAGCTAATAACGGTGTGCGCTCATTAGCATATTGGCTTTTTGTTGTTGTGAAACGTCATGGATGTTGGTATCAACTACTAAAGTCTTATGAAGTTTATACTTAGCGTTTAAAAAGTGTGCGATTTCACATCATATCACAGACAACTCTGGTTAAGCACCGAAGCTTTTCTGGACATTGCCTCATTTGGTCCTCGACTGGTTATCTTCTTGCCTAAACCCAGCAGACAGACTGGTAGACCTCCAGTCGCACTGAGCAAGATCTATCTGCAACTGCGGCACAGCGTTAGCGCGCTCGCTAATGAGGCTGCTACACCGCACCGCTAATGGCCTTTGTTATATGACAAGAGGAAGAAGGCAGATCACTGAACAGACAATACCAGCGGTAAGTACTTATCACACTGGCAGATTTTACACAAACAGAGAAAGGAAATGATTTTAAGGAGTGGAATCCATACATTTCCACAATTCCTTCAGGCAGGTTGGCAGGAATCTCCGTCAGGCCTTTTCTACGGCAGTCGACGATGTTGTTGTTGCAGGTGCAGTCGGCAGGGCAGACGGACACCTGGGGAGCACATGACCTTGGCTCCGACTGAGTAGGACCTGGGGCGGAGAAAAAGATGGAAAAATAACATATCAGGAGGAAAATTGACTAAAGACAACATGGTTTAATGACAAAAGAAAGCAAATGGAGATCACAGGGAACATTAGCACCATTTTGAGTCAAATATGAATTGAAACACATGCTTTCTAATAGTAGTTGTAACTGTCATGTAGCTTCCATTCAGGACTATGAAATTTAGCATTAGCTGAAATAACAGCATGTGAAAATAGCTTTTAATACAGTTCATAATCAGCAAGAACAGGCTCCCTGTTGTTTTATTGTCTTCCTTTGCAGCTTAATTAAGCAACACTTCTTCTTGCAGCGTGTTTTGTGTTTGTGTTGGAGTATATTCATCAGTTGATTAATCAGAGGGGGAGGAAAAGGGGGCTTAATTAACAAGAGCTGAACGTGAACTTTTTCACCAAAAGGTCCATTAAGATACAGAATGTATGGAGTGGCGTTAGGAAACAACACAGCTGTGTTTACTTGTAATTAATAACCAATATTTTGGACATTAATTATTATTAGATTTTTTTTTTTTTGAAAGGAAAATTAACCCTATTTAAAGAGCATTAAGATTTATTTGACAAATATAAAACTTATCTTATTAGTGTCAGTACTATTGCACGAGTTCACACTCACAAATAATCAGATAGAGTAATTAGTATGCATATTTGGCGTGCTGTAGAGGGCGCCGAGCTCGAACCCAGAGTACATATTCTGGTTTAGGAAGTAACCAGGCAAGTGTGAGGAGACGGGTGGTGTAGGGAGGCTGAAATGTGTCCGAAAAAACATAAGTGAGTCGACTGCGTCAATATATATAGGTCTCCGCTCATGCGGATTGGGTAGACATGTTGATTGCTGATTAATGACTGCGGGTTGGAGTGATGTGATGATTAGTTAGATCATTTGAAGGTGTTCCTCCCGAACTTTGTTAATAAAACATCATAATGTGAAAAAAAGTATGTGAGAGGAATATATGTCATGGCAGAATTTGTTGGACTGAATGGAAAAAATGCAAAAAAATCATTTAAAATAGCATAAATATAATAATAAAATGTATCTTTTTATTAAGATTTACCCGGACAGGCGTGGAAACTGAGAGTTAGGAGACAAAAGAAGGACATTCTGAAAAAGGAAGTGAATTCTGTCCCATACCTGTGCACACAAATTCTCTCTTTTGAACATCAGGAACATTGAGACCTCTCATATGGGCGGGGGCCATGCACTGTGTGAAAGGGGCCAGCCCCCTTCTCTGCCGCAGCCAATCAGAGAGCCAGGACAGGTGGCAGTCGCAGTGCAGGTTGTTGGAGTGCAGGCGACTGGAGAGAGAGAGAGAGAGAGAGAATACTGAGGGACAGATAGCGAGACAGAATCGAATAAAGGTCAGAGGAGGTTTGTATGTCTAACATGAATACTGGAGTGGATGATTCCTGAGAAACGTCGGGAAATAGCTAGCTGAAGACAAAATCAGAAGAGAAATGTTTACCACACACTTCATGTCATATTCCATCTGCGATATGGCATTTAAATGCAAAAGAGGAAGGAAGTAGCAGCTGAGATCAAGCGAGTATTCATATGGAAATTGACAATACAGTTTCCGTAATGCAGACTCGGAATAACACGTCAGAATTAAAGTGGCAACACGAGCGAGACCGGGTATTTCTATTGTACGGATGATAGTACCATCTTTACCGAGACCACAGGAAGCCACTGGCAAATCCCCAGAGCATGCACCCTCATTTCATCAAGGTCTTCGACAATATGGCACAATTCCCAATAACATCTTTCACATCTTAATATAAATCTCTCAAGGGCCATTACACAAAGGGGACGAGAGACACAGTTCAAAGAAAAAGTGGTGTCAGCAAATCAAAAGGCGCAGCTATATCGGTCACCACTGTCTGTAAATGAAATAACAGGCTGAATCCAGTTAGGGGAACAAAAACCTGCTCATTGACAAATTCAGCATGTGGGCGACGGTTTTAATAGAGCTTTTCCCATTACAAATCCAGTATCTGGCCCCCTGTCTTTGCGGATTAATTACAGATGAGTGGGATTACAGAGATGGATGACATGGGGAGAAGGAGCCTCGGCTGCCTCAGCTACGCATGGGATGAGCCGAGGACGGACACAATGGGGCAGCTCTACATGCACACATACCCTATCGACCGTGATACACGGAAAATGACTGCTTGCCTAGTGGTGGGAGTGCTTTTCATTTGTCTGAGTTATTGAATGGCAAGCATCATGCGGTGATATCATTTGATCTAATTGAATGCACAAAGATAGTACGTCTGTAGAAGGGGAGGTGAGGTGGAGGGGGAAAGGTGAGGTGAACTGGACTGTTTCATCAGAAACCTGGAGCCGAACCACCATCCTACTAAATGAATTACCAACATCTCTAAACATTTGATTTAATAAGTTGTTTTTATGAGCAACAAATTCAATACAGATATATCAGGGATATTAGAGACAGAAAATTCAATCCAAAGGAACTGGGTAGCAACCAAAGCCTCGCTGTGGATAATTCAATACTGCCCAGGGAGCAACGCGCCTGGCCATCCGAGCATCAGCAAATTCAATCCCGCATGAGGGGGCTGGCCTGTCTGATGGGCTGACTGATGGGAGGGAGGCCAGACTGTGGAGCTCGAGCTACGGATGACTCCAGGGAGAACGCTCGGCGGCCATGACGGAAAGAGGAGGAGATATAGATAGAAAAAGAAATGACTGATCGAAGGAGGAAGCTCCGAACACATGCGCCACGGTCACGATAACCTTAAAGCCTTGTATGTCGAACAGAGCTCCTAGAAGCCCCAAAATGAAACTATGATACGTTTCTTTATTCATCTCTCTACTAGACTCGAGGGTCAGAGAAGAACGACCACACTCGAATAACAACAAAAGCATCGACGAGTCGTGTTAATGTCGTAGGTCGGCCACAGAAGGGAATGATTCATGCGAGATTTGGGGATTGTGGAATTATTTATATCATTTGGGGTTTGGGTCCGACAGTGCAACACAGGCATCTGTGTGAGACAGCCATCTCAAAATGTTCAACCAAGACGATGTCTGCGGCACAAACTGACCACCGCTCTGATAACTGGCATGGCGTCACCATAGAGCCTGGAAAAGGGCTCCAGCAAATCCTCAAAAAATAGTTAAGATTTAGTATTAAAGGGATAGTACACCCAAAATGAAAATGATCCCATGATTTACTCAACCTCAAGCCATCCTCGCTGTATATCTTCTTTCAGACGAACACAATCGGAAGTATATTAAATAATATCCTTGCTCTTCCAAGCTTTATAAATGGAAGTGAATGGGGCTCATGATTTTGAAAAAAGCACATCCATTCATCATAAAAATAATCCATACAACTCCAGGGGGTTAATAAAGGCCTTCTAAAGCGAAGCAATGGGTTTTTGTAAGAAAAATATCCACATTTACAACTTTTTAAACTACAAGAACCAGCTTCCGACAAACATCTGCACATAAGCCAACTTACGGTGGAAGAGTGACGCCATTCACTGGATATTTTTTAATATAACTCCGATAGTGTTCATCAGAGAGAATACTCATATACGTACATCTAGTATGGCTTGAGGGTGAGTAAATCATGGGATTATTTTCCTTTTTGGGTGAACTATCCCTTTAACATCACTAAATATAGATACAATGTTTGATTGTGTAACATTTGCAGTAATACCGTGAAACGGACAAGAAGCTTCTCAGTACTCACAGTGTCCGCAGCTTCGGCATGTGGTTGAAGCTTGACAGTGGGATGAGGGTGATGTTGTTGTTGTTGAGAGTGCTAGAAAGAAAAAAAAGAAAGAACAAATGTTAAAAAAAGATTTCATATAGTGAGTAAAATGACTAGCGAGTGACTGCAGATTACATTTGACAATAAAGACCAGATCAAGTGCCTCAGAGTAAAAAATGAAAAGGGTATTTGTTAGATACATTTTAAAATAAGAAATTCACACTGTGAGTAGTGCGTGTTCACATAAGCGTGCAATGATATCATCGATGATGTGCACACTTGTAATTATGGACGGCAGACCTCTCTGTTTCCTGTCATACCAGCCACAGTTCTGATTAGCGGTACTTAGCTGACCTAATCTTGTAATCAATCCATCCCACCCCATAACCCCCAAACCTATCACACACATGCAGCACACACAGCCTCCTGTACCTCCACCTCTTGGAAAACGGTCTGGAATTTCTCAATTTAGGTTTTTAATGGTTCCTGCTTGGTGGGGAGAAACTGCTGAATCCCGCCGACTACGCCAACTCAGTTTACAGCTCGGGTTTGGGGTCTGAGTGTTCCTTCTAATGAATGGTTTAATGACAGCCAGTTTTGGAGTGAAATCTCTAAAAGGCCCCTCTCGAGTTTACAATGAATCCATGATATACATTGTATGCATTTGTTATGCATTTGGGAGACGCTTTTATCTAAAGTGACTTACGTTGCATGCATTCCCTGGAAAATGAACCCATTCGCTAGCACCGTGCTCTGACAGTTACTCGAAAACAAATACTCCCAATGATTTTGGCTTTAATCTCATTGCCTATTAACTTATCAGAGCAGGTCTTGCTTTTTATTCAAGGCCAGTTAGTTCAGTCTAAACACTGTGGTAAATAAACAAGTTATTTACATTATTTACAATTACAATTTCGACCAATGGAAATTTTCCAGCTCGAGTCCAGTTTTTTTGAAATCGGGTACTATAAAACTGCACAAATAAGAGGAAAACTAATCCCTCTAAAATATAACATTCTTGTGGGACTTTAAATGATATCTGAATATTGATTTTGGCTCAGATCTGTGGTGGAACACTTTATTATGAGTGAGGGAAAGAAGAAAACTAACTAAATGGAATGGAAAATTATTGTTATTCCACACAGACACACAGAAAATTCCACACAAATTACACACGGAGCGAAGGAATCACCCTCGCGAGGAGCTGACCAAATCCGCACCAGAAAGCGATCCTGTTGTCAAGGCCACTGAGGTTTCATTGCTGTTCTCTATAGAGATGTAAATAGAAGAAGCTCTGGGCAAGACTAAGGGAGGAACGCCCTGGTAAAAGCCTGTAATACCAAACCATCACCAAGGGAAAAAGCAATTTGCTCAGCAAGGTCTCCTATCTGTGAAATCTTCCGGGAGCATCCTCCAAAGTTAGGTGATGTAAGTTAAGAAAAAAGACTGAGAACTGAAGAAGGACTGTTAGAGAGGGAAGAGGATCCACAGAGAGCGCCGAACAGCTTGTGATAGTGCTCGAACGCTCATTCATATTGCAGCCATCCGGTTTCCAGGATTAGAAGCCCTGAGTAAAAATAATCTCATATAGATTTCATTCATGCAATTTGAAAAAGCTGGAGCGTTGCAGTCACGTTAGGTCGGCTTAAACCTGACATGTATCGCGCCCCAGAGCAATGACCTTCGGTGCCTCGGCGGTTCGACTGCACCTGTTAATATGGACGTCGCCGGCTCGGGTTAAGCTTTACTACAAGAAACAGCGAGCGCTAGACCGAGGGCCTTTAAGCAGAGCCTATTGTAGAAATAGGAGACTGTCAGTTTTCCCTTTATCCAGCCCTCTGCACTGCAGAGGGCCGCCCACTGCTGCAGCGCGGGATCTCAGCAAATAACAGCGCAGCACGAGCGACTCTTGCTGAAGCCACTTGTGATAATTGAAGATCACCTTGAGTCTTTAAAATTCCTTTGTCTTCATCGCCAGCCATTCCGCCTGTGTCGCCTTGTAGTTGACCATAAATCAAAAATGTGTTAAGCCAAATCAACGTGCTGCAGCAGGAAGTGCCTCATCCACAGTGACTCCTGAGAACGTGCATCCAAGCTGAAATTAAATGAAATCAATGACGAATACCAAACTGTGCAGCTTGACTGTAACTTTATGATTTTATTCAAAGCTCTATTGATGCAGGCGTCAATAGAAGCAGGCAGCTGTTAACTGCTCACTACACTACGCTTAGTCTTCAGACCCTCTCAGAGGGGCACGTTTTCTTTTTTGCTTCCCTTTTCTATTCCAAGAAAGCTTTCCCACAGTCACAAAAAGCTTGACAGTGGGGTCTTAAGTGCTCTTAGGCTTTCTTCGGGCCTTCATTAGAGGGACTTGGAGAGGGTCTCTAGATACTTCACTCCCAAAAGACGGCAGCATTTTCAGAGCCAGGACATTTTGAAATAAGAAAATAAAAGAGAGGTTGTTTTGGTGGATGCGGGGAAATAACTGAAGTGCTCCCAGCATCTGACTTAGTGCCATTTACTTACACAACTGAGAAATCAGAGGTCAAAGACACGTTATTTGACATGACAGGTTTGGGGAAAGGCAATGCTCTTACTGGGAGCGTGTACTACTCAGAAAGTAACTGGCCTGTTAACAGGGTTGGGGAGTAAGAAATACAAGTAACTTAGTTACGTATTTAAAATACAACATTTGAGTAACTGTATTTCATTACAGTTACATTTTAAATGGGTGGTAATCAGATTACAGTTACATCTGAAAAGTATTTTAGATTACCAAAGTGATTACTTTGAATTTTAATGTCATTTAAACAGCGATTGGTGATTCTCTGACTCTGACCGTCTGAAAAAGCGGAGTTCAGTTTCATGTTTTCGACTGTTTTCATGTTTTGTGATAGTTGTTTGAGAGTCATTTTATAATTGTAAAAAAGGTCACTGCAACTTTTTCTCACAATTTGTTTTTTCCCTCACAATTGTGAGTTTGCATTTCACAATTCTGACTTCTTTTTCTCAGAATTGCAAGATTTAAACTCACAATTGCAAATTATAAAGTCAGAATTGGGAGATATAAACTTGCAATACTATTTTTTTTTCTTGCAATTGTGAATTTAGTATGTGAGTTTATATCTCATAATTCTGAATTTTCTCAATATTGCGAGTTTATATCTCATAATTCTGACTTTATAACTCACAATTGCAACTTTATATCACGCAATTCTGAGGGTAAAAGTCAGAATTGTGAGATAAAAACTTGCAATTACCTTTTTTGTGTTTGTTCCACACTTATTAATATTCCAAAGTATATTATAAAGTTACTAAACTTGAGTAATGTAACAAAATACGTTACAAATGACTTTTTAAAGCATGTATTTTGTAATCTGTAGTGAAATACATTTTAAAAGTAACCCACCCAGCCCTGACTGTTAACTGATGTTTGTTCTACGTGTTAATGACATAAATGTGATAAACATTTTTTTTATCTTCTCAGTCCATATTTTCTTTCATGTGGTGTGAAATCAAGTGGCTAACTTTAGAGTATAGGGAATACACAACATCGTCTATATACGAGTACCGTTCACTTAGCCTCTGTGAAGTTGTCGTGGTTCCACGGGAAACTAATATCACTACTGCAGCACAACTGTGAGTTTGCAATGCAAGCGTCCATCCGAGCAACCATTTACAGGGCATCCTTGCGTCAGGCCCTCGAGTCAAAACAAATGAGTAAAGTGCCTCCAGATGGAGGGTAATTTCATTATGAGTGCTTAGGCTCCACTTGTTGCGGTGTGATGGAATTCATGTGCATACTGGAGGATGGAAATTTGTGCCATTATTTAGCTTAGCATCGTAAGTTCAGCTACGGCACAAAACCGCAATCAGATGTTATTCTGCTAATTCTGCTAATGATCTCTGCTCATAATCCAAGTGTAGGCTTAAATATAACGTTTTTTTTTAAAAAACATGTAACAAAAAAAAGGCTCTCCATCCCTCGATGAAGCAGAGGATGGGAGGATAGGCGAAAAGAACAGGTACTACACCGAAAACAGACACGATTCCCCTGCCATTGATGAGGCCATTATAGCGCAAATGAGGACAGATTGAATCTAAGCTGTTCCGTCGGCCTCCCTCCTCTCTCTGGCCATCCAGGAACGAATGATTAATTGTGCGCAAGGGTCCGACTGCTGAAACGCACGATTTCCAGACCGCCCCCTCCTCATCTCCCCGAGCTTTGGCGTAGACCACACGAAGATAACGCAATGGGGCCATGTCTGGTGGCAAGGCAATTTCCTGTGCTTGAAAGTGCTGTTTGTGAGCTAATGACAGCTCTCTCCCCCTCCACTCCCCTAATCCATCCTCTCATTTAGCCATCAGCTTGCCCTTTCTCCCTCCGCCTGCCTGTTGTCTGTCACATAAAGACTCATCTATTGACTAAAGACAACCTTTCAATCAGGCCTTGCAGAAGTAAGACTGATTTGTCCAGAGGGAGGCCAAGCCGTGTTAGAAATTAAAGATGCATGGAATATCTGATTCAAGGGAATCTGCTCTCCCGCGTTCCCAAAGTGGGACCAGCTAGAGGACGTTTGTTAAATCTGAAAAGAGCTAATGTTTTTTACGGGAGCACAGGGGTTAGAAATGATTAGGATAAGGGGCGGCAGGGGCCGAAAAGAGCAAAGCTCAGTGTTATCGTTGCCAAGAGGAACATTCGAAAGGTCTTGCTTTGAGAAAATGACATTATGAAGGCAGAAAACTGCCAAACCATAAGCCCTAACCATAAGAAAATTATATTTCTCAAACCTTCCATATGAAATACACGATTTTTCATTCGTAATATATTTAGGATTCGATCAGACGCCCACTCGCCTCCCTCCAAAACAATCCTGGGACGTCAACGTAACCACAGAAATGCAATAGCCTCTCCAAATCAGCATATTTCCCAGTTCCTGAGCCTAACGGAATGCCGTTTTGTACCCGGGATTAATAATACACCTCCTCACGCTCCCGTACGCAAGCATTTAATCTGACAACACACTGCAAATACTCAGAAGGTTTACCGTGCTTGGTATTTCGTGGCATATCATAGCAAGCTAGTCTCTTTAAATAAAACCGCTCACAATTAGGAGTACATCTGGCGGATTTAAAGGCAGAGGATGGCTTTGGCGAGGCCATAGTAAGGAGTGGTGAGCTGCAACGGCGTCCCTTTGGGGCGCTGTGCCCGCGCTATCATGCTAAACTCACTTTAGTTCGACCAGCAAGGTCTATGCCAAGCTGTCGAGAAAAATGTGCCGCGCACACGTTGACAAATGACAGCACTTGGCAGGAGGATAGGACAGTGGTAATGTGAAAATTTGGGCCTTCTTATCAATGCGTGGTGGGAAGGAAAGTCACCTTCAGGAGATGGCACGGAAATGTCTCGGCACTTTCCTCCCGCTCATAAAAAAATGACACAGCGGGGCAAAAAATTTCACATGATTTGACATTTGATTCAGAGCCAGAATTTTCTGTACAAAAGTGGTTATAAAATATGCAGAGGCTCCAGAGCTAGTGAGAGCGCTGTGTGTGTGTGTGTGTGTGTAGACAAAACTGAGAGAGGTACATGGGGAGATTCCAAAAACCTCTTTCTCACAATACTAAAAATTCCCTTCTCACAGTTAAACCACGTTTCACAAAATAGCCCAGAGGATGATAATAAGAAATTTTGAAAGATTCCACAAGAGTCAAGTGTTTAAAGTCAAAAACAAACATAAAGAGCATGCATATTGCTCTAAGCATAATTTGAAACAGGCGTTCTCACTGCTAAAAATGAACACCAATTGAACAATCTCTATGCTTTTTTTGGCTTTATGAATATTTTCGTTTTTTTTTGTTCTCCTTAAGAAAGTTTTAAAGTTTATTTAACACTCAGACCATGCTTTCATTCATTATTTTTAAACAGCGATTTTTCATTTCACCCGAATTACTTGGCTTATTAACTATTTTCTCTCTTAACCAAATAAAAAAAAAAAAATGTTCTGTATATTTGACCAAGGTGTATATATGAAAATTGAGTTTGAGGCATATACCCATGAAAAATATTCTCTGAAACCTTATTTAAATTGGATTTGATTTGTCTGTGGAAATTACAAATGGGAAACACTACCAACGTTCTTAGCTATGCACCAACTACAATTTCATGAATCTAATAAAACGTAGATAAGGTGGACAGCTTATAATGCACAGTCCATCTCACATATACATTTAAAGCGAGAATGGAAATATAAACCGGCGTATATTTACAGTGATCAGAATAAAAAATGTACCCAAGTATTAAATGGAAAATAATCATGGGGATGTTTCTTATTAGACAGGTTTAGGTGCTCTGCAGATGGAGAACACATCAGTGTGCCTCCTACCGCACTTCCTTCAGCTCATTGGGATGCAAGTCACGTTCTATGTGAGAAAATGTCCGAGATAGCTTTGAAGTCATTAGTTCAGTCATTAGCGCAGTTATGTTAAATATAAATTACAATTCATCAGCAGAAAGGGCCGATCATTAATTCTGTGTAGTTTGGCAGGCGTTAAATCACTGGCAGTCATTTAGTTGTGGAGGAGGGTTAGCCACGAACCGCTCTGTCTAATCTCCACTCTGATCACCATCTCCAAACCCGATGGAAGTGTTTAAACAGCTCCCCGCTTTGCGATTTTTTAAGTCGCCGTTTATAGCGATCACCAAAAATTCTTCTGTGATCGAGCAACCCAACAGCGAACGAGGGGACGCTCGAATCTCTCAATTATGTCGCAGTGCACCATCTATTTTAATAGGCCTTTAACGATCATTGAGATTAAAAGATTCGCTTGGCCTCTGGAGTTATGCTTAACTCGACACACTCAAACAAAGCATTTAATATGAGCCTTAAATTACACCTCGAGTGTGTTCTGAATTGCAAAAACACACATTAACATCACATTGTTCATCATTCCGTCTCTCATTTATATCTCCAGATGTCACATTATACCAATCTACGTTGAAAAATAAACATGAATTCCCACAATCCAACAGTGTTTTAAACATAAAATTGTGGGGTTGAACTGGTGACGTTTACAACCCCTGGACATTTCTAAAAATCATAAATGAACACTTAAAGGGTTAGTTCACCAAAAACGCTCGCCCTCATGTCGTTCCACACATCTTCAGAAACCAAATTAAGATATATTTGATGAAATCCGACAGTTTTTTTTTTTATATATCTCATAGAAAGCAACGAAATTACCACTTTCAAGGTCCAGAAAAGTAGTAAAGACAGCATTAAGACAGTCAACGTGGTTCAATCTTAATGTTACGAAGCGATGAGAATACTTTTTGTGCGCCAAAACAAAACAAAATAACGACTTTATTCAACAATTTCTTCACTACACTTTCAGTCTGTCCAGGCTTCCGTGTTCTACGTCAGAACGCTGGCTCAGTATTGGCCAAAACTGATCATGTGAGCAGCTCGAGTAGAAAAATGAGTCGCCGTTCTGATGTAGAACCCGGAAGCTGACAGGGTGGAGAAGATATTGTTGGATGAAGTCATTATTTTGTTTTTTTTTCTTCTTTATGCACAAAAAGTATTCTTGTCGCTTCATAACATTAAGGTTGAACCACTGCAGTCACGGTGACTATTTTAACAATGTCTTTAATACTTTTCTGGACCTTGGATGAGGGTAATTATTTGCTTTCTATAGGGGATAAAAATCTTGGATTTCATCAAAAATATCTTAATTTGTGTTGCGAAGATGAACAAAGGTATTACGGGTTTGGAACGACATAAGAAATTTCGTTTTACATTAGACCCCCTTGGTACAGTAAGTCTTGATATATAGGCTGTCTGTTTCATTAATGTAAATCAAACAATAGTAGAATCATGGGAAAAAAAGTTGAATATATATATTTTTGAGTTTTGACTTGGTTTGTGCCAAATTTGGCGGTACTACCAGGGATTTTAACTCTTACTCTTAACTTTAACTCGATTTTTCTCAAAATTGACTTTGCTGGCTCTATCGACTTCAAACAGGTGTAGCTCACATTCCAACAAATCCTACATTATTTTGAAGGTTTTTTTTAAGAAAGAACGTGAGAATTATTTTTCATTTTGCCAGCATGGGTCACATATACAGTATAAGATACCAGTCAAATCCCTTTTACTCTTATGACATCACAACAATCTCAGAAATACAAGAAATGGCTCTCAATCAGCTGTGCCGCCATTCAGAAAGATCAGCCGTAAGACAAAGGTTATTCTGGGCTGCAATATAACTCATTATCCTCACATTGAGACTCACTTGCAGCTGGACAGCACAAGCCAGCTCTTAATTTTGCCATCAATTACCTCGAGTGTCAAATTCTCACAAACTGGTAGAATGTTGAATCTGCTAGTGGAGAACATGGATGTAAGGTTGAGCTTGGTTTCTGCGCATGGGGTTATTTAGCCATGATACAGTGTCATTTGCAGTCCTGTGTGTTGCAGCCTCTCCAGAGGGGTGGAGAGATGGCTCAATCAGCAGGAAAGTGATGTGTATTCATGTACCGCTGCTCTCCTTGGCTTGCCGGGGTCCCAAAGGTCTTTGGCAGAATCTAGGGAGGTTCTGTATTATTAATGAAAATTGATTCCCGACTTACTCACACTTTCCTGCTCTCGGGCTCCTGTTTTATAAGGTCATTTTCTGCTCTGGTCATGAGAAGAGGACACAGGACAAAAAAATGAAAGAATCTTTGATTCTCCCTTCACCTTGCTAACACTACCGGAAAAACCTGGCTAACAATGATGTAACCGCCATGTCCTCTGGAGCCAGGAATTAATGGAGGGGGTGGCTTGGCTCCGGGTCCCCAGTGAGCGCCGCTCATTTGGAGGATGAGGTTGGCACTTAGCGCCCTGCCAATTGGCTTGATGGAGATGCGGCGGTTAAACCCCCCCTGCTTCCTGCCTCACATCCTCTCCGGGACAATCCAGGGGGATACCCAAGGAATAAAAATAAACTCACTCACAAACATACGAAACGTGTGCTATCAAAGCATTTGCTATGAACTCTGACTAAACCTGCTCTTGCGAGAGATGAAGGTGAGACCTGGAGAAGACTTCCCAGCAGGCAAAGTGAGCCCAACACACGCTTTAAAGTAGGAAACGCAATTCTACAGACAGAAAACACACGACACGGCGGCGGTTTTAACGTGCACCCGGAAAAGTCGGAACACTTTTTCTGGCGGCACCGATGCAGCACGATGACAAACGAGCAACTTTAGCTGTCGCACGGGCGATTGCATGCTAAACGCCACGGCGTCGGACCGGACCAGACTATGCGCCACAGGTCCACAGCGCAACACAGTTTGTCCTTCAAGAACAATCAAGAAACACACAGACAGAGTTAGAGGAAGGGACAGCAGAGGTGAGGAGAGAGGAGAGAACCCCGCAGAGGAGGCGGGAGGGGGACTCACAGTATCTCCAAATCGCGCAGGGCTCGGAAGGCTCCATCTTCGATGCAGCTGATGTGGTTGCTGTCCAGTTGCCTGCAGATGAGAGACAGAAGTCAGCGGCAGGTCTGCAGACGAGCGGGCGGGGGCTGAGGGGAGGGAGGAGGAGGAGAGGTGGGGGCTGCGGGAGGGAGGTACACACACTAACACACACACACACACACGGGCATCTCATATCTACTCTGCTCTCCTCACCGCAGTCGGGATAAAGGACCAGCTGGCTAAAAGTGGCCTGTCTGGCTATAACCTCCTCCTATCTCGTCCTCTCTCTCTCTCTCTCTCTCTCTCTCTCTCTCTCTCGCCACACTGCTGAGTGTGGGGGCAAAGAGAGGTAAGAGAGCGAGAGAGAACGGGAGGCTGGCTATAGTGCACAGCCCACCCCGTCTGTCAGTTCTCTGTAAATATTAATTGCATTTTCTCCCCCCAGCCCGCTCGTCTGCCCCCCCCTCTTCTTCTTTTTTTTAAAGTCAGAATGGGAGTAATTTCATTACATTAGAGCAGCCAATCCATTACAAGCTTTTACCGGCTCTGTCAAAGAAACAATTTCATTAAAGGAAGGGGTTCGTAAATCAGCCGGGGTCATGGAGCTGGACGAGCAGACGCGAGGGGCACTTCTTCCTTTTTGTTTCTTTTTCCTTTTACTTTAATTTGCAGAATTTGCCATCCACCCCTTCTTCTGCCTATTTTCCCCCCTCCCTCTCCGCATCCGTAAAAGAGATGGATTTGAAAGAGGCTTGAATAAAATACAAGGAATCTAAGTGCTTTTCTTAAGTCGTTTGTTCAGCAAAGGGACTGTTGTGACCCATGACGTCTTTAGAGATGGGTAATAAAGAAAGAACGGAGTGTTTCTTTCATTCATCCCTCCTTTCTAAAAGACAGGCATCTGTCTCCATAACTGCTGATGGGACAGACTGTATGGCATCCACCCACCGCAGGGGCATTAACTAAAACATTTCAATGCAAAAGTCAAATGTTTGTCTATTTTTTCACCCAAATATATTAAGGCTTTAAAGAAACACTTCGCTTGTGAATGAGACTGTGAATGCGTTAGTGAAATGCACAGCGGCAATAACAGCTTGAACAACAATTATATTATACACAGTAAATTACACACACACACATAGGATATTTAAAAAACAAAAAACCTGAAGCAAATGTGTATCTTTAATGGCATTTTGTAATGACAACCGGCCTGTAATGATGCTGACACAAAACTTCATGATGCTGATCATCATTGAAAGCTAGTTCATTAAGGTCATTCATGTGATTCATTAACCATTCAAATCAATACACTGATTCAACTTTGTGAACGATTCATTAAAAGCATCGGCTCATCTGTTCAAGATTTAGGCTACTCTAAAAAACCGAAGCGGCTCGTAATAGTCATGTGTAATAAATCAGAGAGCACAACTCAGCAGAAAGACTTTTTTTAGTCATTATTTCAGTCGTTTTTATGAACGAGGCACATCTTTTTAGCATTCATGTTACAAGAAGTGCCGTGGACTATAATTTTTCTATTCTCTTCGGCTGATTGAAACCTTCTGCGTTTTCTACAATAGAACGGTGAAGGGCACTTCAAAAAATTTCTTAAGGATAATAATCAGAAATTACGCGGCGAACGGCAGGTGATATTGTGAATACGTGGCATATTATGTGTAGAATTCAAGCTCTTCCAATTAGATTTCAGAGCCGTAAGTGTCTGTATTATCTGAGCATGTGGAGTTGATCTCTGGAGGAAGTCATTGTGATCGTGTGCAAATGGTAATACTGTGTAGAGCTCTCTTGAATGTACATATTCGAGCATGTGAGTATCTGCGTGTTCGGTGATTGTTTGGAGAGGTGGGACACGGTAGTGGTGGGTAATGAAAGTCCCAGTTTTAATTTCCCTGCTCTAATTACATTGGCCTTTAATCATCTCAGTCATGAGCCGTATTGGCACTTTAGAGCTCCCGTCCTGCCAGTGTCCCATCTGGAGTGAACGGGAGAAAGAAACAGATATGGGTCTTCCTTCCCTTCGCTAGACTATTAATCTGTCAGAGTCAGTGATGCTAACCAGCAGCCGCATGGCCGTATTTCATTCACGCTCGATAGCTAACACAGCAAATGACTCAGAACTGACCGTCAGTACAGCCGACGCGTGATCAGAGAATCTCAGACTCAGTCTATAACAGATGTACAGTATGTGACCTTTCATGGCCACCAAATCAAGTGTGGATTAAGGATTTGTGTCTGCTGATGCCTTGCATCTTCTTGTCTCTGCTGGTTTTGCTTCGCTTGGCCTCATCTTATCTCATTCAGTCCTGTCTCACCTTGTTGCGTCTCATCTCATCCTGTTTTGTCTCACGTCTTCTCTCATCTCACTTTGTATCTTCACCTCTAATATTGTCTTCATTTCATCGATGGATTTTATTTGTCCGTTCTCATCTCTGCTCATCCTTTTAGCATTTCGTCACACTTTCTCTCATCATATTTAGTCCTGCAGTCTAATGTTCTTCCTCTTTTTCATCACATCTCATCTTGTTTAGCCTCTTCTTTTCTCGTCTTCCCATCTCTTCTCGTTTTACTTCACTTCACCTTCGTCTTTTCTCTTTTTCTCAATTCATCTCATATTTTTTCTTCTCATTCTCACTTCTTTTCATATCCCCTGTTCTCTTATTTCAGCCTTATTTCATCTTTTCTCTTCCCTTTTCTTATCTTACCTTTTTGTTTCATTTGGTCACATTGTCTCATATTGTCTCATTTAGTCTTGTCTCATTTCATCTGGTCTCATATTCTCTCATTTTGTTTGGTCTCATATCATTTCATTTCATTTTGATTCATTTCGTCAGATCTCATTTTTTTTCTCATTTCAACTTGTCTCATTTTGTCAGGTCTCATTTAGTCTCATTTTAACTAGTCTCACTGTGTCAGGTCTCGTCTTGTCTCATTTTGTCTTGTGAGGTCTCATTTTTTTCTCATTTCATCTCGTTTAATTTTGTCTGGTATCATATTGTTTCATTTCATCTGGTCACATACTCTCTCATTTTGTTTGGTCTCATATAATTTCATCTTGTCTCATTTTGTCAGGTCTCAAAGTGTTTCATTTTATCTCGTCTCATATTGTCTCATATTATCAGGTCTCATTTAGACTGGTCTCATTTAATCTGGTCTCATATTGTCTAATTTTGTTTGGTCTCATATCGTTTCATTTCATCTTGTCTCATTTAGTCAGGTCTCATTTTGTCTCATTTCCTCTTGTCTCATTAGGTCTGGTCTCATATGGTTTCATTTAATCTGGTCTCATATTGTCTAATTTTGTTTGGTCTCATTTTGTCTCATTTCATCTCGTCTCATTTTGTCAGGTCTCAAAGTGTTTCATTTCATCTCGTCTCATATTGTCTCATTTTGTCAGGACTCATATCATTTCATTTCATCTTGTCTCATTTAGTCAGGTCTCATATTGTCTAATTTTATATGGTCTCATTGTTTCATTTAATCTAGTCTCATATTGTTTATTTAATCTGGTTTCATATTGTCTCATTTCATTAGGTCTGAATTCATCTCATATTGTTTCATTTCCTATTATTTCAAGTTCTTCATTTCATCTGGTCTCATTTTTTCTCTCATTTCATCTGTTCTCATATTGTCTCATATTCTCTCATTTGATCTCGTCTTATTTTATCTGGTCTCATATTAATTCATTCCGTTTTGTCTCATTGTCTCATTTCGTCTAGTCTCTTGTCCTAATCAAACAGAGGGGTGTCCAGAGAAAGTGATTCCAAGAGCTGGCAAACTTTTGATTTTCTATCCTGGGATAAGTGTGATTCACACCACACTGCGCACTGATCGTCTGTATGTGTTTAAGCACCAGAAGTGCACATCAAAAGCAAAGATCTGCTGTCTGCAGAGTCCCGTCTGCTGGGCGCAGAAGCTTGTAAAGCAGGCAGCGACTGCACCTCGCCCTCTCGGCCATAATTCAAACCCACGCGCAGTCAAAGTGACATTCTGGGTACAGGAGCATGAAGTAGAAAGGCTTTTATTAGCACACAGATGAGAGCCTCCCACAAAAGGGTAAAAATCAGAGCGTCCACATATCTGATGCCGGTTTACCATACAGGACAAACGGCTCTCTAAATTATACCTCGGCTTCAGGTAGTGAAGTATTGTGTACCCTACATGTGCAGCCTCTCTATCTGCTATGAATAACAAATGTCAATGGAATGAATGTGTGTGAGAATCCACAGTTCATTCAAGCACCTGTTCTAATGGGATCCATGCCCAGCTGACACAATCACGTCATGTTGATATAGAGCTCATCAGGCATGTTTTCACACTGCATATGATGAGGGAATCTACGACATCATCCACACTTGACGCTAACATGACCGGCGCAGCATGTCTGGTGAACAGAATGAGGGCACGGCTACAGCCATAAAGGCAGATGGAGATATTGTGTCTGGTTTAATAAGGTGCAACATAGACTCTCGTTAGCTGGAGGAACCATCTTGACCATATTATCCAGATGGCCCCTCTATAAAAGGTGGAGGATGCTGGCTGAAGGCGGATGCTGACTCCAGCATGCTGTAGCCTGTAAAACTGTGGAGATGCAAGGACTATATAACAGACAGAAATTCAACCTGCCCTCAAAGTGTGCATAGCCATTTTCAAACAGAGGACGTTAAGGTAGAAAAGCATACGAGAAAATCAATTCATTCCTGGAACGCTGCCTGTCCATTTTTTTTCCCCTCCTCCTTCCCGTTAAAAAACCGAGGGCTGGATGATTTCAGCAATTAAATCAAGAGTCACCTTGCCAGGCGTTGCAGAGGCAGGTCGGTGGGAGAGAAACACGCTGCTGACGTACAAATCCATCCTTCTCCCTCAATCCTTGTTAGTCCTTTTTTCCTCTAAAAAGCCCTACCTGAAGAAATGAGTGTTGCCTACCTGTACCTATCATTCATCCATCAGAGTGTGACGGAGCACATGACAGTGATGTGATGAGCTCTCAAACACTGTCGAACATCACGGACATCACTGTAAGAACGTCAGGGGAAAACATGCTTCACAAAAACGCCGTATGTGTGTGAGGGAAGTGAAAGCTCGCATTTATATGCAGCGTTGGGGAATGTTACATTACAAAAATTGTGCGTGAAATAGTAATAACATTACATTTCTTCTTTGTGTGAAAAGTAATTTATTTTGTGCTATTTTTTTTAATGCAACAAAAGTATACACTATGTATGAAGTACATCCAACTGCCACATTTTTACCATTAAAATTCAATTAATTATTTACACGTTTTGGCATATATTAACTGTATACTATCTAAATTAATTTAAAAACAAAATGTTTTAAATGCCACAAGTAGATTTAGTCATCACAACATTATTATTTGAACAGTAATTAGTGCAGTATATGTATTCAAATTAAGATTGGGCAAGAATTACATTCAACAGTGTTATTAAATTATTATTGTTATAAATTAATTTGATAGAGAGTGTTAGATGACAAGGTAAAAATGGGAACAATTAAAATAATTCAATATAGATAAAAAAAAATTATAATATTGGCCTCTACAGTATCCGTGTATTTTTACAAATAAATAATTTCAAAGAAATTAAATTATGTTTTTTTTTGGAAAATGTAACTAAAAATAATACATTATATAAATATTTACAAGTAATGTTACCATCAAGATATCTGATGTCATAATTTGTATTACATTTCTGCTCATAAGTTTACATAAAATCTTAAGCAGCTACTGAAGGGACTTTTACTTTTGAATTTATTGTGTAAATTGAGTTATTTTGTGTTGTGGATAATATTTAAACGTCTTTTATGTAAAACAGCTTCACTCAGATAACCTACACATTTTATGATACCCCTTTTTTTTTTAAATATTCTGTAAGGCATACCTAAACTTATGACTACAACTGTACATATGCCAACGCTGATGATTGACAGCGCTCCTGCGGCCTGGGACTCATTTGACAGAGGTCAATGAGGTCAGAGTTAGCACTGACAATCAGTGAACTCAATCTGACCAGGGCGGGTGGTAGTCAACATTGAATGAATGTCACTCAGGAATACAGTGATCCAACAGACCACCCTGAATAAAAGTGAAACACTGAAAATGATACTGATGAGGTGTGGCACAGTGATTGAATCTATACTGAAAAGAATTCAATCCCATGAGCTATCACCATCATGCAGTTCAATCCTATAGTAAATGTTATGTAAGTTGCTCTTAAATAACTACTCGTTCACTTACTAGTGAACTATGGCTATGCTGTATATACTTGTTTCTCTCAAACTTTCCCACCACATTTTCCTTTCTTCTTTCTATTCGACTGAAAAGCATGACTATGTCATCAAACAAAAGTCAACTATATTTCCACACCTCTCTGAGATATCTAGCGTGACGTGGTTCTCAGCCCACGGTGGGAAAGACTTCATCTGAAAACGGTCTTTGTAACATCAGATAATGCGACAAAACCTTCCAGAACTTCAGTAAGCGCTCGAGCCTGGGAATGCATACAAACGCTACGACCGCATACCATAGCCGATCTCTGACTACAACCAAAGTGCCCCATTAATGACGATCTTAACTCTGCGTCCCTCATTCATTACAGGGAATTATCGGATCGCTGTTACTGGGACTGGCTTTGAAGTGTCGCTGCTGAAGGCAATGTTTATTGTTGTAGGCGTGTTAGAGACTCCCAGCTCCCTGCGCTTCCTCCGTTCTTAAAGGTTTGAAACCAGGAAATTGGGTGATGTGTCAGATTTGTAGGGCCTTGATTATGTGTTTTTACTTCAAAAAATCATATTTATTATTATTAAAGAAATAGTTCACCCAAAAATTCTGACATTAATTACTCAAACTCATGTCGTTCCAAACGGGAAAGACTTTCGTTCATCTTCGGAACACGAATGAAGATCTTTTTGATGAAGTCTGAGAGATTTCCGTCCCTTCATACATCGACAGCTATACAACTGACACTTCATAAAGCTCATAAAGAGATCGTAAAACTAATCCATATGAATTGAGCGGTTTAGTCTAAATTTTCTGAAGAGACTCGATCGCTTAATATGACGAACAGATTGAGTTTCATAAACGTTCTTCAACTCACACATCAGTTGTGAACGGAAGCTCAAGCATGTTTTCTTGACTTGCAAGAACCAATCAGGTTCATTCTCATGTTACGCAGCACGTTTGAGCGTCATCAAGAACCAACGAGGTTCATTCTCGTGTTACGCATCACGTTTGAGCTTCCTCAAGAACCAATGAGGTTCATTCTCGTGTTACGCAGCACGTTTGAGCTTCCTCAAGAACCAATGAGGTTCATTCTCGTGTTACGCAGCACGTTTGAGCTTCCTCAAGAACCAATGAGGTTCATTCTCGTGTTACGCAGCACGTTTGAGCTTCCTCAAGAACCAATGAGGTTCATTCTCGTGTTACGCAGCACGTTTGAGCTTCCTCAAGAACCAATGAGGTTCATTCTCGTGTTACGCAGCACGTTTGAGCTTCTACAAGAACCAATGAGGTTCATTCTCGTGTTACGCAGCACGTTTGAGCTTCATCAAGAACCAGTGAGGTTCATTCTCGTGTTACGCAGCACGTTTGAGCTTCCTCAAGAACCAATGAGGTTCATTCTTGTGTTACGCAGCACGTTTGAGCTTCCTCAAGAACCAATGAGGTTCATTCTCGTGTTACGCAGCACGTTTGAGCTTCCTCAAGAACCAATGAGGTTCATTCTCGTGTTACGCAGCACGTTTGAGCTTCTACAAGAACCAATGAGGTTCATTCTCGTGTTACGCAGCACGTTTGAGCTTCCTCAAGAACCAATGAGGTTCATTCTCGTGTTACGCAGCACGTTTGAGCTTCGTCAAGAGATTTGTTCTCGCGCATCAAGCAAGTTTGGCTAAGCTTCTGATCAATATTTATATGTGAAAGCCTGAATTCAAGCGATTGAGTCTGTTTAGAAAATTTGGAGTAAATTGCTCAATTAATATGGATTAGTTTGAACTTTTTGAAGCATCAAAGCATCAGCTTTTGTAGGGACAGAAAGCTCTTAGATTACATCAAAAAGATCTTCATTTGTGTTCCAAAGATGAACAAAAATCTTGCAGGTTTGGAACGACATGAGGGTGATTCAATGATAACAGAATTTCCGTTTTTGGGTGAACTAACCCTTTAAAAATAAAAGTTATTGGCATCTATTGTTCAATGAAGAAACTTTAACACCCATATAAACCTTCCACTGAACGTAAGGTTCTTTATAATGGGAAAACGTTCTTTAGATTATTCTTTTGAATATTACGTTCTGCACACTAAGAAAAAATGGAACACTTTACTAAAAGGTTCTTTGGGGAGCCCAAAATGTTTCTTCTATGTCATCGCTGTGAAAACCCCCTTTATTTTTAAGAGTGTAGACCACAGTAGCGAGATCGGCTCCTGAAACTGCTACAGAGATTTATCAGAAGCCATTACTGTAATTGCAAATGGCTGTGGAACATTACTCACTGGCAATATCCTGAAGATATCCATCTTATTGAACCATACTGATTAATTGAATTTTCATCAGTGCTAAGCTTATTAACTGTTATGACAAATGATTCGAGGGGCGTACATGTAGGCCACCTAGCACATTGCTTTTGAACATTTTCTTCTTCCAGCGAGAGAGATTATTATCTTTCATTTCAGTTATCTGTCTTTGAAATAAAACGGAAAACTCGTTAAACGCAGCGGACGACCGCCTCGTTTGCGGTTTGACGTATTGATGGGGAAAACCACACCTTTGCTCGTATCTTCGGGGGAAAGGAGAGTTTACCGAAGGCTTTTTTTGCCTCGTAAAATCATGCAAATGAATGTCACGGCGGCCAATGGTTGCCAGGGGAGATGAGGAAGGGACACTTACAGGTTCTTGACGGTGGTGATCCCTCGGAAAGCCTTACGAGGAATAGCCTGAATCTGATTCTCGCTCAGGTCCCTGGAGAGAGAGATGAGAAAGAGAAAGACAGAGATATTAGGATTTGTTTGAAGCCACTTCACATTTCTAGCGAAAGCGTCTTGAGGAAGATGGACGGTTCCTCTGGAACGATACGCCGCAGCTTTGAAGTCTGAGGCCATATTGTTCTACTGACCATAAATGTCACATCCTCCTTTATTCGTCTGGCCTTTTATCACTCTGTCTCTCTCTGTGTGTGTGTGTGTGTGCGTCTAATGAAAAACATTTCTAAAGCAGTACTTTGTAATGAAAGGCCTCATAGCGGTATGCCTTTACAATCCTTGCTTCATTTCTGTAGAAAATGAAGCAATCATATGCACTTTGAGTAACCCGAGAAAGCAAATACACAAAAGTAGCTCTACACCGAAATTAATGCCTGGCATTTTTTTTAAAGCTCGCTTATGAGCCAAATGATTTTTGACATGTCACAATGGTTGTGCTTAACTTTATTAAGCCTGTTTGTTTGTAGACTCACGCTGGCAAAACATAATTTGAAAACCAGAATGCAATTACTGGCCAAGAAGGAAACAAATGAGATATGGAATATCTGCCCAGCTAATCAAAGCGTCTGCTTTGGAGTCATGCCTGCTACACATAACACGAGCGGACCACCACGTGGGTTAACCCACCTGACCTTGCTACAACCAATTTCACTGATAAACAATCAGGCGCGGATCCAAACGCAGCGAGGAATTCTGCCAGAGCTCGTGCGTGGGACGTAATGATGTATCAAGTACAGGACTGCCAGCAATTTCCTCTTAGGAGCATTAAAAACTGTAGTTATTGGGCTCCTTCAGCCCCCCGCCAGAACTGGATACGTCTTTTTTTTTTTTTCTTCCCTCGAACCAATCAAGTTTTATTATGGCAAAGATCTTAATAACTATGTTATGCTTTGCAGTAAGGGGCTATGGTATTTCGTCGAACTGTTCTTGATGGTTTCTGACAGGTTCCACAATCCTGCGTTTCTTTACAGCACTCTTGGCTGGCTCGATGTGAACATCATGTTCCTTTGTGTGTCCTTCACGAGGAGAACAAACATTTGCAGAGTAAAAACCCATAACATCCTATGTTCGCATGCCACAGAGTGGGAAAATAGGACCGCTGTTTATACCATCATCACGCTGGGCATGAGCGAATCCCTGTTGCCTTTGATGGTCTAAATGCAAAACAGATAAAGTGCAGAGATGGTGAGGAGCACAGAGGAAACTTCTCTTTGGCTAGGCTTTTTAATTCTTCATGAATGGCGAAGCACCAACCTCGCACGTCCTCGGTGAGCCGAGAAGCGCAGCGTAGTACTTTACAGCACTTCCACTGCTAATAAATGTTTTATTGCTTTGTTTACTCAGTGGAACCTTTTTCATTATTTCTACAAAAAAAGGCAAATCGTCCCAGCCAAATAAAGGCACTTATGAAACGCAATCAGTCTCAGCAGAGCTCTCGCTGACGAGCGACAGAGAGGAACTCCACGTCAAAAGAAAAAGAAAAAGAAAACAGCCCCACAGGATTTGGGTTGAGTTAGATGATTTCTAATGAAGAATTACGTGAAACTATAAAGAGATAATGGAAGTTTATGAGATATGAGAATTATACTGGCTGGGAAAATGTAGCCACGCACATATTTCATCTGCTTTGACACTATATTAATTACGCATGGTTAATGAAACAATCTATGTGACTTCAGAATGAATACAAGCTCTCCAAAGAATCCTTAAAACGCAGGTTAGTTTTTCAATTTGGACAAAGAATTTCAGTGTAAAGATCCTTTTCCTAATTGACCCTTCGCAAAGACCCGCCCCCTTTAGTTACTGTCCGACAATCATGCGCTCTCACGCCACACATCATGTTCTCATGCAGTGAAAAATACATCCTGGAGCAAAGAGGACACTGACAACCTATGAAACAGTTTCATATTTATAATACTGTAATTTTTTAAAGAAGTTTAATCAATAAATAGCGTCTAGTGTGTGTTTAATGTGTGGTGACAGATCACTGTAGCTCCTCGTGAACCGATCATCTCTTCATACTAGTTCATTTATAGCATCAAATAAACATGAATGAACATCAGAAGGAATGTTGTTTCAAGCGCGGAAAGACGTGATTCAAGTTCACCAACGTTAATCTACTAACTCCCCTGACTGCTTTTTCGGACAAAATGCCGGATTCAGGGTTATGATTGGTCAGATCGCCTGTCAATCAAACTGCCGGCGAACGGTCTTGTTTTATACAAAATTGCATATATTCTTTTTCATAAATCAACTTATAAGGCTTCTTAGACATTCTCTTTAACCCCGTTTTCTAACAGAATTAGAAATAGCATAACATACTTATAAATACTGGTGACTTTAATTTCTTTTACCATTAGTGTCAAATTGGCCATCTTAAAGTTTAAGATACAGATTCAAACCAGACATGAACCAAACAGTGTTTGTTAAAGAACAGAGATGCACTGGTCCCCCTCCTCTAGCAATCTGCTTGCAAATTTCATTAATTTCATTTGGCTTTGGCCCTGCTCTCTCCGACTGTCAGGATGCCTGCCATAAATCTCTCTTTGATTCCATTACAGCTCCCATGTCCAGACAACCTGGCAACGCCAAAACATATTACAGATAAACGCTCAGCAACACGCAAGGATATGAGAGCCGAGCTGCAAGGAGGATCTATCCTTACAAACACACACACACACACACACACACACACAGACAAAGGTTAAACAGAATGAATCGCTACATACTACGTGAAATGCCGCTGTCTTGACACTCAGCACACAATCGTTTCAGTCTGACGCACTAGGAATCAACTGTAAATGGTTAAATATATGCAAGGAAGAGAAGACCAATAATAGTTCAATATACATTTCAAAAGCTCAGCGTTCTGTCAATGTAAATCAGCTGGAGATTTTCACACTTTAATCTTTAACCGTTGCTTAAGATTTTCGATGGCGCACCTTAGGTTGAAATTAACCTCAAAGAAAAGTTTGAATGTTTGGGCTGAATTCTGAAACAAAGAACAAATCCTAAGTGAAGTGCATCATTCCATTTTCCAGACAGCGTGTTCCATGTCCTAAAGCAGAACGCTTGAGGAATATCAATATGCTGCTGCTTACAAAACACAGTAAAAATATTGCGAGTATGACGTTCAATTCTCTTTCTTATCACGCTTTACGAATGTCACTCTTATCTCTGCATTGAAAAATGGAATGGTGCGCTTTTACAAGAAGGTTATTTGCTTCACTTTTGTTGTTTTCTCGCTCTGTTTAAAGCACAAGGGAAAAGCGTGACTGTCTAAAGAAGTCAAGGAAACATCACTGTGTAGTAAGAACTCAAATAATGGAGGATTGCCGAGTCTCATCAATTAAATACTCGCACACACAAAAGGTTCTCCGGTGCGTATATGCACAATATCCTTCATCTTCACTGTAAAAAAGAATCGTTTAAACATCTGATTTAACTTAAAAAAGTAAGTTGCCTTAAAAATTTTGAGCTCATTGAAACTTAAAATTTGAGTTCATATATTAAGATTATGATGTTATCACATATAGTTGATTTGACAAAAGAAAAAAATGTTGCCATAACAAATCATAAAATTTATACAGTTAGTAATTAGTATAAAACATGCCCAGCCATCTGAAGGGCTTCTGAACAAGCAAAAAAAGAAACCTTTTACACAGGCCTACATTTTTATGCAGAAATTATTAAATAAGATAACTATTAAATAATGGCTTACCTAATTATTCAATTAGTTTAAATTCAGTTTAATACTACAACTACTACTACTAATAATAATAATAATAATAATAATAATAACTTACGGTTACTTAAAAACAAAACCATAATAATATATATTTATTTTTAACATTTAATTCTGTGATGTTAAAGCTAATTTTTAAGCATCATTACTCCAGTCTTCAGTCACATGATCCGTCAGAAATCATTCTAATATGCTGATTGGGTAGAAATATTTCTATTATTATTATTATTATTATCACAGCTGAAAACATTTGTGCTGCTAAATATTTTTGTGGAAATCATGACACATATTTTTATGATTCTTTGATGAATAGAATGTTGCTTTCTGAATAAAGTTCATTTCCTTTTCAAAAAAAATAAAAATAATGTTAGACCCAAAATATTTTAACAGTAGTGTATATTAAAATTTTCAGTATATATATATATATATATATATATATATATATAATTTTTTTTTTCGGTTTTCCGGTTTTCCCAGAGGAGGAGGTCAGGTAAATTTGTGTTTCACAGTACTTTGTGATGTTAATTTCTTCTAAAATCAAACATGACTATGTTTTTTTCCTCTCTGTATAAATTACAGAACAAACTACTCACTATGTTTCGACTAACTCAGCCCCGGGAGGAATCTAATCCTCGTCTGGATAGGACCGCTTGTTGATACAGAATATCACACAAGCGGTTCTCATGATGCACGGATCCAGAGCGCATAGGCTTTTCTTTCCTTCTTTCTTTCTTGTAAAGTCAAAACAGACATCTGTCTCCTTCCATCTAGCTTATCAAGCGCAAACCGCAGCCCAGCTGGGCGACTGGACCGTTGATACGTCTCCCACCATGCCCATGCCACTCTCATTATCTATCAAGAGCTGTCTTACGTTCACTCTCGCTCTTGGCAGGGCTGTTATCTACATGCCAAATTGAATCTACAGTCGGAGATTCTCTCGGAGGCCCTGATTCCTGTCGGTGGGTTCCCACACGCTTCTGTTAAGTCCTGCCAGCAACGAACGCGCTCATACGATCACACGCACCTGATCACAAAGAGTAAGGTGAAAGGTTATTAAAACCCTCCAGCTGCTCTCACCAGATATATTACATTATTCATTTAGCACTCATAACTGGGGCCACTGTCATATTACATCTGACCCGACGGCTTCAGGGATGACCGGTTAAAAGTGTGTGGCATGTGTGTGTGCGCCAGGGCCCAAATCGCTGTTCTGAAGTGAAACCAGCCCAACAAGAGAAGAGAGAGTGTTACAACACACCCTTAGGATTCGGAGTCGGGAGGCATATTTGTTTTTCATCTTAGTGTCACGAGGAATCAGGCCGTATCCGCGACTCCCTGAACTGACAGGTTACGACAGCAAGCTGGTTTGCACGGGTTATGAGATGCACGCTTCTGATTTCTTTCATTAAAGACGCAGCTAGAAACAAGGAGAAAGAAGATGACCCCCTCGGGCACTCCATGAGCATTTTGTTTTATGAAACCCGAGACGTCTTCAGTCCGTATCCGTTCGAGTGGCAGTTTCACGCGACTGTAAAGCGTGCATCGGCCAAGCCTTTTCCCGCTGGAATGGCAGTTCATGTAACACTTATTCGATAAGGATATATAGAAATGTGTATAATAAACAGTGACCCCGTCGCAGCCTCGTAATTCACTCTTTTACAGCTCCAGTTATGGTCGTGATGGGCGGCCCTCTCCCGCCGCTGGCTGGAGTCTCCACTTTGCTTTATGGCCACTTTTAAAAATGGAGGCAAATTAAAACACTATGGATTTCTGGCCCTGAAAGACTGTATAGTGTAATTGGCCTTAAGGATGACAGTAGTTCTTAATTACATTGAGTATAGGAGCTTTTTCATTGGACCCAGGCCGCTCGCTCTATCTCTCTCCTGTCTCGCTCTACGTGAATCACCAGCCAGCAGATCTTCTTCTTCCCTTCAGTTATTAGAGCTTATTATCCCAGTCTCTCAACTGAAATCTTTCTCTTAAATGTAATAGATTAGATGTAAATATTGCGTTCCGGCAGGTGGCACAGAACCAGCGCCGAATCACACGCTGGCTGTGAAGGAGCGCCAGATTACTGATCTTTAGATGGAAGTTTCGCCTGCAGCGCTGCATATAGGATGATGAAGGCAAACGGTTGTGAAGGTTAACACGTGTCTGCCAGTTAGATCAGCTAAAGCATTCTTGTCTGAAGTAGGATTATGATAATATATATATATATATATATATATATATATATATATATATATATATATATATACATGCACTCAATATACTGTACGTGAAAGCGACACAAAACTAAAACGTTCCCATTATAATCAAAAAGATACAGACACTGTGAAAATCAGATGCAATGCAGACGTTTCAGTCATTTTAATGTAATAGCAAAATATCTAAATAGAATGTAAATTAGAGCTGCAACTAACAATTATTTTTTCTATTTTCTATTTTTTCTTTTCTAATGATTATTTTTATTAAGTTTTTTTTATTAATCTAGTGATCTTTTTTAAGTAAGAACTTAGAACTAATTTAGCAGTTCATTGAGGTGTAGAAACACTGGGACACGCCATTATGTAATAATACGATTTGATTTTGATTAAAAATAAGCCACTTATGTGTGTTCGTCCAGTGGTAGACATTTGAACTTTAAAATGAAGAGTGTCAAAGACTTTCTATACAGTCTTAAAGGAACTTTGATAGTGTTCAAGCCATTGAACAAACGTCTCCTGAACCATGTGTTTTTCCTCTTGCGCTGTCTGGAATGCAGGGAGTCTTGTGATTGGTTGTCAAACCAGCCAATCAGAATTTAGCAGCCTCATCTCTGCTGACTGGAATTTTGGCACATTGTAGCGCTGGTTTGTGTTTAGCAGGCGAGCGGTCAGCGGGGGCGGGTATCAGGAGCGCGAGCAACTCAAACCTTGCACGTGCGAAAGAGAACGTCCGCGCACATCCAAATAAACTTCTCTGAAATGCAAAGCTGATTTTCATTCGCTCTAAATATTTTCTTATTTGCGAGACGAAGATTTTCTCCTCAACTCAGTTCACGCGCACGAAATGCCCGTTTGCACGCTCAAAATATGATCTTGCGCACGCAAAGATTTGGCAGAGATCCATTTCCATAGGTGGTACGCCATTTCGGTTCGGCAAAGGGAACAAAGGACCGTTTTATTCGGCCTCTGTTTAAAGTATTCCCATACTTTTGATAATCGTGGTCTGGGTTTTTGTGATAGAATGGAACTTTCTCCGTTCCCAGGAGCAGAAGCCGCCATTACGCGAGATGAATGTAAATGGTGTGACGCGTCGACGCATTTCACGCACGTCGACATATTTTCGTAGTGTTTCGATGTAATCGATGACGTCGACGCGTCCTTGCAGCACTAATGTGAATTCTTTTAAACTGAATGAATATCAACTACAATGTCAATGGTAGTCGTGGCCTAATGGTGAGGGAGTCGGGCTTGTAACCTGAAGGTTGCTGGTTTGATTCCCATGCCGGCAGGAATTAAAATTGGGGATTGTGAACTCTCTCCACCTTTGATACCTTGAGCAAGGCACCTCACCCCTAATTACCTCACTTGTAAGTTGCTTTGGATAAAAGCATCCGCTAAATGACATAAAATGTCAAGGGAAATAATAATCTATTATGATTTTTTTCATAAACGTTCAGCTGTATTGTGATACGTGGATGGACGCAAGATTGAAACCCGGACTCTTTTGTGACCGCAGTGAAGTTAGTGAACACCAGGATGTCGCTAAAGTCAGATTTGTTGGAAGGAAGTGTGTATGGAAATGAAAGAGACGTGAACGTAGAGCTCTTGTTCTCTGATCAGCATCCGGCTGCGTCAGCTTTGTATTCCTCCACAGTCGTGTAACTGCCCTTGCTTATGTCTTACATGTAGCCCAAAGACTCCTTGATTTAATTAACTCAGTGCTTTATGAATAAAAATATTTCACTATTGATCATCTCAAGAGCTGACGCAGGCTAAACCGGGACAGCGCTCGCTTCATTACGCTGTCCTTACTTGCTTTTTTTTCTTTCTGATGGCAAGGGAGGAGGTGAGGGTCGGAGTCACTACGGAGGGAGGTGAAGGCAGCTTCTAAATCAAAGAAAATGAGCTCAAATGCTCCCTTGGGTGTCTACTAAAGCTTCTACATTCCTCCGCTGCCTCCAAGAAAGAGTCCGTGCATGGATATTATAAATAGAAAAGATCTCCCTCCCTTCCTTAGTATCTATTATGTTTTGTCAATGCTTTAATTAAATTGGATCGCTTAATGTGATTTATCCTGATCCATACACTTTATGCCTCTAAAAGCCTTTTTGGCTCCCGGCCCAAAAGACGTCAAACAAATTTAGATGAGTTAGTGAAGAAAAAAGGGGAGAGGCTGGGCGCAGAGGGTGATTTGTTATTGGTTAATTCACTTTTATTCTTCGTGTGCCATTTGGTTTAATTTTCTTTCTTCTGCGCCGTCTTGCCCCGGACCGAGCCTGAGACGCACAACAAGCTTTTAGGATCATTTATAGTCGCAATAAAACGTCAGTTATAAGAGATGAGGAGGGTGTGTGTCTGATTTCAAGATGGGACGGCTTTTGAATGACACCGCAATGTCCTTTTCCCAGTCCTCGCAAAAGGCTCGGGAGCAAAGCCGTCCAAAAACGTGGGGAGATGTTGAAGAAAGGATGAGGCTGCTAATCAGACAATAGGATTTAAGAGCTTTTAAAGTGAGTGGGTTGGAGGCAACAGCTGAGTCGCGCTCCGTCCACGGCGAGGGGCCTCTCGGCACTCATAAATAAAACTAGGAGATTAGGAGATTGGCTGGGGGTGGGAGTGGTTCCGGGGGGTTCGGGGGCTTTACAGGCAGAAGTTTCCATCCATCTTGCAGCGGGTCACAGTTGCCACGGAGACCGGGAGCCATGCTGTCCAATTAACTCCAGAGCCAGCGGTGCAGGTGGCTTGGTGGTGTTGGTGGTAGTGGTGAGGGGCATTGAGAGCAAGGCTTTGTGTGTTTGTGTCTACATGAAAACACACTCCACACAAAAGCAGCACCTTCAGTGGCGAAATATAAGTCACTCTCGGGGTGAACAGATGAAAAGAGACAGTGTAATTACCAAACAGCAATACAGCACTGTAGAGACAGGTGTGAGTGTGAGTGAGAGAGTGTGTGTGTGTGTGTGAGTAAAACATAACACTTCGTACACTTCTACTTCTATAAAATAAGTTATTTAATTTTAATCCATTCATCTATCTGTTTATCCATCTTCCATCCATCCATCCCTCTATCTGTCTATGTATCTATCCCTCCATTTATATATTGTTCCATCCATCCACTTTCTATCCTGTTCTTCTATCCACCATTCTATCCATCCATCCATCCATTCATATGCCCTATCCATCCATCCATCCATCCATCCATCTATGTAAATATCCAACCATTTATCTATTATTCCGACCATCCATCCATCCATCCATTCATATGCCTCAATCCATCCATCCATCCACCCATCCACCTATATGCCTCGATCCATCCATCATCCATTCATATGCCTCGATCGAGTCATCCATCCATCCACCCATCCATTCATATGCCCCCATCCATCCATCATCCTTTCATACACCTCGATCAATCCATCCATCCACCATCCATTCATATGCCTCGATCGATCAATCCATCCATCCATTCATCCATTCATTCATTCATCCATCCATCCATCCATATTCCCCATCCATCCATCATCCTTTCATACGCCTCGATCAATCCATCATCCATCCATTCATTCATCCATTCATTCATTCATCCATCCATCCATCCATATTCCCCATCCATCCATCATCCTTTCATACACCTCGATCAATCCATCCATCCATCCATCCATCATCCATTCATATGCCTCGATCGATCAATCCATCCATCCATCCATTCATTCAGTCATCCATCCATCCATCCATCCGTCCATCGGGGGAAAAATGCTTAGAACAAAAGTTCAGACAAGAATCAGACAGGCCAGTATTCTTTAAAGCCAAGACGAACCACAGCACAGCAAACAAACAAACAAAAATCCAAACTCTAATCCACAAGCACAAATCCTCTTTATGTCAACTCAAAACAACGGAATCAGATCAGATTTGTTTGTCAGGTTCTTAGAATGCATTAGGTAGGAAGCTGAATAGAAAGCAGGGGTAGCTGCTTGCTTTCGGCCAGCTAATAACCCTAAGCTCTTTAAAATGAGAGTAATCCAGTTAGCGTGGGTAAATGGCTAATGTCCAGCTAATCGAATTACAGGCAAAACTGGTTTAGTCGGACATATCTGGCAAACCTCAACCTGCATTGTCCACAAAAACCGATGATGAATGCAAGACCTCGTTGCCGTTTAATTCCAACAGCTGATTGGTGGATCTGGGGCTCATGATCATGAGGCGTGACCGCGCACCTGTGACATACTGAGGGCTGAGTCAATATATATAGAAGGATGACATTCAGCAGTATTCAATTACAGAAATGCGCAGAATACGCATACGCAATAACACAACATCACAAATCATGTGCCCAGCCAATTGTAGCTGCAGGCGGGACTGAATGATTATGTGGCATAAACGGGGGCTGTTAAGTCTATTGGGCCCAGGAGGTTTTATTCTAAATCTAATAATGGGAAACGTGGAAGTGGAAAAGGGTGGAATATTTTGAGAGGTTACGGGGGCAAGCAGGAGACCGTGGGCGCCATGCAAAAACCTTCATGTTTCACAGAAATCTGGACACAGATCTGTTAAGGAAAAAAGTGGAGTGCCATTGTCAAAATAGGTTTTCGTGCTCTGTAATTACTCAACATATGAGTCTAAAAAGGTCAACATAGCGCGCTAATTAACATGTAACCCAACCTGAGAAAAGTGTAATTGCGTCCATAGAGAGGAAGAGAGGTAGAGAACGACTTGGAGTAAGAGCATGACGCCGGGCCCCGCGGGGCTCCAATCAGCATGAGTTTCTTTTAACGTGTTATAAAATTTTGTATTGCTTTCCAACAATGGCCAGAGAAGGATAAACAAACGTTTCCATTTATGAATAATCACCAAAGTGGGTGAAAAAAAGCCAGATCATGACTTAAGAGCTTAGTTAACATGCTAAATACTACAGAAGAAATTGATTTTTTTTTTTTCTCCGTAAAGGTTTAATTTCACACATGGAGCATGTCAAAGTTACACTTGTCTTGATCTCCCAGTTTCTCTTCTCTTTTATTACTCTCCGGCTTATTTACGGTAACATGAGAACGTGTGAGAGAGAGAACAATAAAAGACAGAGAAAAGGCTTGGGAATGAGGCAGACAGAGAAAGAGAACAAAAAATGCAGATGCATCCCTGACCACAAGATGGAGCCCCCAGGCTTCTCTCCACCATTGAACAGCCAATCAATAAATTAATCTCTGGTGGAGGGATGTAGGAGGCCGTATAGGTCTGGTGCCCAGGAAGCCAACACCTTTATCCACAAACTTAGATGTGGCCACATTAACACACTGACGGTTCAGACAGACAGTGGCAGTTGGTATCGGCAGGCAGAGGCGTTGGGAATGTTTTCTTAATCACAGAAGCTGGGAAAAATCTGGATTATGCAGCACTGGCTGCTGCAGACAGAAAAAAATGAAGGATGCACCACCTTAATATCTGTCCGATATGTATCAGTCGGGAATTATTTTCATGCTATAGTCAATAAATATACAAACTAGAAAAGAATTTTAATATTGGCTATAATGGCTAAATAAATAAAAAAAAAACACAAAAAGATTTAAACATTTAACTGTGTTGTTAAATTAGAAGTTTTGAAGGTTAAATTGAAGTGAGCAGAAGAAGATGGCAAAGGTCATCTAAACGCATAATGAGCATAAACAATTAAATATCCAATCTCAATCAAATATGTTTGTCAATAACCATTATGGTACTGATATATTAGAAAAACCCTTCAAAAACACCTTTGCAAATGGAAATTTCCACATGGGAAATGACCACACTCGCATAAAATCAACTCAAGAGATGGACAAGTATGCAGTTTTATTCAGTATTTACATTTGTTACTCAACTGTCTGTGCTTCATTTGCCCTGGCAGTGGACGATGAGCATAAAGCGTTCACAATCATTTTCCCATACACTCAGATCAACACTATCTGGCCGCTAACAACAAGAATCCAGCGGGAGTGAGCAGACTGCTGCCCACCTACACGGTGATGCTCATGTGAGACGCCAAGGACCATTATAAGACACAGGCATTTCATAAAAGAGCCAACCCTCTCATTTGATTCACAGCAGGACGAATGTGCATTGGGGGAATGAGTGGCTTTTGTCAATAGTGTTGCCATTACGGGGAGAGCGAGCGGCCTCAGTCGCCCGGACGCTGTGTGTAAACTGCTTCCTGAGATTAGTGTCGAAACTCAGTTTATCCGACTTCCTAATCAAATCAGCCACACCGCAACATGCCGGCCAAACAGTCTTCTCGTAGCTGGCCGCTCTGTGACAACAAACATCTCACCTCCCTCACCCACATGCAGAACCCTTTGCTGCCCGACACGAGGACATCAAATCGAATTCACCCTCAGTCATGGAACTTTTCTGGCTATTCACTCCCTGCCACTGTCTGTTTGGGCTGGAAATATGACTCTATGAGTTGTGCTCATGTACACTGTTAGACAAAAAAGCCATCCATTCAGAGCAAGTTATACAATAAAAATATGCATAATATTCAAAAACTGAAATATTTAATAATAAAATAATAATAATAAATAATTACAAGCAACTTAAACCAAATCACTCTCAGGCAAAAGCAATAATATATATGTATATGTATACATGAAATTATATACTGTATATAGAAATGTAGCATCTATCTACTGTAAATTATGCAATAATTGTAAAATGCAATAGTGGAATAATATGCAATAATTACAAGCAACTAACTTAAAACAAAACACATTGATATTACAAAGTACTATGGTGTGTAATTACACCATAATATACATGTTTAAATATTTGTAACAAGACAGTAAGGAAAAAGAATAAAAATGTAACTTATAAATAAAAACATGTTTATGTAATAAAAACTACAACTAAAAACTAAAATAATAATAAAAAACCCTACAAATTATGTAGAAAATGAAGTGGTGTGTCATTAACCTCTAAAGCCTCAAAAATAGCCACAACATTGTACAACATTGTGCCCCCTTAAAGGGGTTAACTTTGTACGTCTAAAGGCTGCATATTAATACCTAATATGTACTAAAATGCACATTTTAGAGCTAGATAACACTCTAAGGTGTATCTTTGACCGCTATCCTGAAGAGTCTTGCCGTTAATTTAGCTAAAACACCTTCTGCAAAAACACAACATTTCCTGCGCTGCCATGCCAGCTTCCTCTTTTACCGCCTGTTAGCTCTTGTCTTTCCAATCCTGCAGATACGCTATCATCCCTTCGCTCATTGGTAATTGTTTGTTTTCTAAGCATCACTCAAGGGCCAACGCTATCGCTTTTCAATGCTACACATTCCAACAATAACCAGTCGGCTTTGGTTTCTGTCTCTCCGCGAGCCAAGAATGTGAAGTCTAAAGGATGGTTAGATCCTACCCATGAGCCTTCCAGCTGCTAAATGTATAAACCATAAGAAATTACACATGAAACCTTGGGCCCTTTAGCGTTGATCAAATATAAGGCTGTGCGATGATTATTTCCCTTGTGAATCTTGAGCTTCGGCCAGAGCCTCAGACATTGAGGCCCGGTTCCTCTCGTCCTCCTTCCATTACAGCTCTGATGAGCAAGAAATTGAGCTCTAATTATTCGGAGAAAAATAAATGGTCATTTAGAGTTGAAAAACAACTGATGAAAACTCTTTGTTTCGTGCTTTGGAAAGTGGAAACCGTCGGACTATAAACTAATCACGAAGTTAAGAATGCTTTGTTGTGCCTACTGGGATCACGTTGGCAGAGTGAGGTAATGTGCAGCCTTGCCACACATCGTGTGCCCCTCCATCCACCATGGCTGATTGATGCGACATTTGACTGCGGCGGTTCATTTTTCCCCATTATCCGGTTTGATCGGTGTGTGTGGCTCCCCGGGGCCGTAAGTCAAGTCCCCCCGTGCTTCAGCCGGTGGAATGTTCCATAGATGGTGAATTTCACCTCTACGGCGGATGATCTCACTGATTATGACATCATGAAGGCAGGTTGATTTATTAAGGCGCGCTGATGAGGCCGTATTTAAATAAACATCAGCATCCTTTCCAGAGTTAAAGATATGGTTCCCCTGAGGGTCTACACATGGGCCGGCTGGGGGGGCTTAGGGTTAAGGAGGAAGTGGAGTCGATTCGTTTGAGCGTGGAATGAGTCGATGACTTTAACGCTTTGCCCCCGTTCGAACTTACACGCCCCGTGACAATCTCGAGCATGTGCGAGCGGACGCGCGGGGAGACTCTCGAATCGCCTATGCAGATTACTGTAAGAACAACAGCCCGTGGTGGTGTTAAACCTCTGCTAAATAGCTTGTCTACCCTTGTTAACACCCAGGCCCGGGCTGAAATTGAGTTCAGCTGTGGCGTGGCATTACTGAGCATTTTATGTGCTGGATCATAAATCAGGGCCCCTCACACCGGCTGCAGCCCCTCAGGCCACATTTCCACCTTCCTCAGACCCCATTAGCTCCTACATATTCTGCTTTCCGGGACTGAGCAAAAGGGACGGACCGCTGCAACAAGTGTCCCTAACACCGCCACGTTCTGCATTTTATAGCACTTCCATTTTTCTCAAGGACATCTGGTCATGCTGTGGGTACTTCTCGCTGATGGGAGCTGCTTTGACCGGTACAAGCGTGCGCTTTTATATAAGCTTTCTCACGGTGAGCGAATATGGGAATTAAGTTAATCATAGCTTCAGGGCCAGACATTTACAGAGGTGGGAGCAAGGGCCAGAGATTACACCGCTCAGGGAATTGAGCTGTGAGCACCGAGGGAATGGACCTGAGATCGGGCTGCAGAAGGCCGCTATTGTATTTGAATAATGAACCCGAGGGGGATATGGCGTGTTTGTGAGTGTGTGTTTGCGGATAAATAATGACAGAGGTGGGAGGAGTGTTTGTGCGTGTGCATAATGAAAGGGCAGAGGGAATATGCGAGCATGTGTGTGTGAATGGCATATGCTTGTGTTTTTATTCATGGAAACACAAGCGTGAGATCAAAGAGCAGGTTTATTGAGAAGTGTTTGTGCAATGACTGTTAAATTCAGAAGGTTGTTGTCTTGAATGAAAAGACGAAGACTAAAGCTACACTTTTGGGTCAAGGTTTGGATTAAATATGGACCCACCAGCTGGGTTCAAAATTTTAATATTTAACCCAAATGTCCATTTTTGACCCAAATTTAGGCAGAAACAACACAGTGTAGTCTTTTATCGTTCTCTCTCTCACACATTCTCATATTATCGTAAATAAGCCGGAGAGTAATAAAAGAGAAGAGAAACTGAGAGATCAAGACAAGTGTAACTTTGACATGAAAAAAATCAATTTCTTCTCTAGTATTTAGCATGTTAACTAAGCTCTTAAGTCATGATGTGTAGAGGAGAAAAATATTTGCAATAAAATAAACAAATGAAATAAAACCCTGGAACAGATGAAGCTAAATCATAGAGGTAATATTCTGAGCACTTTGGCCAGACCCCTCATTGGTTGAGCAGCAGATGGAAAAATTAGACTTGCTCTCAGCACTCTTGGTGGCTAAAGTCAAAAGTCAAGGTTATCCATGATCACGACACCAGCATCCACCCTCCCGCTGTTTTCATGGGTCAAAGTCTTGCTCTTCCAGCTGAAGACCTCCAGGGCCCCACCTGGCCATCCACGAACTTCCTCGCTTCACCAGACAAGTAACCCATGAGGTTAACAACGCTTCACTGACACAACTACTACAATCATTCTTTTCTGCATGTGTCTGAATTTCAGTTTCCTAATTCTATGTGTCATGGCACGCATGTTCCTACACCGAGAGCTGAGGTGCTCATGCAAGTTTTTGATCGAAATCCTCACCTCTCTCCATGATTATTACTTTTCTCTATTACTACAGTCAATGAAAACGATGAAAGAGAAAAATAAATAAAGTTTAGCTGAGGACATGAAAACACAAATCCGCTCTCTCTACAACGACACATTGATATTTTCCACGTTGAGTATGATCATAAGCCAGTTCCTGAGACTTTACAAGTTTTCTTTAGCGTACGAGTACAGCGAGTCTAGACGTTTCCCTGAATCTCCACTGAGGCAGTGGGACAAACCTTCTCAGTACTGCCTCCAGGGCCTGCTGCCCTTTGCCAGATGGCTTTGCAGAGTTTTGCTAACAAAGTCATTAAAACGCCTCATTTAATTTAAATTTCATCCAAGACAAATCTCCCAGCAGTCCAAACCTCACACACATACGACTGCCCACATACCCCCATACAGTACTAACCGTTGAAGAGAGGACCCTTGCGATCAGTATTGCTGTCTTGGTCCTTTTTTTGGAAGCCAAACAGGGATCTGTTTGCACTTAGAGAAATGACAGACAGGCAGAAACCAGAGCGTACCCATGTTTGATGACCAAAGTGAAAATAGAGGGGCTTTCTCCCTCGGTCCCCCCTTTCTGGTCCCTCAACCACATCCCTGCAAGCTAATGTCAATTTCAGCCAAGAGGATTTCTCGTCGCTTGACCAATTCCCTCAAACCCCCCAACTCAATAGCTACTGTACTCGTGCATAGTACCCATCTTACATATGACGAAACATGAAATCTAATATGAGCTAACTGTCCCCATCCCTTGGTCCGAATGACTGATGAACGTAATTAAACCCATCCACTGAAAGTTCATCCCGTTCTTAAATTGCAAGCCTCAAAAACAACAATATATTCAAACACTTTCATCAAGACCACCAACAAAACAATAAATTGTTAACTTTGGGCAACGTTTTTAATCACATTGCCACATCAATGAAGTTAAAAGTTAAAAACAAGCGCTTACATAAAACCCTATTGTCTGGTTTGCACAATTCTTTGGGTTTGGTCTATGTAAAGTTATAGTATTTCATTAAAAATATAGAGAGAAACATGTTACCACTATTTTTTTAGCTAATTATTGGATTGCATTACCTCATAATTTCCCAATATAATTGTACTTTTTTGTTTCCTTTTGTTAAGGAACAAGAAATTCTTTACGATTCCTATCCCCACCTGAAAATCTCCTGAAACATCAGTCTGTAAACATCAGCATTACGTAGAGAATAGATCAATAATTAAAAAGCCCAGCGGAGTGTAAACACAAAGCAGCAAGACATCGGCACGCTAGTTCAAGCATGTGACACTCTCACAATCAGAAACACAATCAGGAAGTCTGCTTGAGTCAGGCAACAGCGTTCTGGTTGGTCGTATTTTTGTAGCGCTCTCACACCACAAAATTTGTTAAGAACGCTTTCCAGCAAGTTAACTGTGGCAGATCTGAAACAGACACTGAGATCCTCTTTTCGATTGTCTTCTAAAGGATCCCAGTGCTCCACCCAGAAAAAACCCGAGTCTGTTTTGAGTTTCTGATACTCATGTGTTCCCGCCAATCAATTTAGGAAATGTGAAGCAGCTGATGCTTATAAATAAAAGAACAAAACTTGGAGTTTGATATAATTTTTATAGAGCGTCTCGAGTCTTTTACGCTTCTCACGTGCATAAATACGTTTGTTTTTTTGTTTTTTATGACCGCGCTAACCGTCAGACGGAGGCTCTGATTCACCAGCGGTGACTGAACTGATGATATAAATAAACTCTCCAGGTTTGCTCTCTGCCCTCCCGGTTGGTGCCTTATTGCTGCCGAGCCAACCTGCGCATGAGCGCATGTGGGATTTTGTTTGGCAGCCAATAATTACAATATCAGCTGCTTAACTCCGCGGTAATTGAGGTCGCCGGATCATTTAACTCCGCTCCCACTTGGCGGCAGGATTGGGCCGGAGGCGTCATTTTTCAAACACCTTTGAAATGATAATGAAATGTACAAGATGTATGGAGGGATTATGCACTGCGGTGGTTCATTGATGTGGTCAATGAGAGAGATCGTTTTCTTGTTGCTGGAGACAAACAGTAATACATAAGCCTGCCCAAACATCAATGCTAACCATTAGGACTTACAAGAATCATAATAGTCCAAAATGACTCTTGTTTTTCCTCAGAAGACTGGACATATTTATAGGAAATTATAGGCTAGCTCGCTAATAAATCTGTGAGGTAAGCATAGGAAAAGACACATTCGCTTTTTTGAGCTAAAGCCGTGATATAATGAAGTAAGTTGCGCTGTGCCGCCCCGACTCCATGTGTTCCTCATCACCGATGGATAAAACTCTTATGGGAACAATAGGTGCTGTTTAAACAGCAATCTTTTGAGTTTATAACCCTTGGTTTTGCTAGCTCTTTTATCCCAGGCTGATGTACAAGGGCATACAAGATAACAGAGGCCAGGGTGGCGCAAATAAAACTGCAGATCACTGCAAGATGTGGGAGGCTCCATGGGAGCGGTGAAATCTCCCCGGCTCAAATGTTTTTGACACCCTTAATCGGTTAAAGATAGCGCCGTAAGGGAATCGCACCCATAATGGCCTCCCAAACCAGAGCTCTGCCTGATGCACTTAGCCTCCAACTTTATCACAATAGCACAGAATCCTTTAATCCCGCCGCGCTTCGCTAACTGGGGTCATAGATGCTTTAAGAGCATTATAATAGTTTCCTCCATCTTTCTTTCCAGTTGAGAGGTGTGCTGCCATGCTGAAGACCTGATCACAGCGCTCTTTATCATGCTGGATCTCCTCGAGGCGCCCATTACGCCAGCCCAAACCTCTTTCACCTATAATACCACTACTTTGAAATGACCCTTCCAGCTCCCCCTCGTTCCTCTCCTCATCCTCGTCACATGGTTGCACTTTTCCGAGATATGGATTTCGGCCATCTGCTTAGTGTTAAGGAACTCCTTCCCTTATGCAAACCCAGCAGGGTGCACCTCTTCCGGCCTTCTGATGAGCTCCATATCCTAAAAATACCCATAAACCCTCAATTTATTTTCAATAATTTCTGAAGGCTATCTTGGATATCCGAGAGGATAAAATAGGGAATTCTTTTGTGCTCCGAGGATGAACAGAAATCGCAGACGTCCTCACAAGACTTAAGGATGTTTGACTAAACCGGATAAATTCTCTTGATATGTCTGAATCGATGAGCTGCTGTCTACTCTTTTGACAAGTGTCATGTGAGTTCAGCATGATAAGCTGCTCTAATAGTGGTATTGTGATTATTTAATTGGTTTTGCTTCTACAAGCACCTATGTGAGAATATTCAAGAGTGTTACAGTTAGGCAAAAGACTGAGACCACATTGACTTTTGGAGTTCATGAACGTTTTTCTTTTTTTCCACTCAAATTGTTATAGCGGTAATATGATATACGATCACCATTTTGTATTAAACTTAAAAAAAAAACGCATTTTCAGAAGCGGACCCCACTGTACATGAGCGTGCAAAGATCAGCAGGGCGAACAGACAGAGAGTTTACTAAGAAACTCTTTCTGGACTATAAATAATATCCACCTTTAAATCACAATGTGATGAATCTGGATGAAGGAAACCTTCTCACAGCTCAGCCATCTGACAGACAGATGTACAAAACAGCTTCTCGTGACTGCCTCCGCTATCACTGCTCATTTTACTTTAAGTTCTGTGAAAACCATGATGCAGTTAGGCTCTCATCAGAATGTTATTTAAAAAACTGCATATTAATTCAGAGTTTAGGATAGTCTGAAACCCAGGAACCAACCAAGCTGAACAACAAAACACAACATACAAGAATGGCAACCAAAACGTGTCAGCATAGAGCACAGACTCTAAATGCTGGGTTAAAAACGACCCAAGTTGGGTTGAAAATGGACAAACGGTTGGATTAAATGTTTGCCCAATGTACTGGGTAGTTTAATTTAACCCAACTATTGTTTAAAAATGACTATATGTCTGGCTAAAAATGAACCCAAAATAGGTCGGAAATTAAAAATCAGACAGATAATTACTAGAGGCAGCAATAATAATCAAAAGGCGAACATTTATTAATAAGCAATTGAATAAATGTTTATTGTTTAATTATTATTAATTGTTATGAATCCATTCCGTTGTCCTCCATCCACCTGCCACCAGAGGTCGCCCGCTCATATCATGGACTCCATACACCACACTACATTTCCCATAAGTCCCTTATGCTTGATTACGGCCCAGCTGCAAACAATCTAGTGCACTATTTAAGTTAAGCCTCTAACACTTGTGATCAGCGAAGTTTTATTTCACTGTGACAGTTCTGAGCGTTATTCCTGTCTTGCCTGTCTAGATTCCTGATCCTGCCTGTTTCTTTGGTTTTTGATGTTTATGTGCCTCCCTCTGACCATTTGCCTGGATTATTTACTACGAGCTTGCCTTTTCCCTGTTATTACTGTTTGCTGTTGAGTTGACCATTGCCTGTCTGACTACGTCTTTGAATAAAGCTGCACTTGGATTTCAACCCGCTGACTCGCTCATTGTTACAATTAATAAAAGTTCATTTATTAAACATTAATAAATATTAATTGGCAACATATTTTGGGTTCATTTTAAGCAAGCAAAACAGTCATTTTTAAACAATAGTCGAGTTAAATAAAACTATCCAGCAGGTTAGCCAAACATTTAACCCAAACGCTGGGTTAAAACAACCCATTCACTGGGTTTGTCCATTTTCAACCCAACTTGGAGCATTGTTTTTGTTTTATTTCAGCATTGTGAAGGCAATCAACATTGAGAATGACATGACCAATCAAATCGGTGCAGGGTTTATCTGGTCTGTGAAAAAAAAAAAAAAATCACATCACATTACACTGAGAAAAAACTACTGAAGTGGTACCAGGGTATTAGTGGATGTGAATTGTACGTCTAGATCCATTCACAGAACTGACTAAAAGGTGGGAGATGATGTGGAATGACTCCTAGCGGTGCCACGGAGACTGCAGATTTAGCCATACCAAAGGATTAGCACTGCTAATTCCTCAAAAGAGTGAATCTCCTCCAAAGAACCTTCTGTCTTGGCTGGAGTCATTTCTATTCATGCAGCACCTCAGATGCCTCCACAGGATCTGAGTCAACTTAATGGTGGCTAGTACAAGATACTAAAAGATATTTCAGAACAGTATCAGCACACATACCGTACGGATACTCACTGTGTGTCGCTCTCGTGGAGGTCTGTTTGTGCTATGTATAACATGACATATAGCATGCGGTGGCATGAAGCAAAGCGTTCCTTTTGTGCCTAATGCGCAACAGTCCTGCAGACACTCTGCAGCATGAGGTTGAGGTTTATTAAACAACCTCCAGACCATTAAATCAACTCGAGTCTTTGTGCTCCATGCAAGCCAGTTGCCAAAACACAATGATGCATTTTCGAATGTTTAGAAGTCGCCAGTTCACTGGGCTTAAAATGAGAATCCAAAATATACAAACATTATTAGACGCCGCTCCCTAAATCAGAGCTCCTTCCGTTAAGAAGCGACGTCCTGATGTTTGACAGCTTGTTTAGAGCGTTTTTGATGGAAAGACCTCCCTCGGCCCTTGTGTTTCTCTATAGACACAGATTGCACTAATAAGGCCGTGTCTGAATATGGCTGAAGTGGACAATGTGCTGATTATAGCTGGCTTATGCTTACGGCCGTATCAATTATGAAAGTGTGCCTGTTTTTTTGTTGGGGACATTATATTCAAGGAGAAATGAAGCATGACAGGATGTGATTAAAATACCAGCATGCTAACAGGCATCGCTGTTGGCCTGTCCCTGGAAGGCAGTGCAGCTCTTTCACGTTACTGTCCTCTCGCTCTCTCTCCTCTCCCTCTGAGCAGACATAATGAGAGTCTGTGCCAAGGAAACACTCGGCTCATTTTCAGAGGCTTTCCAGGCCATTGGAAAATTGAGCCATTCTGCCCTGTCTCATTAGGAGCGAGATTAGAGTCAGTGGGTCTCCAATGATTGGGATGATTTGTGCTCTAAGGTGCCTTCTGTTTGACACGTCTGTATGTGTGTGTGTTCACAAGTATGCGTCGTATCTAGCGTTTTCTGGTGCAGTATGTGTAAAACTCATCAACGTACTACAGTTTCTACTGTTTATGCAGCAATTTCCCTACCGATAACGCCAAAACTGATTTAACATCCTGCTTCCATGGCTGGTTGTGAGGTCACCTCTGCCCTTGAGCTACACATTAGCCAAATTACAGACCCTGACAGTGGGCCGATTATTTTATGGAGCAGAACAAGCTAAGAAAAATACGGGTTGGCTGAGGGCGTGGGGGGTCAGCAGCCGCCTGTGGCGCTGCCATTATCCTGTTGTGCCGAATCTCTCAACACCTCCCGGCCACAGATGAAACCTCAAGCTAACCACCGCCTCCATTGTCCAGTTCTCTCCACCCCATCAATCACACACCCCGTCAGTCTGTCCGCACGCTTCTCCTAGAATAGACATCCACAGGTCGGTTCCTTCTCCAGACGATGAGTAATCAGGCCTGGACACAGACCTGAGAGCTGGGGGTGCCAACCAAAACATCACAAAAGGCTTTTACTGGAAATCGAAATAAATAAATCTGTGCCCTGTTAGTTGAAATTCCACCTCTCCAGCTGTGCCTGGGGGCAACAGAAGTCCAGTCGGTTCTGCTGTGTGGCACGAGGCAACAGGTTTCCAGTGGTGGGTGGTGCAGTTTGGTGGCGTGTGCAGGTGCTGAGGGTTGTGTCCGTGTAGGGGTTTCCCATTACGGCAACGGGTAAAGGATTTATAGCGCCTTCTAAAAGCAGCATATGGGACTCTCCCGAGCGTTGAAGGATAAGTTCAGAATTAAAATTGCCTGATAATTTACCCCCATGTCATCCAAGATGTTTCTTTCTTCAGTCAAAAAGAAATTAAGGTTTTTGAGGGAAACATTCCAGGATTTTTCTCCATATAGTGGACTTCACTGGGGTTCAACGGGTTGAAGGTCCAAACAGTTTCAGTGCAGCTTCAAAGGATCTACATGATCCCAGACGAGGAATAAGAGTCAGATCTAGAGAAATAATCAGTCATTTTCCCCAAAAAAATAAATTATTATTTTTAACCACAAATGCTTGTCTTGCACTAGCTTTGTCATGCGCCACACATTATGTAATCACGTTGGAAAGGTCACACATAGACGTAGGCGGAAGAACCGAGTAAGTGTTTATGAAGCAAAGACTAAAACAAATGTCCTTTACAAAAAAAAAAAAAAAAAAAAGGTGAAACAACGATGTTGGGCGATTTTGAAGCCCTACGAAAAACTACATCTATGCCTACATCATGCGTGACGTTTCCAACGTGATTACATAATGCGTGGCGCATCGCAAGGTATGCAAGATGAGCATTTGTGGTTAAAAAGTACATACATTTTTTTTTTTTTTTTGAAAATTACTGATCGTTTCACTAGAAAAGACCCGTATTCCTCGTTTGGGATCATGTACATCCTTTGAAGCTACAATGAAACTGCAATTTTGAAATTCAACCCATTGAACCCCATTGAAGTCCATTATATGGAGAAAAATCCTGGAATGTTTTCCTCAAAAAAAAATCTTTTCGACTGAAGAAAGAAAGACAAAAACATCTTGGATGACATGGGGGTGAGTAAATCAGGAAACACTTTATTTTACAGTACGTGTACTTACATCTACTTACAGTGTATTTACCTAAGAAAGCCTGGATAACATAAGGTTAAGGTTAGGTTTAGGGGTAGGGTCAGGGTTAGTACCAAGTATAACCCAGTTATTGCAATTACTATAATAAGTACATACATGGAGAACAGGACTGTAAAATAAAGCGCTAATGAAATTTTAATTCTGAAGTGAACTAACCCTTTAATAATCAACAATATACATTTTAGTGCCAAAAATTGTCATTTTCAGTGTTTTGATTTTGACAATGATAACAAAGACCAAAACATACATCATGATGTTAATGAAACAATTTTTTATCTTTACATATGGTTAATGAAAATATTATAATAAATACTTCATACTAAATAAATATATTAACACTAACAAATATACTAAAAATACTAAGTGCAATCATTAAAAAAAATTTAGAAAGAATATGATGAGGAAAACAAAACCTAAGTCAATGTTGGGAGTTTTCCCATTACAGCTGTAATCAATATTACAACTTACATCAGCACAAAATTATGCAAATGCAAGCGAGCAAAGCAGAATGTCTTAGTCACAATGTAAATACGCTTTTTCAGTGAAAACGTGTTAACACATTGTACTAATTAGTTCCAACATGGCCACGATTTAACTAAATTAAAACAAAGGAACAAATTAGTATAATGTGCTCATAATTTAACCATAACAAGGGAACGTATTAGAGGGAATAACTCTTTATTTGTCAGCACGTTTAAATAAATATGTGAACTATTTAAAAATTTAATTTAATTTTCCACTTTATTGTCAACCAAAAAAAAAGGTGAATTTTAACAATTTAAAGGATTGTTTTATTAAAACATTCCAAACTAAAACAAAAGGCTGTGTAAAGATTAACACTCGACCTCGGCTAGGTCAACGCTTTGGCGCAGGACTGCTTGAATACTTGAATACAAAAGCAGGTTTTTCTGTGCATCCTCCACCACTGGGCAGAAGAACGCACCCCTGCTAGGAACTCCGGACAAACACTTTAATGACCTCAGGCATGTGTGTGTGTGTAAAACAGAGACCTCAAGTGAACGTGTTAAACGTACTCTCACTCCAGCAGTGGTCTGTGGCGACACTTCCACTTAACCTGTTCAGCAAAAGTCGGTCAGACCTCTGCAAAGTGCCTCTTAAGCCATTAGAGCCCTACATTCCACGGGCTTCCCCATGAGCACTAAGACCTGAAGCCCCAGTCAGAGTTCCCGCTCCTGTCATTTAGCCTTTCCCAGGGACCCTGGAGTCCCAGAGTAATGTGGAGAGCAATAAGCCAAAAGCTGCCAAGCCGTTTGATGGATGACACCAGTAAGAATAGCGCAGCATTCCACGACGCAGCATCCCCAGTGGATATGACTTTGGTAAATGATGGCGATTGTACATAAAGGCCTGGTCATTAGTCTTTCTCTGGACGCATGAGGAGAGAGAAGTGGCAGAAGGAGAGGGTGCACCCACAACATTTCCAAGATGCGCAAAGGGTTGAGGCAAGGTATTTAAGCTGGAACGGCTCCAAATGATGCTATCAGTGCCTGGGACTGAAACAAAACACCTCACACAACAAAACCAGTGGCTGCAAATACAAAGGGACGCTTCAGCTTTCAGTTTCAGCCCCTGTTTCCCCCAGCAAACACCAATCAAGGTGTTTACATTCCAGACAGCTGGAAGGTTGTTCTGTGGTTGCGTCTGGTGGAGATGGTGGCGCCCTGGTCTCCTGCCTATAGGCACGTAGTCTGGACCGTGTTGCGGTCCCAACTCTTATCCTAACTACTTCTATCTCTCTTAATGGACAGTAAAAGCTGGTTCAACTTAACGGGGGTGGAAGGTGGGGTTAGTGTAGCATGAAGCTATCTGTGATCCTGACCCGCAGGGACTGCAGGCATCCGGGAATCGATAGCTGGGGTTAGTGAGCCGTGCGAGGGTGTGAAATCAGGGAGCGGGGGTAACCTCTGGCCCCTGACAACCGGAGAGCTGATCGAGACCTGTAGTTATGTGCTAACTCAGGCCTTGGGACTAGACGAGGCGGCATCAACAAAATTAAACTGGTTAACAGCACTCAAGCACATCCAATCATTTGAGTCTCAGGACAATGTCAGAAAGACAAAGCGCACGCCGTAATTCCTCAGACTCTTGAACAAAAGCTGCTTACAATGTGCAAAAAGCTTCCCTCGGGGAGTAAGACACCCATAAAGAAACACGTGAGAGCTCCAGTGGTTACGCATGGAGTCAGATCTGGGCGCACTTCTCCATAGCCCAGAAGATAAGGATACCATGGCACAACTGTAATGAAATCCAGAGATCCCGATTAATCTGCAGCGTCAAATGGACTAGAATACTGTGTGTCTATAGAACAAAACTTTATTTATATAAAAGTGTCGATCACATTTGTCACACGGTTCCACCTGTTCTTTGATTTTTATGATTTCAAATAAGTTATCATCTTGATTTTTTTCCGAGATTTTGACTACCCACACTGCATTGCCTTAAAAGGGACCGTAGTCAGTTGCAGTCTAAATAGCAGACTTTGTCGTTCCAAAAGGAACCACTGTCTCCTTTATTTCCATAGGTGATATTTGTGTATAACACAGCTGCTCGGCGTAACACACATAAACACATCCTGTGATCATTTTCCTACGTTCCTGTTTGAAGTGTACAGGAAAGCTCCCAGCCACTGTGGTTAGGCTGACGCACAAGACAGTGGGTGTGAGAGACTCTGAGCTCTCTTATCCTTCATCGACCTTTATATATATATATATATATATATATATATATTTATATATATACTGTATATTAGGGGTGTGACGGTACACAACCGTGATGGTTCGGTACGCGTTCGGTACAACAGGCGGGAGAAAACTAAACATAAAATTGCTTATTTTTCCTTCTTTTTTATTAAACAGTGTGTCTCTCTCTTTAAATAAATTCAATTAAAATGTACATTTTCTTGAGCATAAACTTTCTTACTCAGCTGTAAACTATATACAGGGAAACCTTTCTTGCACATTACTATAATATTAAAGGTTACAATTAATAACAGAGTCCAAACTATTAAATTCAGTTGTTATTTATTATATTTAGATATAATAATCTATAATAATGGTATTTAGATATAATAATCAACACTCAAATAAAAAAATATGTAAACTGGACATAAGGTACTAACTAAGGTTTTACACTAACTTCTAAATCTAACTATAAAATTATTTTTCTTCAATTCATTTTTGATAATGAATCAAAAATGTTACTGTTTTCATGACAAAGTTATTAAAACATATTAAATAAGACATTACTAACAAGTAATAGTATAGTATATAAGCTAATATAGTGCATATATTTAGTGAAATGCTTCATTTCTCTAGTGAACTAACATGCTGTGGACACTAAATGACTCACCTGAGGTAAATGTAATGCTACGTGAGAGATTATTCTCCAGCTGTTTTATTAATGTTGAGAGATTACAGGTAAACATATCTATGCATAGATCGTCTGTTCTTCTTCTTCTGAACTTTGTCCTGTTATGGCGGTTAGCAAACAGCGTTGCTTTACAGCACACGCCCCCTTCTGGATTGGAGTGTGGCTTGCCTGTGACTGACAGAACCGTGACGTCCACACCATGACCGTTTGGGATGAATGCATGTACCGTTTCACCCCAAATATATATATATATATATAGTAAGTAGTACAAATAAAGTATTCATCTAAAGTCATTTAATATTATTTTAGATTACTAAAGTATTATTTAGTATCAGAGGGTTTAACACTAAGAATAACTAGTAAATACATGTCCACTCTTTATTTTTTACACACACAGGAGAAATGTATTTAAATGTCAATGTAACAAAGTCAGCAACAGAGCAGACTATAATAACATATGACTTAAATGACCCATTATACATGCTTAATTTCTTCACGTTACACACCAACACCTGATTGAAATCCAGACATCTGTCAGCCGTATGTCCAGTGCATCTATACAGTTCTACATGACACTGTGTGTGATGGGATCAGTCTCGCTGTGAAAGCTAACACTGCTGATTGTGACTCAGAGCAGATGATAATACTAACGCTTGACAGGATGCCATAGTCTGAGCTCAGCGGGGCTCCCAAGGCCAGAAAAGGCTTAGACGCCTAAAATAGTGTTGTTCTTGTCAGTCGTCATCCAAAACTGTGTGTTCAGTTCAGGCTGGCTGGAAAGAGCTTTTTCGAACACTTCTGGCAACGCTGCATCTCAACTCACAGCATCTTTATTATGTGTGATTTTGAAACCCTTCTGTGATGTGTTCTGTTGAACTCTGGGCCCATGAAAATGCCCACTTTATGACAAAGGATATTAAAAAGAGATTTTTTCTGGATATTGTTCGTGACATCTGAAGAGAAGAGACATTTTTTAATATTCGATCGTTAATGGGGGTGGCACCCTCAGATTTAAAATAAATAAATAAGAATAAAGTTAATGGTGAGATGATGATAAAAATAAGAAATTAAGTCGCAGTTGTGAGAAATAAAGTCATAATTAGCTAAATAAAGTCGCAATTGTGAAACATTCACAATAACGGGGAAACGAGGAAAGGAAACAAAACTAAACGAAAGGAAACTAAACTAAACGAAAGGAAACGAAAGGAAAAGAAAGGAAACAAAATGAAACGAACTAAAACTAAACTAAACGAAAGGAAAACAAGAAAAAGAAAGGAAACAAAATAAAATGAAATGGAAGGAAACTAAACGAAACGAAAGGAAAGGCAAGAAAGGAAATGAAAGGAAACAAAACAAAAGGAAAGGAAACAATGACATGAAAGGAAACTAAACTAAACGAAAGGAAAAGAAAGGAAACAAAACAAAATGAAATGGAAAGAAACTAAGCGAAAGGAAAGGAAAGGAAACAATGACATGAAAGGAAACTAAACAAAACGAAAGGAAAGAAAACAAAAGGAAAGGAAACAATGACATGAAAGGAAACTAAACTAAACGAAAGGAAAAGAAAGGAAACAAAACAAAAGGAAAGGAAATGAAACTAAATGAAACCAAAGGAAACTAAATGAAAGGAAACGAAACGAAGCAAAACAAAACAAAAAATGTAAATCTTTGGTCTGGCTTTGACCTCAGGCATCAGAGTTTGGCTTTTTGTCTCTGCAGAAACTGATAGTGTACAATAGGGACATTAGAGCGGTTTATTTATATTAATCACTCTTAAACACAGTAATTTGAGTTGTCGTGCATCTGCAGGAAGTAAGAGTTATTTCACTGTTTCACCTTATGAGACCAATTTGTGGAGTGGCTTTGCAAGGGCAAACAATATTTTGGCGATGAGGAACAAGAAAGTGGCCTGCCTTTGCGGGCAGATTTACTACTGCAGAGATGCTTTTATACTCTCACAAGGGAAAAGAAAAGGGACATACATACTGGATTAGGGGAGGTTCTGCCCAGTTTAATATCAGTTCCACCATCTGTGACTGGACAATTTCATATTGATTCAATCAGCATGCCTTGCTTTAAACATTTAATATAAAAAAGGGATCCACGGTGTGCTTCTAAGGGCATGATGGAAAGCTGCAGTATCCCTGGCCCAATAGTTCTGAGGATATGCTTTTCTCAGAGGTCCTTAGATAGGAATGATTGAAGCATTATAACAAAAAGAGATGAAAAAATATCGTCTGGCTTGCAAAGGCATCTGCAACAAAATATGAAATTCATGAGAGACAGTTTTCAATGTCAAGCCGGACGTAATTTGCCATGCATTTTGAAGAAACATGGCTTAAAAAAAGTAGCGGGAGGGGGGGGCAGGAATGAAAAGACAGCTTGAGAGCCACAAATATGTTGCAAAGATGTATTCAACAATTACCAAACCAAATAAGCCTTTCTGAACATGCTTTGTGAGGCACGCTGGGTCTGTGTGACATTAAACATGCAGCTTCAGCAGGCCTTTGGCTGTATTGCACAAGCACATTTGCTTAATTAACTGCTGTGGTATTAGTCTACAGCATTATTTTCCATCTTTGTTGCTGCTCTAGGGGTCCATATTACCCAGATTTAGGAGGCACATTCATTTTCTTGGCTCCAGAAAGAAAGAGCAAAAACAATGTGAGCTTCAACACAGTTATTTTAGTATAGTTTCGTGCCAACAGATCAGCAACAACTGCATGTGGCAAGACTCCCTGCCCTCCTTGTGATTAACTTAGAATTAGATATTGAGCAGACATTAAAGTTTCATGCAGCTCATGTGAAATGAGATCTGCTGACAATACAGTACAAATATCCTGAAAAGCACATTCACTAAAGATCTAGGACAAGACATCTCGTCTCTAAATGCAGAAGTAATGCCCCATCCCGCTCTAGTTTATTTCCCAGATGTGCACCCTGTGCCCCGTGTGTGAGTGCCCTTGTGGCCTTGACATGCAGGATGAAAATGTTTGTCTGAAGCCACCTGGTTCTCATCAGTACTGGTGTCCCAATGGAGCTCCTCATCCTGACCTGTCCAACACCTTCCCGCAGGACCCCGTCCCACACGCAGAGACGCAGAAAGAGTAGTGTGAGGAAATGATGTCAACTGACATGATGCACTTTGAATTACACGATATAGCTGCCTAGTTCCTCCCTTTTAACTTAAAGTTGCACCAGCATTTTTGATCACTTTTACAAAAACTTGATGAATATTTTATTGTACGAATATCTGAACATGCAAAATATCAACAACACATGCTTAGGAAGAAAAAAAAAGCAACATTTTGAACAAAAAACAGAGAAAATCATGTTTTTTTCAAAGTGTGCAGATCGGATTCAGAACGACAATCAAAACATCAACAAAACTTGAACAGTCATTTCCTCTTCCTGGGTCAACATTTCATTGGGTGATATTAGGCAGTTTTGATTACTATTTAATGTTTGATGATCGCATTATTTTTCATGTACGTAAGCAATGCTTCTATCGCTTGTTTCTGCTTCTTCTTCTCCTGTGTTTTGATCCAGAGATTCTGTTGCCGGAAAATTCCGAAAATACCACGCAAGAATTTACATAGTTTTTTGTCAAATTCAATCAAATTAATTCAAGAAGTACTGTATTGCATTTAAAATCCAATTTATGCATGTGATGAATTGATTGCATTCATGTTTTTAATTTCAGAATTAAATAGATTTTTAGAGGCTTAAAGTAAAAAATGTCAGGATGATACACGTGTTGATACTATAATGAAGAAAGGTCATTTGGAAAAAAATAAGCTATTTCATTTTACTATAATATTTTATACAAAATAGGATATTTTAGGGTAATTAAACACAAACTTTACCTGAAAAACAGTATCAGATGTTGAACACTTTTAATTGTCTTTGACCCTCACAATATTGCAATATACAAGTACATACTCAGGCTGTTTTAAATCACTCACTGCAGTACACCAGGGGAAAAGTTTAGTAAACATCTTTCAGTTCTCAAACGTTGTGTTCTTTTGTTTAGCAATTGTTTGTAAAAATCCCTTTCAGCTCGACTTAGAGGCCGGGGGTCATGTACAGCTTTCTGTTCGAAATAACATTTCATCAACAATTATCCTCACTAAGCTTTTCACTGCCAAATTAGAACCAAAGATTACTGATTACAATAAGACTGAGGATTTGCAATCGTGCACGCTACGTGTACCCCGTGTAACGGGATGCTTTGGGATCTGCCAATTAGACACCCGGGGTAGGAATGAGTTTCATTACTGCTCCTTATGAGAGGAAACAAGCCTAGCCACACTAAATCAGCAATTTGTCAATCATCTCCATTTTTCAGGCCTCATTCACAGACTCTTTTCAACTCAAGTTGAGTAATTCCACACTGATAAACTAACAAAACGTAACGATATAGTTCTCCCATTTTTCCAGATCCCATTTCTCCGTAATGTTTAGGGAAACACCATCATATGCTCTTGAGCTTTGCCAGAGACACACTCATTGAAGACTGTTGAACAAAAGACCAATCTGAGAGCAAGACGGCTGGAAAATCTGAAAAACTTTATATGAGAATAGCAGTAGGCTATTACAACTGCCTTGGCTTCTTCTGTTAATTAGAGAGACTGACGAGCTTCAAAAATGCAGATATCTAGTTCTGCTAATACACTTTGACGTTCTGAAGGATACGACCCCCTGATGTCCGGACGGAGTCATTGTAATTGGCGGGGTTCTTCGGAGGTTTAGCATAAGGACTTTAACTGGAGTTCTCGAAAGCTCTGAACCATGACCAGTGGTCTTTGCTAACAGGCTCTCTGAGGAACTTCTACTTTTTTATTTTATTTTATTGTATGATCTTAATATAATGGCTGAGACAAGTGAAGCATCAGCCTCCTTTTGGGATAGAAGCACCTGACAGTAAGATTATTGAAAAACCTGTAGGATGATGGGAAAGCCATACCTGACAGTAAAAATTTTATAATATATCTCCTTTTTTTTTGAACATGGTAGCTTTGAACTGGACAGGGTGTAAGGTGAAGTAAATCATACAGCACTATGGCTCATCCTGTGTAATTTGGCACCACAGCATATTAAAAAGCATCCCACACCGAGCAAGCCCAGTAAGGCGGACTAGGCTTTATGTTCAAGTCATCAAAATGTCCTGTGTGAGTTATAGTTCCCAAACACAAAGAAACACAGCAAGTGTTTCTGCTTTTACTCAGACTCTGACGAGAAGCCATGTTTCAGTCAAGTTTGTTTTCAGTAACATCAACAACATGGCACCGACAACACCTCCTCCATGGCCTCTGATGTGTCAGAGCTGACTTTCATCAAAAGCAATGAAACCGGATCATCATGCGTTAATAATTGCATCTTTTTATAGCCTCGAGTCCCTGGAAAACTGCTGATCGTCAATAGGGGGCTTGTACTAACAATGTATATCTTCATATAATTGAAGCTCCTCACCATATGTTTGCTCTCCTTTCAAGGAAGGGACGGTCTTTGGTGTGAACTGGGGCCCGTGCAACATCTGTGAGCTATTATACCTGCCCAATCCAGCAGGCGGGTTAATTAAGATGCGACAGGTAATCAAGCAGCCGGAAGCCAATTAAAGTTGCCTGATCTGGGCCGTTGTCTATGCACACACTACTAGGCCTCCTTCTTTCAAAGAGTTTAATTGTTTGCTCAAGGTCAAGTAATGAATTGCACCTCAATATCACGTGTGCACATAACTGGATTGGCTTCACACCAAGTGTAAATAGTGATATTATGGGATGGGATGTTGCAGGTGGGAAGCTGAAGATGGCAGAACAGTGGCGGTGGGAAGGCGCGCACACATCTGCCATCTTCCCCTGCGGCCACTTGGCTCGCTAACAATCAAAATTCTGGAGAGAAATTCAATGGCATCTGTGCCTACGGTCCCGAAAGATTTATGCTGACAGCACATTTGAATACGCATTGACCCAGAGACACGCATGTGACTGAAACGGGTCCGATTAGCAGGTGAGGAGAGGAGTGCATGGGACGGAGGGAGGAGGATTTGGTAACAATCAAAGCCATTGGGATAATATGAAACAAAACATTAAATTAACTCCCACCCCCCTAAAAAAAAGTAACAATGCATAATACTATTCTCCAGTGCAGCTATTTCGTGCCAGAACACTAACAGTTCTGAAACCGAAAGGATATATTTCGGAGCTGGGAACAAAATAGCAAAATGTTTCATCTGAACAACGAGTATTTTTTCTGTGAGCACTTGTGATCCGTCATCCTGTTTGCCCATTTTTACACCAATATGTGGACTGTCTGACTAGACTTACGCACATTTTGGATAAATGTTTTGGCAATTTGCTGATGGTTATAAAGCTATTTGCCACTTTCCCTTGGGAAAGTCAGACCACAGTATTGTACATTTACTCCCCAGATATCAGGTTAAGATTAAACAGGAGAAACCGGTTGTTTCCCGGTTGGGAAACAGGTACACCTGTGGACTGAGCAAAGCAAAGTACAATTGAGAGATTGCTTTGACCAAATGGAGACAATATTAGAGTCAATATCACATCTTATTTACATTTTTGTGAGAGTAATTGTGTTCAAACCAAAACAGTATATCCTCAAATAATAAGAAGTTGCTCACTAAAGATCCTAAAATATGCCTTAATGAGAAAATAGTGGCTTTTATGAAGGGGGATAAGGAATTAGAAAGAGAGAAGAATGTAGAACTGAAATTAAATGTAAATTATTGTTCATTTCTGCCTTTCTTTCTCTTTTTTTTCTTTTTTAATATTCTCTTGTGCTTTACTTATATATTGTAGCTAATTTTACACAATTTGGATAAAGTAAACTAAACTAAAACAAATTAAGTAAGTACAGTTGGTTTAACTTAAAAAAAGTAAGTTACCTGGTTGCCTTAAAATTTTGAGCTCATTGAAATTAAAAATTTGAGTTAATACAATGAAGGCAATTGGTTTAATCAACACAAACTCAAAATATTATGCTATCTGAACCATATTAATAATTGAAGTTCCAGTAGCAGCTGTAATGATATAATATAATATAATATAACATAATATAATATCTGAAAAAAGACTGCTATTGCATTTATGTACTACATTTTAAATGAATTATAATTATTAATTTGCATTAATATTTCACTTTAATATGTTAAAAAAAGGTGAAAGTTAAAAGGTGTGGTCTCATTCTGCGTATGATGTTGAATATTGTGATATATCACCGGTTTTGGTATCGAATATTCAAATTTTGGAATTGTGACAACACTGGTTCAAACACATCCAATAACCACCAATCTACAGCTCTGGTAATAATGACCATAATGGCAAACAAAACAAAAAACCCTTATTTAACACAAAAGGAAGGTCGATGGAGAAAAAAAATTGGGAGATGGAGGACTGTTGGCCTTTAAGCACTTTGATCCAAAAGAATTGGATGAGGCTGGAGGGATTTGTGTAGTCTTTAGAGCACTGGATTACAAGGAGCTATCTGCAGGAGTCTTTGACATGATAGTGGGTGGCCAACAGAGCAACAGCCTGTGGTGTAGTATGTACCTTGGCACCCTGCCCTGGTCTCCACTAACGACACAGAGGTCCTGGATTAGATTTACTCAAGTAATCTTTATAAATTTGACAGAAGTGAAGAGATTACGCCAGCCTCCCCCAACCCTCGTTTTTCAGAAAGGCTCAGACGCCAAGTCTCAACCTCTTCTCTCAGAGGACTACCTGGCGGAGGTCTGGCACCGTTCCTCGGCTCGTGGCAGTCACCCCAGGGGGCAGAAAACCGAGTAGCAAAACAAGCTGTCCAATCCAAACGAAGTGCTCTGTAAGCACCTGGGAGTATGGGAGCACACTAGTCAAGGCTCATTAAAGGAATACATTAGTCCTTTCAGTACACAACGTTGCCTGTCAATCTGAAGAAGTCTGATGATAAAACAATCTTTGATTGGTCTGATTTCAGTGTGAGAGAGTAACGGAAGTACAGTGTTTCTTAGTAAATTAGAGCCTGGAGAGGCGAGCAGACACGGAGGTCTAGCACATGAATCACATCAATTGATGACTTCTCCTTCCTGGAGATTTTCCTATGCTAGTACATTCATTGGAACCTCCAATGCCATGCTTTTTAATGCCGGAAGGATGTGATGTACTGGCAGGACTGTCTCTTTGGCATACAGCACTTTGAGCGGTCTGGCAATTAAGACTGCGCACCGAGACCATAAACTAAACGAACAAGGCGGTTAAGTTCAGCAACCACACTGAGGATATTGTATTTATAAGCGTGCATACAGTTTGGTTGATAGGGAGCAAGATGTACGCAACTGTGAACTAACCATTATGGTGACTACAACCATCTGCAAGGAAAAGTGTGTGAAACATGATAATTTGAAATTTCCTTTCCAAACAAGCCAAAGTGGCAAGACTTTAAGATACTATCATCAAAGAGCCACATTTGCTGCACTATCTGATGCACATAGTGTAGTATTAATGACCTGTAAATTATGCAAACATGGTAGCAAACAAATGGAGAGCCTCATTAGCACAGCTAATTGTCCCAAATGGAAATTTCCATTCCTTCACTCCACAAGTCTAAGGAGTAGAAGTGGAGCGGCAAACTGAATTTTTTCGTCACAAACATTCCTTTGATGCCGCAACTGGGGATTTATCTGAAGATGTACAATGGATGTAAAAGTTTTAGTCAAATCTCAGCAGTGAAGTGCAAATCAACTTCGTAGCTCGCTCGAATTTTTCTGCTCCTCACGCTGAACTGAACTCCTGTTGAGACTTTCACTGAACTCCCTTTAGGAGCGTGTGGCTGCTTTCCCTACCTTCCATGCTGTTTGAATTAGAGCTGACGTCAGCACATCTCTGGGCTCTCCTCCTGCTCATTAGGCCAGTGCTAAAGGTAAATACATCCATTTATAAGAGGAAGGTGCCTTCAGTTCATCATCCAAAGTCTAAATACACCCTACGAGTATTCAGAGCCAACCCAAGTCTTGCCACCCAATCAAGCAAAAAGTGTTCAGCGATTACTCAAACAAGCATAACAATATTTTGCCTCAATGATAATGGAACACAAGCTAACACAATCATTATTTTTTTTTCATTTGTTTAGAGCTCTTGCAACAGGGTTCAGCACCTGCTTTGCGTTTGAGAACTGAAGATAAGGAATGTTCTACCACTGGGGAACTCAACAAATCGCTGATCTGCTGTATGATTGTCTTACAGACCAGAGCGGGAGTTTTTCATAAAGCTGGAAGTGACAGAGGAAGAATAGGAAAAGCCCCAGTGACAGCTACCGGAAACATTGCCAGTGGATGAAGACTGGTTTTGATGAGCGTCCCTCTGGGCTTCGAAATCACAGCAAGGAATTGGGCGAACAGGAAGTGACAGGCAAATTCAAGAGATCGACGTGCAGATGACGCGATCTAGTGCTTTAAACCTCAGGGTTCGCTTACTTCCTTTGAGGGAATGTCAGGGCTGTATTTGAATGATGGGAGTGCACAATGTTTTGTTGACATATACATGATGTGAATATCACTGCTGGTTGCATAACCAGCAGAAAAACTCGCCTAAAATGTACCACACAAAGTCTTCTGTAATCACAGCAGGATATGTGATATTTCATCAGGACAGTAAATCAGTTCTGACAGAGTTTTGCATCGGCAATCTAGTGTTTCAGTCAAGAGGAAGCCGAAACGTGACGAGAGGTGAGGGGCTTGTAATAGCAGGGTTTGAATGAACCGTCCGTTATTAATTTAAAGCTGTTTACACAGAGCCACTCGATGTTTGCACAAGGCCTATCTAGCAATTAATAAATCAGATTCTGGGCTTTCAGAGGGGAGGGGGTGGGCGGTAGAGAGGTTGGCAGGGAGTACAGTAGTTTGTTAGCTGATGAATAGTAATTAGCCCAAGCATTTAAAGTCCACTGATAATTACCTCTTAGAAAAACTCCTAAACACCAGGCCTGTCGGTCGCTGTCATTTCAGTGGCCTGTCTGCCTAAGCAGTCTATCATTACCAAGGTTCTGTTTTGTGGACTTGAAAAGTTCAACTAACGAACCCAGACATCAAGACTATGTGAACTAATTGTCTTTAAATAGTAGGCTGTTAAGGCCCTGATACACTTAAAGCAAAATTGAAGAACGAACTGTGATGTCATTTTGAACAAAATGATGTTTTATTAACAAAGTTCGGGAGGAACACCTTCAAATGATCTAACCAATCATCACATCACTCCAACCCGCAGTCATTAATCAGCAATCAACATGTCTACCCAATCCGCATGAGCGGAGACCTATATATATTGACACAGTCGACTCACCTATGTTTTTTCGGACATATTTCAGCCTCCCTACACCACCCGTCTCCTCACACTTTCCTGGTTACTTCCTAAACCAGAATATGTGGGGAGTACTCTGGGTTCGGGCCAAATACCGAGCTCTGAGCCCTCTGCAGCCAAAACGAAGTTCGTTTGGAGTTTATTTTGGGAGTTCAAAACAGCTTGCCAAAGCGAACTTTTCGGAAAAGTTCATGGCATTTACATAATAGGTTGGTGTGTGCTGAGGCTTTGCCTTCTTTCACATGGAAATCTTCTCCATTTCATTTCTTCTGTTGAGGCCATCAAGATCAGATGTCCGCGGGTAAAAACATGAACACACTGGAGATCCGCTTCATAGACTAAAATGAAGTACTTCTGATTAAATAACACACTGACACCGTTTTTCATGTTTAATACTGTAAATTAAGCAATCTTTTGTATAAATGCTATATAAATAAACGAGACGTGACCGAAATGCAAACATATCCACTTTGCTATGAACAAATGATTTTGTTATGCTTTATTAAAAAATACTTGCTGCTTTCTCAATTTTGTTATGTGTTACATTTGTTATTGAGAGGAAATTGCAGCACCTATTTACATATTCCTCTAAACTCTGCTCTCGGCAGCGTGGGAGGTGTCAGGGTGTTCGCTAATAGTATAATGCTGTTCAAATATTTCAAACTTTTTACTCCTAAGGCGAAGAACGAAAAGGAACTTCACAGTGAGCATATCGGGCCCTTTATGGTGATACACTCAGGCCTTTGCCATGTCTTTGGCTCCATTCAGTTTGTAAGACTGCTTTGATACAGATTATATGGTAAAGAGAGTGTGTATTGTGCAAACATAGGGGTCTCCAGCCCATAAATCACTTTAACAGGCTTCCATCATGTACTCAGAGCTACAGTGTTGGGCTCTATGTTTTGTCAAGTTGCTACCCGACACCTGCTCCTAATCACCATCAAAAGAATAACTTAGACGTGGCGACGTGTTAAAATTTTAGTAATACAGCACTCCCCCGCACCGCAGAAATATCAGTATGGTTGGGAAATACGGTATGTGATGGATGATGATGAATTCGTCACTTTACGGAGTGAAAGCAGAGAGCCGGTCTCACTGAAGGCCATTCTCAAACCTTCATCCTTTGATCCCTCGTATAGTGAGACAGACAGGCCAATCAAGAAGCACTGTAGCGGACTGTGAACAAGAAGGCCGGTGGCGTGATTCAAATCGAATAACAACCAGGGAAGCAATTGAGATTGGTGAATGGTGAGGTTTGCATCAAAACCGTCAAATAATTCCAAGAAGGGATACATTAAGGCATGTGGAAGAATATGCAAATCTATAAAGCCACCAGAGCTTTGAACTGTTGCAACCCTAAACTGAATGAAATGCATTAAGAGTTCTTTCTCTCTTACGGACGTTTAGCGATACACCATTTCTAATCCCAACTGAACATGGTCGGACAGACCACCAAAGCAGGATTTACTTCTTTGTGGCACACTGAAAAACTTCATTAAAAAGTGAGAGGGCACTGCACAATAACAAATGCTCTGAAGGAAACAGATTGGAGTCTCCACCCTATCATATCAAAGTGCTTTTCCACTGAGACGTTCATAATGATCGGCGTCATTGTTTCTAAATTGCTCAATGTTTCCATAAGACCTCAATGTGTCCGAAATCTGTTATCTTTTTTAATTCCATGCGTCACATGCTATTGTTTAATCATGATTATGTTCAAGAGGCAAAACAGAGATTAAACGAAAGGGTGGTGGTCTTGGAGGGAGGGAAGGAGGGCTGGTGGAGGATTAGTTTGAGGGGTGTTTGAATAGGCTTCAACCTAGTCCACAGATGTTCTGTATTGTAAAAGAAATGAGAACCACCTGCTCGATCCAAATGCATGAATGCTTTGCTTTTCAATACCCCCTTGAAATATTTGGATAATTTCTTTTATGTCTGAAATAAAGCGGAGAGAAAACACATCACTTTCTGATGATTCTTGAAGTACGTCTCTTTTAGTCAAGAAATGAATTGCTGATCAACCTGGTCCGCATTAGTTCCAGTCATTTTGAAACGATCCCAGTGCGTTATCCACGCCAGACTACTTCTGATGAGCGTCACAGAATCAGAAAGGGAGGATCCGTGTAGGAAGCGGCAGTCAACATGTCCATGCAGTCCAACCCAACAAGACCTGTTTACCTACAAACCAATTCAGCATGAAGTTGGACTAATCAGAGATTGATTCTTTTTTAACCCCATTGAAAAAAATAGGATATGAAGTTAGGTATGTTTTGAAGCATGTCAGCTGGTCAAGAGCTGGTTTAAGCTGGTCAAGTGCTAAGCTCAGGACCAACTAAGGACCAGCATAAACCAGCTCAAACCATGCTTCAAAACATACCTAACCAGCATGTGCTGGTTTTTTTCAACAGGGAAGTGCGACAAAGAAAGATAGAATTCATTTGCCCTCTATCAAGATACCCATAAGGAAGGGGTATGGAGAGATGCGGGATGCTGCCCTCCATCAAAAATAGGACTGATAGGACCTGTCATACACATTTAGCTGGGAAACATCTGGACCCCAGCTGCCGAAGACCATATATGGGTCGTACTGAGTGTGCCTACACCGAAGAACACCCCCTGAGGTTAAGAAAGAGAAATGGGCAAGGCTGCAGAGTCTGAGATTGGCCAGCTTGAGTTATCAGAAGTGACAGGGCCAGCAAACCTCCAAGCTCTCTGAACTAAGCATAAGGCAGGATCCGAGCTTTCAGTTTCTCACTCTAGGCACCGGATCAAGGAGATAAGACTGTACAGTGGTCAGACTATGGAAAAGAGACATAGACAGAAGACTCAATTGAACAACAGACAACTTAATTTAGAAGTATAACTAATTATATTTTGTCAAGTGAAGCGAACACGGACAGATATCCCCTGACCTGTGAACTGGAGTGCAGCATGTAAAAAGCACCTCTTCCTGAGTGTTACGATGACAAATGATAAAGTTAGCGAAAATCACTGTAACTGCTCTATAAATACATAGTTGTAGAGGGTGAAAAGGAAATACAGAACATTGTGAAGTAACAAAGCTGTTAACAGAGGCGGTAGTTTACCCCCTTCATCGCAGTCCCTTTAACGTGACCCTTGGGGCACCACATAGATTGGGAACGTGTTGTTTTAGGCAGAGTTCCCGAACACATGTTACTCGCTATATATGCGAGGTGCCTTAAAGTTTTCTATTAACGGTTAACAAAGATCTTCTCATGCACTAAAGCTATCTGCACACATAATCTATAATCCATGGGCTTGTGTGAAACAACAGTTAAGATCTCTGGGTGAGGAAAGGACAACTGACACATAGGGCCTGATGAATGTGCAAGTATAATGCTTAAGGGAGTGAAGATCCTGCAGGACCGATATTTTAACTGCAAATATACATCTAGTAGAATTTCACAACCACCAAAGAAAAAGTATGTATGGTTTCTTTCAACACGTCCCGTATAATGCAGCTGTTTCCAATAAAATCAACACCTAAACGTTTGGTTAAGCATTAAGTCCTTTCCTTTGGATTAACCTTCTCAGTAATGGGAGAATTTCACTGAATGAAAAAACGATTAACGAATGAGAGCAGCTAATCTGAGTCTTTATCGATAGTTGAGCCGCTTGGAAGATTAGCTCTTTTGTGGCAATTCCAAAATCGTAAAATCAAAGTAATACTCGTTCTTTTGATGTCCGCCACACAGATGCAGGCAGTAAACATCACCATATGCGTCAACTGCAAATAGTGTCGTAAACATCACTCATATTTTTCATATTTTTCCCCCTACTTTGATATGTCGTCAACCAGACTTGATGGCAACATCGAAGCAGGCGCTTATAAAAAGCAAATAAAATTCAAAGAGGCTGAAGCTACCCGGCGTCCCACACCTCCTACTGTTGTGTGAATAAGCGAGGATCCCGGACGAGGCCCTGCTTTTAACACAACACTTTCGGATCAAAGGCCACAGCAGAGCAGCTGTGAGTTTCCTTAACCCTGAGCGCTCAGGCCTGACACATCTACACTGACAAGTGACTCATCTATCCGATCTGGGAATGAGATGCCTCCTGGAAGAGCATCTAAAACCTTCACCCTTGATGTCAAGGGTCAACGGCACTTTGAAGCAATCAACGGCAGTCTCCGTTTGCGCGAGTCTCTCTTTGGCACGTTCAATCAAGCCTGTCTGGACGGAATTAGGTGGCATGGGATTGCAGGAAACACGGAGTTCGTGTCCGGATCGATTGAACGGGGGTCAGAGGAGGTGTTTGACAAGACAAAGTGGCTCGATCTGACCAGCAAAACCTTCTTCATACAGGTGGGGAGCTACCTCTGGGTGGTCTTCTACTTCAGCTAAATTCCATCGCTGTTGCCTCAGGTGGCATAGTGAGTTATTTTAGTAAGAAATGCCAGATATTAGCACCCAGCTCCCACTATTTTGTAAATTATTACCCCATAAAAGTAGGTACCCAGTGACAGCTGAAAGCGAACATTTGTTTTCGACTACGTTTTAGGGGCCATATGTTTCTCATTCGTTGATACACACTCAAGAGCATTTCAACATTAAAAAAAAAAAAGTCCCAACACAAATATTTCATCATGAACCTGGCATGTTTTGCAACAGACCTGGAACAGTGACTAATGTCAGCATACCAGAGAAAACCTCACAAAACAAAAGAGTGGAAAAAAACTAAAAGAAAGAAAAATGGAACCATCCGTTGAAAATTTTGAATTACATATTCATTTTACAATAAGTGGTCCCGATAGGCTTACAGGAGGGCCATTCAGGCCAGTGCCGTTTCTGGCCAATCGTACTGTGAGAGCAGAGAATGGGGCTCTGTATCGCTCACGGAAATGGGCTGTCTCTGTCTTTACTCTTACACCTAACAAATCAACCGCTCTTGGAGGTTTATCCCAGTTCTCTTCTGACCGCTGTTCAGATGTGGCGTCGTGGGCAGGATTTAGGCAGGTCAGACACTCAGCCACAGCACGGTGTGAACAAGCGGCAGCTGCTGCGATGTGAGTGATGCTGGGAGCTTCTGGACAAGGTGTTTAGGACGCGACGTCGCCTCACACAACGACTCCGCGTGCTGCCGTTCCCCTTCGCTGAGAGGGGATTTCAGGACTTTGAGGAAGGTGGACGCTGTCTCCATTTGATACATGTGACACAAATGAACTTTACAGACTGACATACAAATATGTTCAATCTGGATTGTGGGAAAGATCCAACCGATCCCACCAAAGAAACAAGAAAAACAGCTGGCATGTTTACAGAAATGGAAATAAACACCACATAATTGAGCAACCGTAGTTTATGTGTCAAAACTGGTCACAGATTTTGTTCATTTTGACAATATCATTTCCATGGTATGTGCGGCAGGGAGAAAGTGGGTCGTTCTTGCTTTTTCCTTTCTCCTGAATAACCTCTAGTTAGTGTTTAAAGCAATAGTTCACCTATCTGTACTTAAAGATATAGTTATTAAAATTTCCCCATAATTTACTCACCCTCAAGCCATCCTATGTGCATATGACTCTCAGACGAACACAACTTTTTTTTTATAAAAAAAATGGCATAATGGTATAAAAATATTATAATGGTAGAGATTTTCACTCACGATTTTGTTGCGTCAGTGGTTATGCTTCCACCATAAGTCAAATGTGTACGGATGTTTCCTGGAAGCTGGTTATTATAGTTTATAAAGTTGTAAATATGGATATTTTTCTTACAAAAGCCCATCACTTCGCTTCAGAAGGCCTTTATTATCCCTCTGGAGCCGTATGGATTATTTTTATGATGGATGGATGCACTATTTTGGGCTTCAAAATCGTGAGCGCCTTTCACTGCCATTATGAAGATTAGAAGAGCCAGGATATTTTTTAATACAACTCCCATTGTGTTCGTCAGAGAAAAGATAGTCATATACACCTAAGATGGCTTGAGGATGAGTAAATTATGAGATAATTTTCATTTTTTTTGTGAACTATAAATAAATAAATAAACAGGAAAGAGCTGTTGGCTTTTTCTTGTACAAACACCTGGCAAATAAATTTGCTAGTATCTTTTATTAAGTTACTCTCGGGATTTGTCTCGTTCTCATTAAAGCCTGGCTGGGGTAAAAAGCGAGAACTGATCTATTAAAAACCCACTCACCATGCAAAATAAAAATGGCAAGTGGCACATCCAAGTAATTATCACAGCAATAATAATCTGCTCAATACTACACACAGTGAAAGGAGATGAATCAATTTCCATGTCTTATCTTCTTATTAAGAGATAAAAGATGCAGGAAGCATTAGCCATGTAGAGGCTGGGCTGGAGTGATTAGGAGGGATTTAATGGAAGCCGGGAAGAGTAAGGGAACCACACACCACCAAGAACAACTGATTAAGGTCATTAAAATTCTAATTAAGAGGAGGATGTAGCCACACAGGATGATTCCGGTTGATTCTCTTTAGACTGTGCTTTGATGGGTTCACCAAGCTGTGGTGTGTTGGGCGACACGAGGAAGACTGCATCTGGAAACCTAATTATTTAAACCTAGCTGTCATTAAAAGCATGTTTTCTTGTCAAAAACTGGTGATCACAAGTTTTTGACCAGAACCTCTGCTCGAGTTGGCTGTAAGTTCGCTCAAACATCTAAGAGGTGGGCACCTGGAGAAGTAAGCAGCAGAAACAGAGGAGGTTGGTAGTAAATTGTTATTCCAGAGGCAAAATGAGGGGACCGGATACATCCGAGGTCGCTGATGGGATGTGGCTGTTAACTGTCAGCCAGTCGGCAGCTGGTATGTGGCGGGATCCACAAACTATCTAAGCTGTATGTGTCACCACAATGTCAAACAATTTCAACACATCTCATAATCTGTCTGCCGGCACGAGTGTCAGAGGAAGATGACAGAGCGAGCGCGATTTATCGGCCTATAAAATTGTAATGCTAAAGCTAAAACAACCATACAAGCAGTTCGATACAGAGCTCCAGCAAGTACTTTTTTAAACTGCATTTTCTGCCAAACTACAGCTAAATATACCTCTTTTATTGATCTATTATATCGAGGTCATTATACAAAATATTTCCAGATACATAAAATATTTGATCAGAATAAACTATTGTAAAGAACATTAGCAGTTTCTTCTCATGGATGCAAATACCGGAGGGGGTCGCTAGGGACAGGTCGCCCGGTGACGCTCAGCTATGCCTGCATTTGGGCTGAGAGGTCAAAGGTCACCCAGCTCACTCACAGGCGCTCGTAAGGCAGCCGTCGGCACGGCTTCAAAGCTCCTCCTGACCTATTATCTTCCTGTGTCACTCACGTGTCAGTTTCAACAGTTCTCATTAAGCCAAGAAGCTGATTTACTCATGATATCACAACAGAGAAACCAATTTATCTCTGAACTCATGCTGGACGCTCCGACACAGATACGAGCCTGCTGGAAAAACAAAAGGAATCTCCAAAATCAATGATTGAAGAATTATAATTTAATGAAAACATTTTCAGAATACATTTCAAACCAAAAAAATTGATTGATTATAAAAAAAAATACATAAAAGTCTTATTGCATTAAATTAGGCTTCGTTTTGTTTTAGAAATATAGGAATTACATTTCATTTTTCTCTCTTTCTCTAACTTTGAAACGTTACATGAAATCTGCCCACATAATTCAATGCAAAAATCTCATCTATTATAAATCTCACGTAGCCTTCAAATTGTTAAACATATAGGAACCAACGCTTGTGCTTATATATATATACATATATATATATATATATATGTGTGTGTATATATATATATATATATATATATATATATATATTTTTTTTTTTTTTTTTTTTTTTGCCTAAGGAGGTATTCAATATCTTAAATGAGGTCATCTTTCAGGACCCTGAATCAAGGCCAACACATCCGGTCTGTCAGAGTAATCAGTGTGGAAAAGAAGTTATCGGCTAGGTGTTGATAGGAAAGGATCTAGTGTACGCATGCTGACACCTAAACAAAGAAGAATCCCGGCAATCCTTCACACTCACGCATTTGTGCTCACAAAGCCTCTGTAGACATCACAGCGAAACTCCATAACACAAAACCGTGCAGCATGAGCCCGGGATACATAAATCTATCAAAAAGCTTTACTAAATGTTGAAAGACATGCATTGTCTGGAAAACACAGCCTGACTGTGCAACCTCTGGCATTCTCTTTTGACTGAATCAGCTGTCTTTTACCAGTAATAAAGTGTGCTGGATGCGAGAAAAGTCTTCTCGTCAGCCAAGTTTTACACTCGAGGCTTTTACAGCATCCCTTGGAGAATTGTAGATCTTATCTGTGAAGATACCAGTCGATTCGTACAGATCCGAGTAACATCTGCACTCTATTGGGAAGTTCAAAAGACTGACACTCACATACATGCTTTATGTCCTTAATAAAGCCCAAAGATAATACAGCAAGCTAATGATTTACTGCTAACCCTGGTTAACAGCAGGAACACGAAAACCAAATCTCCAGAAGAATAACACGTGGAAGTTCTTCACTATTTTTCTCATCGTATTGGCCGCCATTTCTCACATTTATTTATCGCTTATTTATTCCAGATGGAGATATTATCACATCTCTCTGATTTAGAGCTCTGATGTAATTAAGTGATGTATTTGTGCCGTGGAAACGTGCCGAACCGGTGAAAAAGACAATCTGTTGAGACAGACAATGTGAATACACACTTGTGTTTGTGAAAGAGACCGTAAAAAACCCTGAAACTCAGTTTAGTGTCCTGAGATAGGGAAGCACATTTTGGAATAGATATGTATGCCAGGGTTTTGATGTGACTCACTCAGGCTCTCTCCAAATTTGGAGTAAATATGACCACTTGACCACAGCCCTGCATACTTCTGTGAAGGAGTTGCATCTGTGCATCTAGTCTCATCGAGAGCGTGGAAAGACCTTCTGACACTCGACTTCTATCTCACCTCAGAAGAAAATAAGTGCGAATATCTGAGACTAGCCAAGAAATTAAATATAATAGTCAATTCTAGGGTGAATAACAACAAATGCTGGTGATATTCTGGCATTCATCGTGATTTTGACACCTGATTTTTGTTGAAAGTTAAAGGGACATTACAACCGAAAATAAAAATTCTGTTATTTACTAACTCGCGCATATGCTGTTAAATAAAGTACAGAATCTGGAGAGAAGAAGATTATCACTGATTTAATTTCGGTCTGTTTCTCACACAAACCGACATCAGAAAACAAAAGAGTTATTTCACCCAAAAATGAAATTATCCAATAATTTACTCACCCTCAAACCATCCTAGTTGTAGATGACTTTCTTCTTTCAGACTAACACAATCGAAGTTATGTTAAAAATATTCTGGCTTAATGGGAATGAATAGTAACTGAGATTTTGAAGGGGTTAATAAAGGCCTTCTGAAGCAAAGCGATGCATTTTCGTAAGAAAAAAATATCCATATTTAGAACTATTGTAACTAGCTTACGGTAACATCCGTCCGGGCGTTCATGAGAGAGTTGAGTTGCGTCACACAGGACGCAGGAGTAGTGTAAGCTGAGGTGAGAGCAGACACCTCTTGCGGTTCAAACAAATAGGGCTGGAAAAAAACCTCAAGCTCTTCCGGAATTTCTCTTCGCATTTTAGACTTCTAACTCCGGTGTTTTGTGTTGCTCTATTCTGTGCGTCAATATGTGATGCGTCAGGTCACAGATCCCTCTTCTGCCGGAATCAACTCGCATAGCAGTGATTCAAGTTTATAAAGTTATAAAAATAGATATTTCTAATGTGATGTTTCTTACAAAAACCAATCGCTTCTCTTCAGAAGACCTTTATTAGAGCCGTATGGATTACTTTTATGATGGATGGAACAGCTTTTTGGCCTTCAAAATATTGGTTACTTTTCACTCCCATTATGAAGCTTGGAAGAGCCAGAAAATGTTTTAATATAACTCGGATTTTGTTTGGCTGAAAGAAGAAAGTCATATAAGTTCCATCTTAAACTAGATGAAACTGGATTAAATATTTTGACTGTTGCGACTCCAATCGGACTTATTGACCTGTAACTCTGCCTGAGTATCGGACAAGTGTTCACTGTTGGCCAGAGGAGAACTGACCCCCCCCCCGACTAAGCCTGGTTTCTCCTAAGGTTTTTTTTTCCCATATTGTTGGAGTTTTGGTTCTTGCCACTGTTGCCTTTGGCTTGATTAAGTTGGGGACGCTTGCTTGATATTCAGCAGTGTTTTTGATATGCCTGCACTGGTGTCGTTGTATGTGAACTGAGCTGAGCCGGACGATTACGTCACTGTTTTCTCCAGCGCTGATATACATAAATAAACTAGACTAATAACTACTGATCTTTGCAACGGAATGAATCAATAATATATAAAATAAGCTGGACAATGACACCATTTTCTCTGGGAGCTGCTGTGCAGCCAAAATTATTTGCCAATTATTAATTATTTAAGCACTATATAAATAAAGGTGATATACACCTAGGATGGCTTGAGGATGAGTAAATCACAATTTTTCATTTTTGTGTAAACTAGCCCTTTAAGAGACATCGGCATATAGCTCCAGTTAAATGACAAAATATATAAATAAACAATATTTTTATAATATATTTTACAAAACCACATTGGCTTTAGAGGCAAAAACAAAAACTTTTTTAACACACAGAAAAATAATTTATTATATAAAAAAATATATATTATTTTTATTATTATTAGACAGAGAAAATTGGACAAAAGCTTGGTAACCAAAAGTTTGGTGGTGAAATCCCAGTGACACCATCTTACGGTATAAATGAAGTAAATATTATTATAATAAAAATTTATTATCCTTACGATACAAAATTCTACGACACATTTATGGCTTTCTGTTGCTTTCAGTAAAAGCTCACGCCGTAATCCATTCAGTCTCATGCTCGTCCTCCCACCGCTGAAGTAATGAAAAACTCTCGTGGCATTTTTGTTCCTTCGACTGCCAGCGCTCTTTACTCAGGACCATTCACCGTAGCAACACCACACAGTGTTTGTTTTCTCACAGGAAAATAAACCATCGGCGAAAATATTTGTGTCTTTGCAGAGCCGCTCATCTCTGCTGTCAACAGGGGGCCTATCTCTCCATGATCCTATTTGTTTTTGCCCAAAGCTAATATTTAAATGAATTCCTCAGAGAAATAAGCAGGGATGTACATCATGCGGTTATATCTCTTACATACCTTGCACAAATACATTCTCATTGTAAATGTTTAGATTTCCACCAAAACAAGATGATCTGGCAATGCGATGCTGCGGTTTCTCGTGACTGATCCGTCAGCCCCCCCCTCGCTGGAGGCAAAAAAATTTTTTTACACAGTCCAACTGTCAGTTTTACGACGCCACATCTGCTTTGAGAGACCCGGCGAGGTCTATTTATTATTTATGGTCGTCCTCAAGATCGTGAATGTGTTTCACAAATATGTGATGGTTTATTCATTAACTTAATGAATGTGTGGCTGTTTTCGTTCCTTTCAACTACATCACTGCTTTTTCCACAACAATGGGGAATTGAGGCAGAAAGGCTGTAAAGTGTGGCATAACCCACATTGCTCGCATTCCTCTGAGCTCTTTTGTTGTTCGAGGTGAGGTGTTTTGGTGTCACAGCAGGTAATCTAGCTGCTCGGGGCTAATTCTAACAAGGCTTCCTTCAATACATTCACGCTTAAGTACGAGACAAAGAGATGTGGGACAGCGCCGGTTCAAGTGGAAGTCAAACTATTCAAAGTGAAACAGTCAAGCGCAAATACGCCACTGTTACAGACGTGACCTGCATTCTGAAAGCATTCGAGTCATTTCTGTTCTGTTATTAGCGCAGGTTCGAGCACAGGGGATTTACGACGCAGATCTACATCAGATGCCATCACACGTGGATGAGAACAACCCTGGGCTGAAGACTTCTGACCTTTGAGGGAACTGGGTAGAGGAAGTGAAAAATGGCTGCGGGAGATTAGGTCACGGGCTAATCCAACGGCAGAGATATTGTGGCAGTTAATCTAATATGCCTCGAATGGTTTAGGAGAAGAGTGAATGTTCTTGAGGGAAAATGTTCTCTTTGGAAACACTGCAGCGTATAATTCACAAGAGGCGCAAGAGGACACCTGGACAGACCAATACATAAATCAACTGGGTTCATGACCTACTGACCTTATTATCAGAGGCTGAGTTACGAAAGATTTTTAAGAATAAAAATATTATCTTTTTTTTTTTGCTTAAAGGGGATCTATTGTGCTCCTTTTCACTAGATGTACTGTAAGTCTCTGGTGTCTCTAGAATGTTTGTAAAGTTTCAGCTCAAAATCCCCCACAGATCATTTATTATCGCTTGTCAAATTTGCCTCTATTTGGGTGTGAGCAAAAACATGCAGTTTTTGTGTGTGTCCCTTTAAATGCAAATGAGCTGCTGCTCCAGAAGAGGGCGGAGCTTTAACAGCTCAACAACAACAAAGCTGGAGAATCTCACGCAGACAAAATGAGGAAAGTGTTCATCCTTACATTGTCGACACTGATGGAGAGACTCAGGAAGAAGTTCCAACTTTTAGACGTTTCTGAACGGTTAGTGGATAAATTGATGTAGTTGCTGTGGAGTTGATCAACTCATTGAATAGCGTACCTGTTTGCCAAACAGAGCCATTCACACCAGGCTAACGTTTACGATTGCTATTGTTAATGGTCTAATATAGCAAACGACAGAACAGTTAGCATGCTTTGCTTGAACTTTTGCCTTAGAACTGGCGCACCGTTGTCACTTACGAAAACAAAATGGAGGCGTCATGGGTAGAAACGTGCAAATTAAGGAGTGTTAATAATTTTAATAAGATCCAATTCCTACATCACAAGGGGAGCGAAATCTGAAATCGGCTCATTTTTTCACATGCTTGCAGAGAAAACAAAGTTACTGGGTTGTCCTTTTTCACATTTTCTGAACCGGGGACCCGATTATAGCCCTTAAACACGGAAAAAGTCAGATTTTCATGATATGTCCCCTTTAATGTTGTTTTGAAGAACAAATAAATAAATTCAAATAGTGAAAATTTTTAGCAATTGAGTGGAATGATTTTAATATCATAGCTTTACAATACTAAAACACGTATTACTACTAATATATTTCCTACTTTATTTACTAAATGTCCAGTTACAAGTTGGTTACCAGTAAAAAAATTATGTTAAAGATGATAACCAAACACATCTATATTTAAAAATGACATACTTTCTACTGACAAAAAAGGATACATTTATCAATAAGATGCAACAGTTCTTTTAAGAAAATATTTCAGAATTATAAAAGAATATACTTGGCATTCTTATAAAGCTCATTTTAAGAACTTCCCTAAATTGTTTCATTAGAAGACTTTTGTGAATGCAGCACCAGAAGAACTGAGGTTTCCATTCCACTTAGAGATAATCATTGCAAAAAAACTGCACAGTAACTTCCTTCCCTGGCAAAAATAGCAAATCTATTTGGACAAACTCTATTTGGACTACTCAAAGAGATGAGCAGATACACAGTGCACACTGAAAACCTACACCTGTTTCCACTTGATTTGTTTTGGAAACAGTTTGAAACGTATCTTCCAGCACGCAGGCCAATAATCTACAGTCAGTCAAGGTGAGTTGGGGGCTTCAGCGAGGTTCGGCATCACAGAAGAGCCCCTTTGTCCCCTCCCCATCTCAGGAATGCTGAGCTGATGGGAATCTCTCAGCGTGAGGCCACATTCCAGTCAACTCGTCCCCGGCACACCTGTAGGGCACCTGGGGTCAGCTGCCTTCACCATGCATCACTGGACACAGGAACTGGGATCGACACAAGCTCTATCTCCAAATCCCAAAGACTATCAATCTCACAACAGTACCGTGAAAGCATTTCAGACTGAGTTTGGAACTTCTTGGTGTCTGGAATACATATATATCATTCAATAATGGCATTCAGAATTCCTAGATATGCATTTAAAATTCAACCACCATTGATCAATATCTAACTTCAGTTTTTTAAATCATTTAGGGCTTTAAGCGGCCTCCGTGGGCTGGGGTGCACCAGCGAGTTAACCTGTATCATTACTCATGACCTGAATAAAATGTTCTTTTTTCCACAACGGGGCCTCAATATGTGCTACAGGACAGAGAAACCACACTGTCAGGTTTTCACATCACATTCTGGTCTTTAAGACATGCTATACTCATCCTTTAAAACTTTAAACCAGGAGTCGGTAATCTTTTTGATATGAAGTGCCCTTTTTAATATATTTTCGGAGATCTCAGTGTCACACTATATTCAAATAACATCTTAACCTTCATGAAGTGCTGTTTTGACAGCAAAAAGCGGACTGATGTGCGTCACGGCTGCAGCAATGTCGTGAGACCGTGCTTCCCAACTGAACCACAGTACCAGCTGGATCCATCTGATCTAATGTGATTGTTTTTTTTTCCTCATGTTTCTACTTTAGTGGCTTAACGTACAAAATATCCCACATACAGCATGCGTGGTGTTATCTGGAGTAAATGGGGTATATTTCCAGCAGTCATTACTCCAGTCTTCAATGTCACATGATGCATTAGAAATCATTCTAATATTCTGATTTGATGGTTAAGACACATAACCTTATGTGCACAATATAGCGTAACAGCACTTCGGCTGACTCAAGTCCTGGTCAGTGATAATTTTGGACCCTGACTAAAGCATTTCTAAAACAAACAAACAGAAACTGTAATCACAATATTCCCTTCCCGATACTTTCCCAAGGCTACCAACCTCTGCATTCAAAGGGATAATTCACCCAAAAATAATAATAATAATAATTCGTTACATTTATATAGCGCTTTTCTGGGTACTCAAAGCGCTTTACATATGGAAGGGGGAATCTCCTCATCCACCACCGATGTGCAGCATGCGACGGCAGCCATATTGCGCCAGAATGCTCACCACACACCAGCTTATTGGTGGAGAGGAGACAGAGTGATGAAGCCAATCAGTGTATGGGGATGATTAGGAGGCCGTGATGATCAGAGGCCAGTGGGCAAATTTGGCCAGGATGTCGGGGTTATACCCCTACTCTTTTCGAAGGACATACTGGGATTTTTAATGACCACAGAGAGTCAGGACCTCGGTTTAACGTCTCATCCGATGGACGGGATGAAATTATCCCTCACCCTCAAGCCATCCTAGGTGTATATGACTTGTTACGGTAGTGTTACCGGTGTTCAGTCGCAACATCAGTTTCATCACATGCCCACCTCGACACAGAGGCATTTATTTTCAGTTTAACACGTTAAAAATATTTAACGCAACGTTTTTTCTGAGTTCTCTTATTCATGCAAATGCACGCATGCAAGCACGACCAGACAAAAGAGAATGCGCAGTCTGTGAATGTCCTGCCTGTGACACACACAACGCGCGCCAGTATTGAGTAACACACACAAATTATGCCAAAATGTCCATTTTGCCGAGTGTCCTCATAAGAGCAGTCTTAAATGAGTTAAATTAAGTCTTAAATGAACATAAAGATTTGTGATAAAATGATGTAACCAGAGGTAAAATTTGTATCACCGTCACCTTCTCTTACATGTGTATCTGTTCCGGACTCTTTGTTTTCATTGTTCCACATGTGATTCGTGTTTTTGTTCTGTTCCGCGAATCATTATTAGTTCATTCCCTCCAGCTGTGTCCTGTTAATTACCTTGTGTTCCACCTGTATATATCCCCTGTGTTTTCCCTTAGTCCTTGTCCGATATCGTTAATGTATTACGTGTTTTATGTCTCCTGTTCTTCCCTGCATCGTAAATATAAAGATTATTATTAGTATTATCCCCGTCTCCTCGCTTCCTTGGGCACGTAACATGGCACCTCCCTAAAATGACTTTATCCTTTAAAATTTGCTTTATCCTCTTCCGCGTTCATCAACACGTCATGCGTTGCGGCAGTGGTTACGTTAAGTCGACATACGTCTGAATGTTTTACGGAAACTGGTTATTATATTTTAGAAAGTTGTAAACATGGATATTTTTCGTGCAAAAAACCATCGCTTTGCTTCAGAAGGTCTTTATTAACCCCCTGGAGGCGTGTGGAATACCTTTATGAAGGCTTTTTTTTGGCATCAAAATCATGAGTGCCACTCACTACCATTATAAAGCTTGGAAGAGACAGGGATTTTTTAATATAACTCCGAATGTGTTTGCCTGAAAGAAGAAAGTATGATGGCTTGAGGGTGACTAAATAACATTTCTGGGTGAACTATCCCTTTAACAGCTAACAGTGAAGATCCTCGGATAGTCCATGTGGTGTGACTGGCTGAGTGAAAGTAAATGACTGCTGAAACATGAAGATGGCTGCCCTTATTTTCCTTCCCACATTAGGACGTATAAAAGTGAGGGTGTAGTGCACAGTAATGCACTACACACTGAACAGATCATGTGTCAGATGAGCACTTCGTGCCATCGTCTCTCACACAAGCCGCTCCGTTTTTGTGACCTAACCGCACTAAGCAACATGTTTTTGTAGAAAGCAAAACCATACTCGTGCAGAACAACAGGCTCTTGCTGCAAAGGCTTACGGCACAATGAACGCACCTGGACTGTCCTGGTCCGAAACAATCAATATTTATGACAGCCACTGTTGAAACATGCCTCAACAGTTCGGTGGCCCAGCAAACAAGGGTGTGCTAACTCTCGGCCACTCTTTCCCGCCCCTGGAAAATCATTTGCTGGAGGAAGTTTGCTCACATATTGAAAACCGCCGGCCATTGAGAGCTCCATGCTTTCAGAGCAAACAGGAACAATGGACATTTTTGCAGGGGTTGACCAGCAAGGTGAACAAATCTCCTTCTTCTACACAGAAACAGCCTCCTTTCCTGCTCATTAGAGTTGGGAAAACTCAAACAGCCCTGCCAGGGCCTCTACAGCCCCAGAGCCCAAAAACAAACAAGCAGCGAGAAAAGAAAAAGAAAAAAGCCACTCAGTCGTTTGACAAGCAGTTTGTTTTCCCTCTGCAGAAGTCCCAATCAGCTCTTCGTGCGGACACAGCTGCAAAGATGTGCGAGGTTGTGTGCGGATTTGTTCTCTAACTGCGTATCTAGCGCCCTGCTGGCATGGGAGGGGTTCAAACAAAAGGGTTTTAAGGGCAAAGTTAAATTGAATGCCTTTGTAAGGATCCAATAACTCTGCCTCGCAGCATGAAAGGTGGTGTTATTGGCTGCTCGCATGCTGATCTCTCATGCTCTTTAGCATTGCATACGATCTGCAGGACCCAGGTAAAACCCAAACGGGTATTAACATTCCTGCCAAGGGTTTGGAAGTAAGGTTTTAATAAACCTCGCCACCTCCCAAAGCAAAACAGTCTCAATTTTTGATTTTTTTTTTTTTGATTTTTTTTGTCTGATATTGGATGAGTACATCTGTTAAAATCCCAAGGCCGTGCACCATCTAAAAAAAATCGGATGGCCACTTTCTAATAGTCTTCACTGATTGGGACCAGGTGGTGGTGATGCAGTCGTACCGGCCAATTTAAAACCCAGCTGGGTGAATCACGAGTAGACCTGTCCAAGTTACCATGGCAGCTCAGTCCGGCTTTGCCTCTTCCAAATGCACACATAAAAAGATTTCTGGTGCTTTAGTAAAATCAAGAGACCTCATTCTCCACACAAACACATTCTGACACACTACACTACTCAGTTAGTGTGCATTAGCGATGATTTCAGAATAATGCACTATAATGTACTCATTTATACCAATTTCTGCTCTCACAAAGTGCCTTTATATAAACTCTCTGTGGTGATTTCTGGTAATCATTAATGTCTGGGAGGATTGATTTCGAGTTAAGGCCCACTCAGCAATCACTCTGTGACTACATTCTTCCTCTTGTTTGGTTGTTGTCTGTTTTCTCTCTCTGTCAGAGATAGTGTATCGAAGAGAAGACGTGGCACCAAACCCTTCACTGGTAGCTATCCTGACTTCAGCTTACAGAGAAAGATAATACATGCACGCGCACAAAGATTATTCGTGTTTCACATATATTCCATTCAGCAAGAATGCATTAAATTGATCAAAAGTATAAAAACTGTAAAAAGAAATACCATTTTCCAATGAAACAGTAATATATTGTAAATTATAAAATATATTTTTATAATACAAATTATATTTTACTGTGTAAATGTTTTTTACAGTCATTTTTATTGTTACAAAAGATTTATATTTATCTATTCATCGAAGAGTCCTGAAAAAAGTATCAAACAAACCGTTTTCAATACTGATAATAATCACAAATGTTTCTTGAGCAGCAAATCATCATATCAGAAGGATTTCTGAAGGCTCATGTGACACCGAAGACTGGAGTAATGATGCTGAAAAGTGTCATCACAGGCATAAATTGCATTTTAAAAATGTTTATTTCACAATTTTACAGTTTGCACTGTATTTTTGATCAAATAAATACAGCCATGAAATACTGAGCCTTGCTCAGTCTTACCAACTCCATATGCTATAAGTAGCACTTTATTTTACATACGTTTTACTTATTATAGTAACTAAAATAACCTTAACACATGCAGTTACCTTATATTACTCAGTACTTTCTTAGGTAAGTACACTGTAACTATTCATTAGTGTAAAATAAAGTGTAACCATACAATATTATACATATCCCACACAAACATCATGTTTATTTGACTTAATAAGTCATATGAGTTTGTGAACTCTGGTTGTGTGTGTGTCTGGTTGATGATGTGTCTCTGCCAGGGCTTGCGTTTCTGTTTAGATGCATATGGAGCTTGCAGGGCTAAGTGAGCATTACGAGGCCAGCTGAGGAGTCCAGCGAGGGACCACAGGCTTGCGTGCTCTCTCCCAACCCTTCCATTTAGCCCTGCGCAGAGCTGTGATTACTGCAAGAGAGGGGGAGCAGAAATGAGCCAAGGAGGATGTGCTGGCAAACACAGACAGCTGTTTAAAGCCTGAGAGGAGAGCCCAGACTTCAGTGGGTTAACTAACGCTCTCTATGTGGGCCAGTGGAGCAGCCAGCACACGTACACACACCACTCACGGACATGTTCTCTGAGATTAAATGAATAATGGCCGTGTAGTTTATGTAATATAGCACCAAATCTACTCAGGTTCTTTCTATGAATCATGATTGAATCCATTTGCGCAGTTTCAGATGAGATTTAGGCTTCAAGTTCACACAAGCAGAGCCAAACAAGGACAGATGGTGGTGTCTTAGTGGTAAACATGCAGCGTTCTCGTCTGGAGCTTCCAGACAGGGGACTTTGTCTCTCTTTAAAGCCACAAGACTCCATATTTCAGTGGCTAGAGCTTGCTGGGCTGTCAGCCACCCTGAAGCCCACACGCTGATTGTGAAATGGGGAGGAGAAAGGCAGGCCTCCTACCAAGCCTTGTTTAGCGCCTCAGGTCTTTGTCCTCCTCTGGACCGCCGCCACCTCATGCCCTCAGAGGCCGAAAACAAACCAAGACCCTGTTCTTCAGGCTCAATAACAAAACAAGGACACAATCGACGTGAGATTGGGCTCTTTCAAGACAACGCATTTGTGAAAACAACTTAAAGTGAGCAATGATGTCCTGTTTTTTTTTTCAGCCAAGGCTCAACAGAAAAATGCACCTGTGGGAACGTTTCTGCAAAATGAAAATCGTACGTTTCGTGACAGTTTCAGTGTGAAATGTCCACTGAGCGGCGCTAAATGCGTCTTTTCAGAAACAGATGAAGGTGATTATGATACGTTTTTATTACAGTTTTATACGTATCACCGCAGTTCTGATTTGAAATGTCAGGTAAGTGGCGCCAAGCGTAATGCTCCATTACGTTTTAAAATAAAGTACCACCAAAATGTGACATAAAAAGCATTCGTAATCATGCCATTTTAGCTCGTTTTTGATCTCGCATCTTTTATAGCGAGTCATGTTTCACGGGATTACTACCGAGCAAGCTTGTTACGTCAGAAAAGCGAAAACATGTGGAGCTGGTTAAGCGATGCAAAGTCCAAAATGTATTTGTTTACAAATCATGCACTTTGGTAAAAAGTGTTTTGAGATCATAATATGTGAAAGGAGACGTCTTTTTTAATCCATAAGCTGACCCTTTAATCATAACTGTGTATGAAAACGATTAAAAGTGCTTGGTTTTTTATTGCCTGTAGTGTTCAGATGTACAGATCGGTACGTATTTTTTTGCGCGTTGCAAAATATTTTCCCACAGGTACGTTTTGCCATGAGATCAGGTTGGTTTTTTTGGCTCACAGCATCAGATTTAACATGACTTACAATCCAGGAGAGAATCGACCAGGAGAAATTGAATAGGTTAGATTTCATTTGATTGAATTTATGTTCAAACAAAATCATGCACTTGGCCCACAAGTTCTGATTAATATAAAGATACATTTCTCCGTGATATGAATTGGCGAAAATGTCAAAGTGGTACCAGGTGAAAGAATTTCACAGAACGATTAGTTCAAAAGAACTCAAATAGACTTCAATTGGAAACTGTAGCACAAATCTAACAAAGCACATCCGTCTACATGACTCCTCTGGGATTGCGCTTGTGGTTTGAAAGGCGTAATTGGAGGACAATAATGTCACTTGTTAAGAGAGGTACAAAGCAAAGGAGAGGACCAGAGGAATGCCCTTCAACAGCAATAACTCAGACTTAAAGCTGAGTAAATTGGTTACCAGATTCTGGTGTTGGGTATGGTTCAGCTTTAAGCCTCTGCCTCAGAGCGAGGGGAGTATGGCTCAAAGGTTAACTCTATTATTGCAGGTTTTTGAACTGGAAAAAAAGGGGAATTGGAGTTTTGATTGGAAACAAATGTCAGGAGAGATGGGCTTGGCGAGGAATAGGTTGGGTTCTCTTGCAACCAGAGTCGCTATCCGAAATTAATATGAGCGTGTCTTTGTCAGACACACCTGTGAGGTGTTTATTGGGAACTTATTACACAATATTAGCACTCATCTTCTGAGCCCTAGAATAAAGCAAAAAAATAAAGTGGTTTCTTTCACAAGCACCCACAGGTAGCCTCTTTTTCTACTTAACGCTCACAGAGAAATGTCTCCACAGGTCACATCAGGCAGAGAGCTTGATGGGGCTCCTATTTTACTTCCTGTCAAATCCCCCACCACCCGTGCTTGACCTCGCTCCTAAAACAGCACTCAAGGCTTTCCGCATGGCTGACCCGCAGGGCACTCCCTCTCCTAAAAAAAATCCCCCTCCTCGGACTCTGTCCTCATGTAGTTACTTTTGAGAGAAGGACGTCTGAAAGGTAAAGGAGACTCAGAGTTTGTCACCTGGTTCTCTATTTCCCGGCTTTCAGCGCTGCCAGCTTGTCAGCCGGTTTGGCGGAACAGTCACGCTTCTAGTGAGAGAGGAAGAGATGTGTCGAGTAACATTTCCAGAGCAGGGCTCGGTATCTCTCCGTCAGGTACACCGCTTAATGCATTTAATGTTAAATGGCTTGTAGTGTGGTGTGTATTCTTTGACTTGCAGCAAAACTAGTGTAGTGTAATTCCAATAATTCATTTCAATAGGAACCATGTGATTGGAAATTTTGCATGAGGGAAAAAGATTTCCCCACATCAGTTGGTCACGCAAAATCACCTTGTTGACCAAAAGAAACCAACTTGGTCTCACTTTTAAAATGAAAATGACGGGTAATATTAGATTATGTCGAAATTATTTGCAACCCTCTCCATCAAAATAAAAGACAATGAGAAAGTCTAACGCAACCTTTGGCAAGAGCTGTGCTTCATTCATTACCGACATTACTCAATTGACCCTTCGCAAACAGTTTGATTGACAGGCGATCTGACCAATCATAACCCCGAATCTGCCATTTTGTCTACAAAGCAGTCAGGGGAGTTAGTAGATTAACGTTGGTGAACTTGAAAAATTGTGTGTCCTCACGTCTTTCCACGCTTGAAACAACATTCCTTCTGATGTTCATTCATGTTTATTTGATGCTATAAATGAACTAGTATGAAGAGATGATCGGTTCACGAGGAGCTACAGCGATCTGTCACCACACATTAAACACACACTAGACGCTATTTATTGATTAAACTTCTTTAAAAAATTACAATATTTGAAATATGAAACTGTTTCATACATTGTCAGTGTCCTCTTTGCTCCGGGATGTATTTTTCACTCTACGTGAGAACATGATGTGAGAGCGCATGGGTTGTCGGACATAGCAACAGTAACTAAAGGAGGCGGGTCTTTGTGAAGGTCAATTAACTTTTTTACCAGCGAAAATGTACACATATTACACACAAAACCAGTGTAGTACAATTCCAGAAGAATGTCACAAATGAGCTAGTAAATCAGTATAATTCCATTCCCAAATAAATTTTTATTGAATATACAGTTCCAGGTATAGGACAAACTATTTTTGCGTAAACATATTTGTAAGAATTCAATTAATTTCTGATCTGCAACCTGATATGATAACTGATCTCTACATTTGGCAGAAGATCGCCGAGGGATGTTAATAAAACCTGCATTTCTTTTATCAAAAATCTCTTTATCTGAATTACTAAAAGAATTGTTAATGGAATAATTAAGGATCAGAATCATTAAGAGGATTCTGAATCGAAATCATTAAATTATTTACGATTTCCATGCAAAATTCAGAAACCAACGCACACTCTTATCAGGATGTGTGCTGCAGTGATCAAATCAGATTTTTGCTGTGATCTCGCACACATTACGCTTCAGAGCAACTAAAAGGTGAGAGTTAGCCTCATACTGCTAAAGTCTGGAGTGAGTTTCCTCCCTGGCAGTCTCTTTGGAGAGTGTATTATTACTCACACATTTGTATGACATTAGGCTCTGCTGTTCTACTGAGAATAAACGACGGTACCTGCCAAGCAGCACACGGACACGCTAGGCATTCGTTGACCTTTTTGGTAAAAATTCTCACATTAGAGTGTCTCGGTGTAAAAAAAGCATTCATGAATTGTGCATGGTGCGAAGAGGGAGCCGTCAGTGACTTTCAAAACACATCAGGGTATTTTGCGTCTCTCATTAAATGAATAAATAATAAATAAACAAAATTAGCATCGCAGCAGCTGGTCCCGTACGCCGCTTAACGACTGTAGCAACTGTCACGACAACAAACTGTGATTTGGATAATTAGGTTTCCTGGGTAATCGGCCTTTCTGATTATAGGATTTATTTATAACCAAATGCAATGACTGCCTTTACAACCTCACTGCTGGTGCGGAGTGAGACTCTTATGAAGTGTTTGTTTTTTGAAAGCCTACACATTATCAGCGAGCTAAATAAGCAGCAAGACTATAATGGATGTACAGTATAATAAAAGCATAATATATAACACTGACCTTTATCTGAAGGGGTTTGTTGTTTTGCAATAATCATTGGACTGTACATTATCTTGCTTATTACACAGAAACATACTAAAATGAATAAATAAATGGATGTGAAATATTGAAGTGAGTTAATTATGCAAGATCTATTTACCAGCTTAAGCTGGTCTTCTTGTCTTATATGGTCAGGTTGGTTTTACCCTTCTGGTGCTGTTGGGTCGCTTCTAACCAAAAGATTTTATGTTTTTTGGGGGGGTTTTTCCATTGTTGTGTGAACACACACACGAAAAAAAAAAAAAAATCATGGACATGATTTGAAAAGTTTAAATGGTCCTGAAAATAATAGTCACACTTGTATGAGCAGATTTGAAATGTAACTATTTTCATCTATTGGAAACGTTTGGTACTGCGCACAAACAAATTATTGCTGAAAGCTTGTTATTTTGAGATATCAACCTCAAATTTGGAACCCAGCTTGTTTATATTTATAGCTTTGATTTTAGTAAAACGTTTTTCAAGTTCACTTTTTAAAAACGTTTTTCACTTCACCAGTAGTCAGCCAAGTATCGTCTTTAAGAAGAGACCAAACTTAACTTTCATTTTAAAGGTCCATGCTGAAAAAGTGAATAAATGGAGCATAACAACTGCATACATATAATTTAATACAATAAAATCCCATGAAAATACAAAATATTAAATAAAAAAACATTACAAAACTAAAATATACTACAATCATTTCATTGGAATACAAAACAAAACAAAAACTTGGCCAGACTCGGAGACCATCTTAAACAAAGCTAAAACCAGCTGAGGCTGGCCTAAGCCGGTTTTTTAAACAGACTTTGGAATGATAAGAGTGACATGTAACCAGCATAGTATCGTTGGTCAATTATAGCTTAGCAGACATTATGAACAAATATTTGACTGCAGAATGCTGTGATTGGCTGATCAGAATCAAGTACTCAAGAGTGGCATGTAACCGTTAAGAATAATCTCCTGTGATATGAGGCTCAAAATATAAATATTAGATGCAATATCATCATAAATCGTTTTTCAGAGTGACAAAACAAGCAGATCTACTTTTTCCCCAGTCCATTTGGAAGACAGGAATTGGATTACTGTTTAATGAATGTGTGTGTGCTGTTCCTCTGAGGATGGGAGGAAGTGTTGTCAGGGCTCCAGTTCCGTGACCTTGGGCCAGGAGCGAGTGTAACCAGGTGAGGGCCTGGCGGGGCCCAGCCAGGCGGCTCAGTTTTCACTCAGCAAATTTCATTAATACGGGCTCCCCAAAGAGCCTTTCATCTCCACAGTCAAAAGCTCTTCCGGACTAAGCGAGCTCATTTATTGAGAAGCAGGGCTGTGCTACTTAAAGATGGTGCTCGGTTATTACTGGAACCCAGGGCATTTTTTCTGGTGATTAATGTGTGTGTGTGTGTGACTGTGGGAGCAAGTGACTGCATCAGAGAGTATAATTCTCGGAAATAAGTACTTATAGCTGCAGTCAGTCTATGTAAGCTAATGCCCTCTGAAAGTGAGAAATTGTTCCCGCTCTGATGGGATTGTTTAAGTGCTATGATGTCCAATGTGTCTTGTGCGAGAGGACACTGCAGGTCAGGACACTCTCAAGGCTAATTGAAGGCAATGAGGCCTTGCTGCTTGAAACGAGGGTTGCCACTTTAAAACAAAAGGGGCTTCGTTACAGAGCCAACCGTTTACGTATAGAAAGCAGGCGTGCCAATCAAACAGCCATGCACCGTGTTTTATCTCATTATCAGAAACCCTCTAGGGACAAATATGTAAAGTACTCCCTTCAAAGCTGTGAAAACATCCAACGTTACAATAACATGGCACAGACTCCTTGAACTTTCCCACCCCGAGAATTAAATCGTTCAAATAAATGACAGAATAATACTTCAGGCAAAGATAAACAAATACCGGCTCTAAAAGACACTCCAATATGAAAATTACGTTATGTATCCTTGTGTTAAGACATACCAAACCTGTGAGACTTTTGTTCTTTGCTTCTTTTGATGGAACAAGGACTTTTGAGAAATGTTCTGGACTGTATTTTTTAATAACATAAGAAATGATTGAGGACTGTCAAGATCCAAAGTGACAAAAAAAGTCAAGTCCTGTAGAATAATAAGTTGTTGCTGTACACAAAACTGCTCTGATTGCTTTGTTCATGACTTGGAACTTAAAGGGGTCATGAATTGAGAAATCAACTTTACCTTGAGCTTTTGATATGTAAGAGAGTAATACATAGGCAAAGATGTCAGCCAATCACAGCAGTGAAGTCTCACAGCAGACACGCCCCTTCAAATAAGAGGACTAAAATAAAAGGTAGCCTTTTATTTGATGTTAAAAGCATACTAACATTATAAGTGCACACCAGGAAACATTATAAAAAGTTCATGACCGCTTTAATTCCCTGACTCCATGATGTTGATCCTGACACAAAGTGATGGGGAACAATTCTCACTTTCAACTAGTTGCTTATAAGCTTGTATATTGGCTGTTTATAAAGCACATATTAATGCCTTATTCTGCATGAATTCTACATCCCTTAATCCTACCCCAAACTTTTTTTGGTCAGCTAATCTTCTGAAGCAGAGCTTGTTCCTAAGTCATTTAATAAAACGTTCCCTCAGAGACGGAAATGCCACATATTGAATCTTCCTGGAGCCGCCTGTCTGCCACAGCAAATCATCAAACATGTGAATCATCAAAAAAACAAGGCGACAGTTTTGCCACCAGAACCAATGTCAAGCATTCAGCAGTGTTTCCTTAGCAACTGTCTTTGGGAATCCTGGAGCCAAGGGAGGTTCTTAAGGGATTGAGTTTGGTGTGATAGATTTACAGTGATAAAAAAAAAAAAAAAAAAAATCCTCTTGAGATTTATGAAACTGTTTTTGTTTTTGTTCTAGACAATGGTTTTGTCACAAACCATTGGGGGTAATTACATGAGGGTTGTTAAAGAACATACTGTAATGTCAGGACGATTAAAGCAATTTACTGAAAATAGACTCGGGAGGGAAAAAATACAGTTCGAAGTACTACTAGGAAGTTACTGCATTTACTGTTTATTACATACAATCAATCACAGAAAAAAAAAAAAAAAAGTGTTGATCTGTTCCAAATCATGTGAAAATCTATACACTACGAATGGAGACTGTCTCTAAATGTCATTTAATAACCAAAGACACTGACAGAGTAATGATTCTGCAGGAACCGCACTAGTCTTCCAAGACCGGGCTCTCCATTCCAGACCAGCCCACAGAATTAAAGCAGCTTTGGGGGGCTGTATCAGGATTAAAGTCCTTGTTCCAGGAATCCTGGCGTTAATGAATGTCATAATTAGAATCAGAGAGCCTTTGCTCAGTGAAGTTCACAGTCCCAGGCATTACACCATGTAATTTGACTTGTTTATCCCGAAGACGCCTGGCAGCTGCCCATAGTGGCTTCCACTGCAGTGAGTCAACGGTGAGGGACGTCTCCTGCCTTTGTGACTGTCGCTGCCGTGACATCACAACGCCACATTTCTGCCTTCGTTATTCCTAGTTCCTCCGGGGAGATCTCTGAGTGTGGCCCTAAGCCAGGCCTATCTGCACTCTTCCCTGAGGAATCCAGCTAGAAAATAAGCAGGATTAAATAATCCAGGATTAGAAATGTACGTCTGATTTTCAAGGGAGAGAATGGAAGCCCCAAACCACAGGTCTGTCAACTGCTCCGTTGACACGTCGTAAAAAAACAGCGTCTGCCACTTCTCGCTGGAAGCCATAACTCTCTCCCGTCATATTAAAAAAGTGGGCCAGTCTGGAAGCGAATCAGACGCACGTGCGTTAGCGGTCTCTCAGGCGCCTTGATTAGGCTTCGTTAAAAGAGCCTTATAGGTGGAACATGGCCTCGATTAGCGTGTCGAGAATCTTGGGGGTTAATTGTCGGGGCCACGGGAAATGGCGAAGACTTTAGTGTTACTACGGGTTGAGATAAGCTCGAGGCCCGGCCCAGTCTCGAAGCACAGAACATCCACAAATGGCTCACGGCTTGTGCTAATCACCAGCAATTACAAAGCCTTACAGAAACAAATGCATGAAGCCTAATGAGACGTTGAGATTTGTTTCTGTACAGATAGAAGAGGTCAGCTGAACCACGTGAAGAAAAACACTTTGCCGGTCAGGGTCAGCGGTGATTACTGAGCCTGCAGCCTACACATGTACCCTCTCTAAGGACCATTAACGCCACATGGACTGTGTTCTCCTTATATTTCTGAGAAGTCTTCACACACGAGACAGTGCCCAGACACCTTTCATAAAACAGTACGACCGTATGAGGGAGTGACGCCTGGAGACTTTGCAGCACCTTGTGTGCAGTGGCTGTCAGGACAGGAACTTAATTAATCTCACATGCTTTTAAATGTGAAGAGCTGATGGAAAAAATGGGAGAAATGCAAAATATGCTCTCTGAGGTCATCACATACGCGCTTGCAAAGAGTCACGTCCACCCCTAGCTGATGTTCTTGAAAATAGGTGTCGAGAACGAACGGACATTTAAGATTTACCTCCTTGTTTGCCTCACCTTGTAAATATGTAGGTGGATCGGCCACATGATGTTAAATCAAAGGACACTCTATCAACAGAGCAGCCTCACTAAAACTTCCCAATGCATCCTCAGCCAACAGCTAATCAACATTAGGACACACCTAATAAAAGCCTGACATAGATGTACTCCTGAGGGTGGGGAGGGTCTTAAGAGGGAGATAAGATCGACGTGGCTGTAATCTGTGGCGTATACTATAATTTCTCTTCATTCGCAAGCTGTCACTGTTGTTTTGCTTGCCCATTTCTCTCATGGGCCCTTGAGAAAGTGCTTGAGGTAATTATTGTGAAAATGATCACGGCAGTGACGATTTCTTTAGTAATATCAAGATGATGTTATATCAGGAATGCACACAGTTTGATTGACAGGCGATCTAACCAATCCTAACGCCATCTTCTCCGACAAACAGTCAGGGGAGTTAGTAGATTAAGATTTTAGGGTTTGGGTTAGTAGAAGTTGAGCGTCAAAATGAAAAGAAAGTTTACTAATACTCTAATGAACTACTTAATATTTTTGTGGAAAATATGATACATTTTTTTTGTCAGGATACCTTGATGAATAGAAAGTTAAAAATCATTTCTTATTGATATTATTTGAAATATTATTTGAAATCCTTTCTGAAAAAAAGTATTAGTTTCTTTTTTCTTTTCTTTTTTTTAATCGACAACAACTACAAAAACATTTAATGACCTCAAAATGAAATGGTAGTGTACGTGAAAATAAATATTACAAGCAATTTCCTTTTTTATTTTAGATTTTTTAAAGAATTTGCTGCTTAATTTCTAATTTTCTTAATTTTTAATTACCTCAACATGCTAAGACTATTAAGTGTATTATACAGAAAATAGAGAAAATAATTAAAATCAATACCTCTATAAGCAATAATAAGTGAGCAAACTGCAACACACTTTATTATTACTACAACATTGATATAGTTTCATGCATAATCAAACATGGTGAATAATAATTATTTCTTTAGAGCCTCTACTAAAATGATAAATGCTTGTGTAAATAAAAATTTAATCATGCTCCAATTTTTTTTTCTCAAAAATGTGGAAAATTTTTAAATGCATCTTGATTTTACTTTTCACAATGATTTCGAACTTCATGTTCCAAACGAAAGCCTGAAATTAAATCCGTTTTTTGCAAGAACTACCCATCGCTGCACTGTTTCTGACCAGACTCTGATGCGCTCCCACTCTCCGGGTCACTTTAATAATGGACAGAGAGTCCAGTTGAGCTTCGGTGTAAAGTCACATGACGTCTGCACGTCCAATTACCTGGAAAACAAAGTGTCAAATCCACGGCAGACAGCCCACAGCCAGATACCGCTCTGTGGTTTACAGCAGAATGAAAAAGACTTTGACTTTATTTTCTTTGGTTTATAACGTTGCAACACTGTCATCAAGACTCTGGGAATTAGGGATCTCAGTTTTCACTTAGCATTACCCTTCTTTCTCCATGATTAATAGGCGCAAGTAAATATATTTTTTATGAAATTGAGAAAACAGATCGAGGCAAAGTAATGTGGTGGTTTGTGCCCAAGTCAAACAAGACACATGTTGTTCTGGAATCATCTCTCTTTGGTTACTCGAAAATCCCCTCACCCCAGCACACCCTTCGGGTGCAGAAGAATCGCCCCGACCTCCTCTTTATCGTGCGTTCGTGTTTTTCCCATTCCCGCTTTAAGACGAAGCCATTTTTATGCTCTTTGTAAATAAGACATATAGTTTATTGGACGTGGCGCTGGCGCTGATCACATTGTGTCGTGTTTCGCATTCATCTCTCCCTCCAGGAAACCACCGTCATCTTTTCTCAATGCCGTACGCTTACACAAATGTCTTTGTAAGCAACATAATCTTCCTTCTTTTTTTCTCTCAAGCGTCTGCAGTGGGAAAAGGCTACTTCAGTGAAGTAGTTTCTTATTCAGGTTGTTTGTATATTGCACTGCTGATAAAGATTCCCAAGGCTAATAGGGAGACAAGCTTTTCCGGCTGTTATTTTCATCTTCGCAAGCTCAGTTAGCCATTTCTGCGACACATGGCATAATGATCTACTTGTGATTACAGACCCTCTCGGGACACGTGGCTGTCACTTCGTAGTGCGTCTTGCATTGTTTGCGAGCCAAGTGTGTAGGAAGGAAGTGAATCACATACACCTCCCTCCAGAGTCCTGATCATAGGAATAAAACTCTTGTTTTGTTTTTCTAGGCAACATCTGCAGTGTGTTGAAGGTCACTGGAGAAGGCTGGGTGGACAGCTCACTCTCCCACAAGCCTTTGGTGTTACTTTACAGTAATCATTTGATTACAAATGAATAGTGTTATCCACCAAAACATAGCTTTTTCATTCTTTTGACAAAAAGTGTCCTTTTAATTTCATCAACATTTCATCATGTCGTTGTCGTTAAATCAATTTTAGCCTGGTTAAAATGGCATCTAATTTTAGATGACAAAAAAAAAAAAAAACATTTTATTTGAAGAGAAATTTAATCAAATATTCAAGCATTTACATATTACTTGTATATTACAAAGAAATGGCTTCATCGTTACGGGCTAATGGGAAAAACATACAAACACAAGTTAAAGAAGAGGTTCAGATGATTCCACTGACGAAGTGGTTTTTGGGTAACCAGAGGGAGAAGATTCCAGAACAACTTCCGTAACGGAAAGAGCATGTTCACAGCGCCACAAACACATTCTGATTAGAGCGTGACTTTGTTCAGTTTCCACATCAATTGTTGTAATATTACATTAATGTTGTTCATATATTTGGTTAATCCCATATTTTCATTAACAGTATGCCTGAAGATTATTATGCAATTTTATTTCGGGTAACACTTTATTTCGATGGACAATCTACTAACTACAAGTAACTTTGAAACTACATGTCTACTAGCAGTCATTAGAGTATTAGTAGACTGTCTGCTTAATATCTGTGAACGCTTTATTTTGATGGTCCCCAATAGACATTATACTGACTATAATTCAGTAAACTACATGTCAACTACTAACCCTAAAACCGAACCCAGACCTAGTACTCTACTAATAAGCTAATGATAGTTAGTTGAGTTACTTGTATGTTGTTGCCTCAAAGTTAAGAAATTCAAAGTTTAAGTAAGCAGAACTGGCATTTTTGTACTCATACATTTTAATTGTTCTAAACTGGAAATGTTTGAGTACACTAACTCATCCATTTAAGTTAGAATTTAATGCGAACATTTTTATTAGTGTAAACTTAGCTAGCCAAGCTAATTCAAAAGCATTAACATACATTAACCAACCACCTTTTTGGTAACTCTCTAAAAACCAGAACAAAATTGGCATAACAAAACAATAACTACTAAATCTCCCACTTAACTTTAATCTTGCGCAAACATTATATAACATTTTTAATCTTAGCATTTACCTTCTCTTTCGAGTGCCATGTGGAAAGCATGCTGGGAAATAGAATTCACTTAAACTTAAGTTCCGTCCAAATTAAAATAAATAAGTTTATAAAACAATGAAACAATTCAGTTTACTTCAAATAAATCAGTTCTGTGAACTTGAAAGAAAAAGAAAGTACTGAAAACTCATCAAAGTTCATTTGACTGAACTAATTTGTTTAATTTAAGTTTGTTCTACTCAAACCAATTGATTCTTTCGAGCGACAGGATTTTGTTGAAAGTGGAAAAATAAAGTTCTTCACCCACACAAATGTAAAAAACAAAACTCTCTGCTAATGAACATTTTCATCAGTAAAGATGCATTTATGTTTGGCAAATTAATTTTAAAAAATCCATGAGATCAGGCGAAAGATTTTGCAGCAAGTTCAGTTGATCATGCGAAATCACGCCAATGACCAACACAACGTTTCTCGGTTTAGCTGTGCTTCATTCATTGCTACCTTGTTTTCCAAGAAATTTCACCAAAATGTGACCGCACCTTAACACTTACTTCACATTTTGCTTTTCCATCCTGCCCACGTTTCAGATCATCCCTCTGGCACAATATACAGATCACAAATGGTGGCACAATTCAACACAGCTGGCCGTTCTGTATCCTGGAGTACCTGTCCAGCTATGAGTAAACATTACAACTCATCTCATACACACCCATTCAAAAGCGTCATCCAAACCTGTGCCAGAAACAACACAAACCGAACCGCACATGCAAACACATCCACACGGCAATCTAAGATGAACTCCTTCTGGGGCCCAGTTTATGTTGGCGTGCCGAGCAAAACGGAGCCAACAGAGACAGAGCAGGAGGGGGGGGGACAACATAATGTAACAATTTATCTGCGCATATTTCCCAGATTTGATGTCCAAACACTCTGTTGCAGAGTTCCCAACTATGTTGTCTCTACAGCAATGAGGCATGAATATTCAGCTAGCGGCCCGCTTAAGTGTGCGTTTTGGGTGCGTAATGACCAACCGCTCTGCGTTCGAGTTCATCCAAGTAAGTCCTCGCAATGCGGTGGCCAGAATGACTAATGGAGGTTTGAATATCTGAACTCGCTTTGTGGAGTCGCACAGGAAGATAAAAGAGAAAAACAATAACGAGAAAGTTGAGGAGAAGCGTCTGTTTTCACTTAGGTCCCCCGCGCGCCACAAACCTTCCCATTGTTGCCTGAAGGAGGCTGGCTGCGAGCATGGCCTCGGATCATAAAAAAGAAGCTGTAATTAGCTAAGTGACAATTGAGTCCGTAATAAAAGAAGGGCAGCCTGGAAGTGAACCCGAACTGTTAGCTTTCTTTCACTCTCATAAACTGACCAGAGCGTTTTGTTTAGCGTGTGGTTCTCACTGTAAACCGGCCACGGAGTGTGTGTGTGTGTGTGTGTCTGTGTGTGGGCAAGCCGTACATCCAGTTCCGGATGGCCGAGTCGGTGACTAACTGGATCTGAATCGGCTGTTCTTCCAACTCTACTAGCACATCTGCCATGCTGACTGTGCCGTTTTGTGCCATCTCAGGCATGTCAAAAAAAAAAAAAGCTCTGACATTTGACCAGAGAAATTTAGTTGGGATTTCGAACATTTTGACATCCACAAGACAAGTGCTTCTATGCGAGAGCCAAGCACAGAAGCTAGGCTTGACTTGCTGTTGATTCAGATGTTCTTGTAAACACAGCAGCGCGGGGCAAAAAAAAGTGCTGGCATGTCAGAATTTTTTCCTTGCCTTTTGTGAAGGGCAATAACACTGCTGCCAGTGGGAGGAATCCAGTCAGGATGAGCTCTGCTGCATTAATGGGGGCTTTGTTTGTTGTTTTACTCACCCTGGCTTTCCTGAGATGCACACTTCTGTACGAAAAACATTCCTTGGACTCGTTTTGTGTTTTGTTCACACTTGCAAAAACAAACGCCGTGGTTAATCCTTCCAGTAACATGGGTATCAAGATGGGTTCAACAGTTTAGCGATTGTGAGGAAACCCTAAACCTGAATAAAAGCATGATGCCTAATGCACATTTACTCTAATGGCTTCATGCGGCGAGATGCACAAAACAGGGCTTAGCGTTGGTTTAAAGGATTAGTTCAGAATTAAAATGTCCTGATAATTTACTCACCCCCTCGTCATTCAAGATGTTGATGTCATTTCTTTATTCAGTCGAAAAGAAATTAAGGTTTTTGAGGAAAACATTCTAGGATTTTTCTCCATTTAGTGGACTTAAATGGGATGAAGGTCCAAATTGCAATTTAGAAAATGACAGATCGTTTTGCTAGATAAGACCCTTATTCCTCGTCTGGGATCATTTACAGCCTTTTGAAGAGTCCTATCCATCCATCCATCTCCATCCATCCATCTATCCATCCATCTATCTCCATCCATCCACACATCTGTCCATCCAGCCATTCATCCTTCCATTCATCCATCTGTCTCCATCCATCCATCCATCCATCCATTTATCCTTCCATCCATCCATGTATCTCCGTCAATCCATCCATCCATTCATCCTTCCATTTATCCATCTATCTCCGTCCATCCATCCATTCATCCTTCCATTTATCCATCTATCTCCATCCATCCACCCATCTGTCCATCCATCCATTCATCTTTCCATTTATCCATCTATCTCCATCCATCCATTCATCCTTCCATCCATCCATGTATCTCCGTCCATCCATCCATTCATCCTTCCATCCATCCATGTATCTCCGTCCATCTATCCATCCATTCATCCTTCCATCCATCCATGTACCTCCGTCCATCCATCCATTTTTAATAAAATAAATGCTATCTTGGTATGTAAGTATGTAAGAGACTTTTTAAAACTTTTAAATAGTTTAACATGAACCAACCATGAGCAATACATTTGTTATTGTATTTATTCATCTTCGTTAACGTTAGTTAATGAAAATACAGTTGTTCATTGTTTGTTCATGTGAGTTCACAGTGCATTAACTAATGTTAACAAATGTAATAATGTATTTATAAATGCTGAAATTAACATTAAGAAAGATAAATAAATGCTCTATAAGTTAGTTCATGTTAACTAATGAACCTTATTCAACAAGTGAAGTCTTCAGTGAAGTTTTAAGGCACACAAAAATCATGTAGCTCTAACCCTGGGCTCTTAATAAGTGGTGTATCATTAGTGATCTTTACCAAACAGATTAAATCTACACAGTCAAAGTGTGCTGGTTTGCGTCTGGGCGATGTTAATGGGACTATAGTGATGATAGAGTGGCAGCTCTTTAATTTTTCAAACTCGGGGAGAGGCTAGGTTCAAACTCAGGAAGGTTCATTTGGAGGCTGCGCTGCTAAAGAAGGAAACTCAGAGTTCGTGGTCACTGCAGTGCATTCGTTCATGCTCTTTCAAACATGTGCAAGCAGTTCTGCCCATTTAAATCCAATTACAATCTCAACCGGTCGTCATGGGAACCACCTGTGATAAACACCCCAGCACATAATGGCCCCAAACTATTTCCCAAATTATAGGCGCCCTCAATCAACACAACGAATTAGTTCTTTTCCCTTCACTCTGCTTCTGTACAGCAGGATACTCTATCTGAGCGCTCTTTCTCCTGAGACACATCTTGGCTGAGTCCAGAATGCAGATCACTGTGAAGACTTGAATGAGGGACCAATGCACACATTTTGCATGTTAGCAATTATAGGTCTTGTGAACGAAAATGCAGATTGAGTATTTGAACAGAATTTCTTCTTTTGCCATTTCCGCAAGAGCCGTCACAACCATATCTCGACTTTGGCCAGCAGCTATTATGTTTTATAAAGTCAACATGAAATTACGTTAGCAACTCATTTTACTTTCGTTATTTGGAATATTTTGGAATAAGCCCTCTACTTGGATTGGAAATCGGCAGTTCAGCCCTACCAGAATGGCGTAAAATGGTAGGTTAAGAAATAAGATGGCTTTGTGAAGTCAGGCGGTTATGAGCAGGTTATGACACTTTGTTTAAACATTACAAAGATAAACAAATACATAAATTAGTAACTTTTATTAACTTACTGAATAGCAATGAAACATGCATTAAAAATCAGGAACATGTCCTAAAAATTAGGGCTGCGGCTGATTTTGGTACTCGATTAATCTGTCGATTATTTTCCGATTAATCGGATGAATTAATCCATCTGTTTGACACACACGCATTCATTGACGCTCACTGACAGATGCTTGCTGTCAGAATATGCAAAATGGAAATACTTGCGGGACTTTACAGACAAGAATAGGTGGCATTAAACAGCACACGCATCCAACAAAGCACAAGAATGGAAGACTCAGTAAACGATTATTCTTTTGTTTAAAGCGCTTAAATATAAAGCATTCTCATGTTTCAGACAACTTGAATCATTTCTCTTTCCTGGAGCAGCTCACTCCGTGTCCTCTGCTATTTTTTGTCCACAGAAACAGGTTATTCAATACTGTAAAGCAACACGATTGGTTTAGCGAGCAGACACGACTAATCGATAATCAGATTCGTTGTCGATTATTTTCATTATCGATAATAATCGTTTTTATCGATTAGTTGTTGCAGCCAAACTAAAAACTAAATAGGAATCACTAAAAATTGATTTCTTGTTGACTTCTCTGAACATGTGGACTGCTTTTAAATGAATTGTCATTTTATCAACATCATTTACACAGGGTAACATGAAATCAATAACGAAATAATGATCATAATTAATCCTGCCTCAAGTTATAGAGTTATGAGGATTCAGTGTCAGATAATCAATGGAACTGCAGTGAAGAGGTGAAGAAGTGGAAAACCTACTCTAAAACAATGTCTGTGGAGTGCAGATTTATCTTATCATACTCAATATTGAAAACATCTGGTACTTCTATTAGGAGATGGCACATATTGTTAGGTTAATTTTTAACAATCAGGCTTTTCTAAAACGAAGACAATCAATAGTTTACTCTACGCTAGTCAGCGACCTGCGATGCTCTCTGGCGGGTCTGTGGAGGCGTGCGTGAGCGACAACGATAGCAGAATCCCAACAGTCACAGCGGTGGAGCTTTAGGAACACCGGGTGGATCTGTGGGCCCCACACCACGCAAGAGATTTACTCACGCTACAGACCTGCCACATCTCCCCCATAAATACAGCAAACTGTGTTCCCACGGGCCACCAATTCTCTGAGTCAACCTGTCATCCAGACCACCACATCTCAAGCGTCTGATTGAGGCACAAACAGTGTCCAGGGAAAGGATATGATTCCACAACATGCTGTGAGAGTGGGGAATGTATAACGAGACTATAAGTCAACAGCCTTCGGTGGAAATGACTTTTTTACCTCTCGGATTCAGCAACTGACCATAAATTTCTACGGTTTCACAACTGCAAACATACTGCCACTGGATTTTGCATGGTCTTCGCAGATTGTGCCTTTTATAAACCACAGAGGAAACTAAACAAACTTATTTCACATAATCTTGTGCCAACAATGTGAGAAGGAGGCCTTAAGTGTGTCTAAATTTACTAACTAACCATTCCCCCCATCGTGCATATTTTCCTTTATTTGGATGCTAAATTGCTTACACATGTAATGGGATATTTCGGTGCACACAACATACATATAAACCTCTTGTCCAATAAAATATACTGCCAGCAGATTTTGAGATTTCGCCTACAGCTGCAAACGACACATTGTGGTGTAGGAGAGAATCTGGCTGCTGACTGAACCTGAACATCTGCATACAGAAGATATTCCTGCTCACATCTTTCAATAGTTCAAAAAAAGTTTACTTACTGGTAGCAATTTATAGGCAGGTATGTACTCTGAAGTCGTGTGCTTTCATACTGTATTTGATCAGTAGCGTTTCAGTAACTGGGCACATTTCTAAACTTAAATGCAAGTCACATTCCTGATGAAAACAAACATCTTAAAGACAAAAATATGGATAAACCCAGGCGTTGGGTTAAATTTTTAAACCAATGGTTGGGTTTGTCCATATTTGACCCAAATTTGGGCTAAAACAACCCAGCATTTTTTTTAGAGAGTAGCCTAAGCATGTTTGCTGGTCTCCCATCTCTGGCCAGTCTAGTTTTAGAGGGGATTTGGGCACTTTTCAGCTGGTGAGGCTGGGAGACTTGCTTAAACCAGCCCAGCAAAATAAGTCACAATGTGCAAATTTTCAAAAATGTGTTATTCTCACAATCTCTATAACAAAAACCTTCAAAAAGATGTATGATTTGTTGGAATCCAACAGCAGTCAGCAAAGTCAATTTTGAGAAAAATGGAGTTAAAGTTTTCTGAAGGTTCCAAAACTAAATCATCAAGCAATCATACCTTAAAATCCCTGGTAATACCACCAAATTTGGCACGAAGCAAGTCAAAACCCATATCTATAGGAAAAATATATACATATCCAACATGATTCCACAATTGTTTGATTAACATTAATGAAACAGACAGTCTACATATTGAAACGCTTCAGATCAGCTTCAGCCATCGTTTTGTTTTCATCAGCATTAGTTTGAAAATCACATTTCATTGGTTCAGACTCATACCATATTCACAATATAGGAAATAAAACGATACCAAACTTGTGCTGAATGAAAGCGCCAGTCGTCCAGGAGCAAGCAGAGAAAAATGGCATTTTTCATGGACAAGAGAAAGGTACTCCTCTCAGAAAACATATAAATAAAGATACTTTTAGATGTTTAATTGCTATTTGGGGCATTGGGATTGCTAGACGAGGGCTTAATGAACAAATTTTTCGAAAACCTAAAATTCGACAAAATTGACATTTTTCTCTTGTTTTGCCTGGAGCTCAAAATTAGCCCATGCGCATTCCGACTCATTTTGCCAGCACGGCAATATATATATATTTTTTTTTCCAACTGTTTATTTCACACTTTCAACAGCATTCTCTCAGACTTTGTAGCAGTTTTATGAAACAAAGCTATCCAGCTTAATTCCTTCACCAACACATTGTAAACAGGTTTATTTATTCATTCCTCCTGTCAGCAGAAACAGAAAGTGCTGCGTGGGCAGTGACTCAGGCAGATGTCCGCTTTGGTTTTTGTCTGACCCACATGTACGTGGTTTCCTCGAGGCTGACAAGGTTAAGACGCTACCGGCGAATGCCACTGCCTTCGTCTAAGAGCAGCACAGCAGGCCATTAACATTTCTCCGGTAGTGGAGAATATTAGCTTCCTCGCAGTGACCTGCCTTTGGGGTCTTAGCTCACCCATATCCCACTACCAGGTCCAAACTGTGAATTTCAAACTCCCCCGGTGTACATCAATCAGCTCACGACCCTGGGAAACCAGCGTAATTCAAGAAAAAAAAAAGTTAAGCTTTCTGTATATAGTTGGCTTTCTGTCAGGACTCCAAAGTCTTTGTAGCTTGTATTTATCTAAATATGTCTTTGGAGTAAATCACAAAGCTGTCTAGCTTTTTGAAACCGGCTGAGCACAGCCCTATTTTGGAAGACGCTTGGCTGGATTCAGAGAGGGTTCATTTCTCTGAAAACAATCAGCAGGCCACTTCTGAAAGCCCTGAGCCAGAGCTTCATGGTTTATGTGCTCGGGGCATGTTGAATTATTAGCCAGCTATTGTGGGTAGACAAAGCTTGCATCGCTTTACACGGCAATTTAATGACATAGAGTTACAGTATTATCCCTTATTACTCGATAATCACCCTTTATACAGCAGCAGAACCCAACTGCTTGTTTTTATTATAGCTTTTCCGGACCCAAATATTTCAAGGAATAGTTCACCCAAAAATGAAAATTCTGTCATTATTTACACACCCTCATGTCAGTCCTGACCAGTCATTATAATGAAAGTGAATGAGGGCTGGGATTGTCAAGCTCCAAAATGACAAAAAAAGCACAGTATAAGTAGTTCATATGAATCATGCACTATATTTCCAGTCTTCTGAAGACATTATGAAGAGGAATATACTGACAGTCCATCCTAGCTCTCTATTCATGAGTATTTGTGGGAGAAATAGTGATTTATGGGAGAAATAGTGATTTTTGTAATGTTCAAGGTTCAATTTGGTCAATTTGACCCGTTTAGATGTTCAAGTTGTTGGAAATACTGGTTAACCTATGTTTTTTTTCTTGATATTTTGTGACTTTTTCTCATTTATCATCATGAACACGCATGCAAAGTTTCAACACGCTGGTGTTTTTTGACATATACAAACAAAATTACTGTTACGTTCGTGATGTTCACCGGGTCAATTTGACCCGTATATTTTAACGCTCTAAAGCAACTGTACCGACCCAAAATAATAACATTTCTTGGTTATATTTTGTTATTTTATTTTTTTACCACCTTATGAAGCTAAAAAATGAGGTTTTCCACACTTGTTTCAATACAGAAAAATGTTTTAACCAGCACCATGTGTGTGAAGTTCATATCCAGAAAGCTCACACTAGCTCATCATGTCAGAAGAAACTTCTTGACTTTATGAAATGAGTTTACAAAACAGCCAACTTAGGAAAAGTACATATTTTCATTATACAGCTACATTTAATTGTTCAGTTACGATGTACTAGGAAAAAAAAAGTAAAAAAAAATGTATTTATTGTATTTAAAAATGTACTGTTTATGTTCAAATTTTGTCAAAACAAATCAGTTTTAAAAAATGGTTAAAAACATTTTCATTAAATCATATCTTCAGATATTTATTTTTCGGAATATTTGACAAATGTTGATATTAAAAGTTTACAGTTTGTACCTGAATCTGTTGTTTTTCATAGTGTAATTTTTGAGGAATTGTATTGAATCCAATTAGGGTCAATTTGACCTGCTCCATAACGAGTGAACACAGAAATCCAACAGCGCATAAGGATTAAGAACACCTTTTTTGATTCAAATACATTTGTTTTCCACTTGCAACAACCGTTCAGTGAGTTTGAATCAGTCAAAAAATTAATTTTAATTAATTTTGAGTCTCTAAATGGAAAGGAAGATGTTTAGTGAATAGTGAATATAAACTTACATTTCATTTAGTGGACTTTGAATATAACGCATCTGTCGTATTAACTGCTTTTATGGCACTTTTTATGGTTTTTAAGCTTCAGTCGTTGTTCTTGTGCAAGTGCAACCAGCGCGTTCTACTAAAATTCTCCTTCTGTGATACACAAAAGAAAGAAAATCATACAGGTTTAGAATGATATTCCAAAACTCAAGGGTTAATTAGTCATCAACCAATCACTGAAGATGTCATTACAAGACTTTAAAAGCACAGCACACAGCAATTGTTTTTCGAATCATGCAATGGAAAGCTCATGACGGGAAGCAAAGAGCTAAATGTTTTCAGAGAGATTGCAGACTTCTGCAGTCATGTTTGAGATCCAGTCTGGAGCTGAGAGATGGTTTGTGTGTGCTACACTGAGAAGGCCACTTGATGTGTGGGAGAGCGATTTGTTTCTGATAAATAAAAGAAAACAAACGCTCAGAAGGAACATAAACTTGTCAGGGAAAGGAGAAAAACAAAAGACGTATTTCATGACGCATAAACTAGGGAGGGTAAAATCACTCCAAACTCAAACTCAATCAATCTATGAAGTTATGAAAGGCTATCGGTGGTCATTTCATGCTGGCTAACTGCTCGCCTCTGCCGGGGTAATTGCACCCGGAAGATTAAAGAGGGAAAGTTTAAAATTGGCTGAGGGGAAGGGGACATAAGACAAGATGATGCATTCTGCTTTCCTATTCCTCTTAATGCACCAATCACATGCAACCTGAGCTTGGGGTAATGGCAGGGAGTGACTGGGTCTCATGGGTATCACTGACCGAAATATTCTACATTACCAGCGCAGAGGTCTGTCTCCGAACAGGAACTGAAGTTAATATAGGGGCCCATTTAGCTGCACCGTTAATAAATAGGAGCAGGCATATTCAGGACTGCCTTCTAATTCATCATTCGCGTTTCATTATTCGGTTTCAACAGCTAGACAGAAGGATCTAGCTTTCTAAGAACAGGGAAAGGGTGGGAGAGCATCTAGAAACCTGACCAAAGCCCCGAGTGTATAAGCACACTTGCATTGAATATGAGGTGCACACAGTGAAATCTGTAACTGTAACCACAGTCTTTCCAGAGCGCTGACCGCAAATGGCCTCCGGCAGTCGTTACCGCACACGTCTCTGCAGGGCTTTTCCCCCACGACCCACAGACATGTCTTTCTTGGTATCTGTGGGCCAACGGCTACCGTCCTCTCTCTCTTTCCTTCATTATTCATCCGCAACGCCCTCTGCTCCCTTTCCATTCCACGCCGTCCTCAGTCTTACTCAGCATTAAGCGTGCTCCTTACCTTTCCCTGACCCCTGTCAGTGTTTCCAATCCTGCCGGCCACGGTCGCTCCGCCTAACCCTTGCCGAATGCGACACGGTCGGCTTGCTTTCCCCAGCTGGCCGGGCTTGAGGTTTTTAATGGGAAGGTTACGGGTGAAGCCGTTCATATCACACTAATGTCAACTTGCGTAATGAACCCTGACAAGGGAAGGTTACGAGTCCTGCCATAAACCACTCCCGCCCTGGACAACCTTCACCAGGCGTAGTCCAGTTTGCATTTAGCAAATGTTAAAATGAGAGGGAATAAACATGCTGTACTTTAAATTTGCTGTTGGAAAGGAGAAGAATACGTCCTCAGTCCATTGCCAGTTCCTCAGTGGATTAATTATAGACAACTATCAAATTTATATAATTATTGCATTAATGTTTTCATGAACCTAAGGATGCAAGATATTTTTTAGTTATGAATGCCCTATTTTTATGGCGTCATCTAAAGTTAATAATAATAAATAATACATTTAATAACAGTTAAATGTAATCTTTGGCAAATTTCAAAAATAATATCCATTTTCATACAACGTTGTAATGCCTAAAGTAAGTTGTACCATTTATTAATTTTAGATTTTGAACATCTTATTTTTAATGTATTTAGACAAACTTTGTTATTTTATTATTGTTATCAGCCATTATTGATTCTAAAATAATTATTAGTTTATCTGTATCAGCCAACTGGAATTTCTAACTTCGATACAATACTTTGAAAAATATTGATATTCCATACCATTTTCGAAACATACAGATATTTTTATTATTTTATTATCATAAATTTTTGATAATTTGGGTAATTTTGTAGCGATAGCTTACGCACAGCACAGGGAGACTTTATTTGAGACTGAACTAAACTGATTTTAAAAAAGAGAGAGACAAGTAAACAGTCAGTCATAAAATAAGAACAAATAAACAAATTGCAAACGATATCACAAATAAATAGATTACAATAAAGAGAGTTTTTCAGGTGGGTCTAACAGTAGGCAGATAAGAAACACTACAGAAATTAAATATAATGTAATTACATGTAAAAAACACTAGTCTTCATTGTAAAAATTTAATACAAGTTTATTATGCTGCTGTCACTTTAAGAGTTTACAGACAGATCCATATATACACGAATGCACAGCATGTTCTGTCTTTCTCAGCTATTTACATTCCCAGACTGACTTTTTACCTGAACACTCACCAAGACTGGCATTTCGACATAATGCTGTGTATATTTGATCATTTAAGTGCAATACGCCTCGAAAAGCAACTCAATTTGGACTTTGTTTGAGATGTGGCTTCATGTGTGCGCTCCACTTATACAGATCAGTGTTGAGCATGAAACCTGAATGAGTAAAATTATCCAGCACTATTCAACCGAAGCGAATGAGACGAGTGAGTGACAGAAGGTTCAAACTGTAAATCCACCGTCGGAGAGAAGAGGGAACGAGAACACACAGCTGGTATTGGGGTATCGATACTGCAGAAAAAGAGCATTGGAACCAAATCGAAACATCAATATTTCCGACAACACTAACCAGAGCATCCTTACATGAAACTGCAGAAATTGGTTTGGAAATGAGACTGTCATTTTCGATCATAATCTTTATAATAAAGCTATAAAATGCATGTTCTATGAGGTGCTGACCGTAAAAAAGATTTGTAGTGGCGACTGCTGTGACCAACCATGTGTCATACAGGATATCAGCAAATGTAATAGCTTGTGAATGATGAGCAAAGAGCAGCAAATGATGAGAAAGCCAACCAGTCTGATCTTCACCGCCTCATGGAAACATTTTTAGCAGAACTTAATGGTGCTCTGGAGCGACTACCGTGTCACAATCGGCTTCATGTAAACACTTGTAAAGCTTAACCTTTGCTCCGGCACGGGCCTGACCTGAACGCGCTAGTTTCATTGACGATTCATAAATGAAGTATTCCCCGACCGCTGAGCCAAAAATGTCCCTGATTCAAAGCAGAGCAGGAAAATATTCCGAATAAGAATGTCGTTTATCCAAGGAAAATATTCCCTCCAGCACACCTTCTCCTCTCCATCAAGAGCACGGGGAGAGGTTGTGTCACATTAAGCTTGGCTCGGACCCCTGGTCCACCTAAAAGAATCACATCTGGACGGGCTGAAGGAATAACACAGAATATCCCTGCACTGACAGTGTCCTTTAAACAGTGTTTGGGAAAGTCAAATATTTAAGCAAGATCCTTTCCAGTACAATGATCAAAATTCAAACAGTGGGAAGTTCGACCGCAAGCTTTTCCAGGCACGGATATCAAAGGGAAGAGATGACTTACAGGCGGCCCAACTTGGGTGTGGATTGGAACAGCAGCTCCGGCAGGACCTGCAGCCGGTTCCGGTTCAGGCGGCTGTGAGGAAGAGAGGACAGGGGAAGGGCAAGAGTTAGCGTGGTCAAAACTTCAGGAGGGAAGAAACGAAACATAAGATGCTGTGAGAATGACCTTACGCAGAGCTCAGATCAGTGGGTGTGTGTTTGTGTAGTTAGACTATCCGAGGCAATGAGAGAGTGAAAACCAGGGAAACAAAGATGGAAAGGTTGTTTGACTTGCACGTCGACATGCACGCATCTGAATACCGAGATGGATGAGACAACAAGGCAAACACAAACGGACAGACCAATCCATCTCCGATCCATTAAAGAAACAAGTCGGGTCAGCCTTGCTATCAGCATCACGACAGGCCAATAGCTACATCCTGAGGTTAGGAGTCACATCTGTGCAGGGGCTGATGGGAAATAAATGTACTTCCTCTGAAGATGGCCTAGGTTATCTACAGTTGTGCTCTTTAAAGACTATTATCACTCACATGAGCCTGGCCAGACGGACTGTGGGATTTGGTAGGATGACCCTTATCACAGGAGTGTGTGTTTTGATGATAGCATGCAGGGTCACGGAGCAAACCAAAGGTATGTGGAGGAGGAACATTACGTTTTTGGAGGATCTACAACCTGCAGGCTTCAAGTAGACTCATTGTACAAGAGAAGAGTTTGTTTTCTTATAGTGAGGCTTCAACTACAGACATGAGCTAGACAAATCTACCATCACCTTGAAATCAGTGTTGTGTAATAACTGATTACATGTTAAATTATCAGATTTTAAAAATGTAGTACTTGTAATTAGAATAAATTGTGTTTTAAAATACTCGTAATCAGACTACATTTACTTTTTATTGATGATATGATTACATATTATTTACACAATAGGAGCAAATCATTCATAAATTTGATTCGCCCTAATTCTTCTTTTTCAGGTTTTACAATTTCCTTTCTAAAATAACATATTGCATGAATACGTTTAGAAAGTCTTTGTTTGTAAAACTGCACACACAGACTCTTTGTATTTTTATATTAATATGGCGCACTGTTATCCAATTCAATAAATGTGTACGGTCTAAAATAATCTGAAACTGAGCAAAAATAGCCTGATTATATTACCTTAAATGTGTAATGTAATGGATTGTTACTAACAACAATTTTTGTTGTGTAATTTGGAATACGGACTACAATTTGTAAGTGGTCTACCCAGCAATTGTGCAACAAAAATATGTGGGTTTATTTAGAATTTATTCAGAAATACAATCACTTTTACATACATGCTGGATGATGAGCATGTCTGTAATTTCTGAATAAAAATTCATCTTGATATTTTTAATCAAATAAATGCAGCCTTGGTGAGCATAGAAAACATTCAAACACACACACACACTGTATATATATATGTGTGTGTGTTTGTGTGTGTGTGTGTGTGTGTGTGGGCGGGTATTCCCTACATTATGGGGACATCCCCACAGGTATAGTAATACTAGTAAATTTTGATCTTGTCGGGACATTGTTTTGGTCCCCATGAGGAAACAAGCTTATAAATCATACAGAATTATCTTTTTTGAAAATCTAAAACAGCAGAACATTTTCTGTGATGGGTAGGTTTAGGGGTAGGGGTAGTGTAGGGGGACAGAATGTACAGTTTGTACAGTATAAAAACCATTACGCCTATGGAATGACCCCAAAAAACATGAAAACACAACATGTGTGTTTGTGTATGTGTGTGTGTGTGTGTGTGTGTGTGTATAGCGAAACAAAAAAGAAGAATATATACAATTATCAACCCCAAACCTTAAATAGTAGTGATTTAAAAAAAAACATGTGTAGACTAACATTAGAAAAAAACTAGTAACGCTTTAGTTTAGGGTCCAATTCTCACTATTAACTAGTTGCTTATTATAAAATATGTATATTACTAGGATATAAGCTGTTTATTAGTACCTATAAAGCATATATTACTTCTTCATTCTCTACCAAATACCTAAACTTAGCAACTACCGTAATAACTATTAATGAGAAGTAATTATGAGTTGATTGAGGCAAAAGTTAATAGTGAGAATCACCTCATCTAAAGTTTGACTAAAAAAAAATATGTAAAAATGTTGTTTTTTAAAACTATATGAACAAACACGAAATACAAATAGTGCATTCCTAAAATTTTGGCACATGTAAGTAAAATGAGACTTCAAATGAAGATTGCTTTTCTTTATCATGGCTACTCTTCTTTGTCATTGAGTTAAGTTCAGATCCTTTGATGTGTACCTCAAAACTTGACCGTGATTTATAAAGTAGGCCATCTATTTTTTAGCACCATGTAAAGTCCCAACATGCACCATGAAAACCTTTGTGTTTTTTCTGTTTCTGTATCGTTAATTCTTGCTCTCATAGAGCGGTCAAGCTATTTATACATCCGCTGGGTTACAACAACAACAACAAAAAGTCACACTCCAGTGTCAGATGGAGGGAATGCTTGCGGACACACTGGCTGTCGAGAGTGGGTCATTGAGTTAAATGCTGTGAAATTCCAAATACGAGTGATACATTGAGGAATGTAGATCTCAAGACCCAGATAAACCAGACCCACAAACCCACCACAGAGACAGATTCTTCAGAGGCGGTAAACAGACTGACAAACTTCGGTTCTCCTCATGATGGCCGCTGATTTTGATGTACGTTCATCGCTAACACGTGGCGGCAGCTGCCGACAGAACCGCGCAAACATTTACAAGGAATGAAACGCACTGAGACGTTCACACATAAACAAACTCGAGGATGCTAACACAGGCAAACCGCGGTCCAGACATTCTTTGACCTTGTCCAACTGCAGTAATAGCTAGCATGTTTGGTCTGACCCAATGGTCAATTTCACTGGGAAGTGTTAAGATTCTCACCAGAAGAGAGCAAATGGCCGCACTCCAGATGTCAGGGGCCAAACAAGCACGTAAGGACTTAAAAAAGGAAAGTTATGGAGGTCACCTCAAAAAATTCTCAAAGTTCCTTTCGTGCTTGTGAAGATGTTTCAGATTAAAACCGACAAGGTCAATGTGTTGCTCATAAACAGCTACAAATTCTTTTGTCCGAAACACACAGACAGAAACATGTGGAATATGTATCATGACAGCAAGCATTTCTTCTATTTTTCTACTTACATTCTCTCAAGCTGTCTGAGTTCCTGAAACGCTCCTCTTTCGATCACACTTATTTGGTTGTTCTCCAGATGTCTGTGGGGGGGGAAAAAAAAAAGAGAACTTCATTATCCAATTATCTCCAACTTCATCTGACATAGAGCAGCGTCTCTGACTGATTGAAATGACAGTTGAAAGAGGAGCAGGACCAACAGTGACTGATAGGCAAACAGCCTTTTTCTCACGAAAACCAGAGCAGATTTCTCTCTGATTTTATGAAGTGTGCGGTTGCCTCAGCAGACCCTCGTTCGTGTCCAGCGAGCCTGTGACGACGTTCCGGAGGGTATTTCAGAGCCTGAAGACTTTGTCATATTCCAGGGCCCTTAAAATTTTCCAGATGCTTTACAAAGACAGCACATCTCCATGGATATTTCTTGTTTATATTTGAGTCTCTTTGAATTGGAACAAACGCGCAGACGCACGCAGAGAACGCACACGGCCACTAAATTATATTCGGCACCGGATAATACAAGCAATCCTCCAAAAAGAGAAGTGGACTCTAAAGTGGACTTCCGCTTTCTGGGGTTATGAATGATGTTTTTAAAGCAAATGTTTAGACACGCAACTGTTTTTACAGCCATAATCCATGTTTTGTCATATCATGTTGTCAGGAAGAGATGAGACACTTGGCTACGCTGAAGGACTTTTTACGAATACCGCAGCTTTAAGGCACGATCCAGCACGGCGAGGCCAGAAACACAAGCGATCAGGGTGAGGCTAAATTGATTTCTTCGTAATAATTGCATTCTTTGCTGATAGCAAACATATCATACGGTCTGCGTATAACATAAATTTAAGTCTGAGTAACTATCTGGCTCATTCTTACAAATGGGGGATCAACCCCACCGTGGTTTATGTATTCGCATTAAACCTAATCCCTTTCGATTCTGAACAGATGGGTTTTGGTGTGTGCTGAAGAATAATAACAGTTGGGGTTTTTTCAGCATCTCTCCTTCATTCTGTTCTTTGTTTTTATCATCTTTACAGAAATGTTTTGAAGTTGTGCATAGAAACATATGGGACACAGGCAAACACCTATGCTTTCACAGGGCCTGACAAGGAGAGTAGAAGACCTCTCAATTGAAAGGGTGAAGCAAGACACATGGTATTGCTGGAATAGTCTTTGTTATTCTTGCCTTAAGCGTTAAACCAAGTGCTGGTTTATAGGCTGGTCCCAGGTCAGTGCAGATGGCGCTGCCCTGAGGACTTTAGAATGGGAACGATCTATGACCCAAGGTGAGGTCGATCTTTAATTTCAATACTTAATTATTGTTCGGTTATTAGAAAAAAAATTATATAATAATATAATACAATATAATATTTTTTAAACAAAATTGCTCAGTGCTTATGAATATTAAAGGCACCGGTTAAAGTCACATGGTGCAAACAACATGTAGACACATGCAGGAAAAAAAACAACAAACAAAAAAAAAAACTCATTTCTGTTATGACTTTTTGATATTTATGAATTTATAATTTGGATATACTTTTAAAAATTGTGAAAAAATATATCTTTTTTGAAAACAAAGAAACTACAGTGCAACTGGCACTTCTGCAAAAAAAAATTTAATGTTAAAAATTCATATAATAATAATAATAATAAAAGTCATGTGGTACAACCAACATACAGACACATACAAATATAAAACTTCTTCTTTTTTTATGGAATATTTACATAACGTGCAAAAAAAAATTGTAGGCTAAATCATGCGCCCGGTTTACTAATTCATTCCCTCGATTTGCTAAACCATGCAAACAACTTATAAATCAAGGGAATGAAATAGTAAATCATGCACACAATTTACTTTTTTTGCCCTGCATGTCATGATCGCGCACAGGAAACTGAATTGACCCTTCGCAAAGACCCGCCCCCTTTAGTTACTGTTGCTATATCCAGCCATGCGCTCTCACGCCACACATCATGTTCTCACGAGGTGAAAAATACATTACGGAGCAAAGAGGACACTGACAACGCGTCAACAGACATGTGAAACAGTGTCATATTTAAAATATTGTCATTTTTTAAAGAAGTTTAATCAATAAATAGCGTCTAGTGTGTGTTTAATGTGTGGTGACAGATCGCTGTAGCTCCTCGTGAACCGATCATCTCTTCATACTAGTTCATTTATAGCATCAAATAAACATGAATGAACATCAGAAGGAATGTTGTTTCAAGCGTGGAAAGACGTTCACCAACGTTAATCTACTAACTCCCCTGACCGCTTTGACGGACAAAATGGCGGATTCGGGGTTATGATTGGTCAGATCGCCTGTCAATCAAACTGCCGGCGACGGGTCAATTGAGCCCTCTTTCATGTCGTCACGTTTTTTCACATTTATCCATATGTCTGCTCATCTCTTTCTCCCAGTCGTTTACATTTTTGAACGTTTCATGAGACATGTGGCAAGTGTATTCTAACTGGGTAGATCAGCACATTACAATTCATTCAAATGTGTGCATCTGCCACGCAGGACAGGATCTCTTCCCAAATCATCCCTAATATTTTCATCTAGTTTTTCGTCCAAGTTTTCATCGTTCAGAACTGGTTTTTAGTCATCTAATTTTTGAAAATTATTCGTCAACAAAATTAACAGCATATGTCACAGGGTAAAGCCTGTGCATGGAGAGCGCATAGGAGAGATTGGAAGCTTGTCAGACGGAGCGAGTCTTCCAGAGAGATAAGGGGCACAGGTCCCAGGGAGAGGCTGCTTTTGGTGCATGCCATGGCCGTTAATCACAAACCACCTGAAACTGCCTCGGCGCTGCCCGCCAGCCACCGCCTCTGCTCTCTTGGGCGTTTATTTTACTCCTCTTTTTTTCACTTGTTTATTTTTATCTCCATTCCTCTCTTTTTACAGGCCCTCATTCAGGAAGAAAACAGCACGGAGAAACACATGATTACAGTCATTAAGCTGCAAGAACACTTTCTCTAACCCAACTTGCTAGATCACGACTGCCCCGCGCCTCTCCAAGGAGCCGTCCGTCATTTTTATTTTTTTTATTTTAAAAGTTCACGTTTCTGTTATGGAATACATCGTTACGTATTCTTCAAACTCGAGAACAAGTTTGAAGATTGACTGCATCTAAGGCAATGACTTCATGCGAGGTTCAGTCAAAGGGTCATGTTAAACGTGTCGGATTTACTCAGCTTAAATGTCAGTTTGTTTTATTATGACTTGTGCCGTAATCCTCCCGGCTTTCAGCCTCGAAACCTTTGATGGCTTTGACTGTAAAGACAACACGGAAGAGGAGGGGCACTTGGGAGTTAAAGGAAGGATTAGCCATAAGAGCGAGAGATACTGAGTGACATCTTACAGCACTCGTAGGTTCTTGAGGCCAGTGAAGTCCACTTTGGTGATCCGGGTGATGTTATTCCTGTCCAGATCCCTGGAAAGAAACAAAAAGAAAGGAGAAAGAAGTTAAAAGCTTTTCATTTCACTTATGCTTTCAAACATGATTTTTCAAGTCTGTAAACAGAGAATTTAAATACAGAGACTCGCAGCAGATGCCCGCAGGGCAACGCTGTTCAAAGCTGGCATCTGCCAGGGAGAATTAGTGCCATGCTGCAGGTTACTGAGTCTGAGAGGCCGACTTCAGCTCTGCCAGCCTGCCTCGTATTCACCGCGCTGGAGGCGACTCACTTTCACCATTCTGCTATTGAACTCTAAACGTTCCCATACACGCATTCTCGTCACGTCAGCGTACACCTGCCCTTTTCTGTTTTGTCTACACCATGAGTGTATACAATGCAATTCTTTTCTTTCAATATACTTCCATACAAAAAAAAAGACAGCTAAAGGCTCATATTTTGTTCTGTATGTAAGCAAAGCGAATGAGACGTGGGAAGAAACTGCTTGAGAGAGAGACGGATCGCATGGAAACAATTTTGTTTGGAAAACTCAACTCTTCTCGCAACTGAGTGAATTATATATTACCAAACTAAGTATTTTTCCACTCCAGTCAATATCTTATACTTTTCCCAGACTGTTATTTTATCGGTTGTTTTAAGCGTGTCTAAAACTGTATACATTCGCTGAAATGAGCACACGGGCCTATATGGATGTGAACCGAACTTCCTCTGCCGGCGCTGTTTACTGGAGCGCCGCCACACTGAAAAGATTAACGTTGAGAAATATACAGTGACATGTAATGACACACGCGTACACTTACACACTAACATCGGGCCGTCTCAGTGTGTTTCTCATAATATACATAAACATTTATAAATCTGATTTAAAGCCATATTGGATTTCAAAAGATTTCCCCAGAACCACAAAACGCACATCAAGCGGACTAATATGAGCCATATAGGAAACATATTACAGGGGACAGGCCATTTACAGGCCCTGGATTCCATAACATGGTCCTCTTTTAGATGGCGGCAGCATTTTTGAGCATCAAGTGTGTGTAAAAAAAAAAAGCTGTCTAGGTAGGCAGCACACTTGGTTTAGAGACAAAGCCCTCGTCTGCTTTGAAAACTGAACATGACAGTATTTCTCAAAGATAAGGAAATGTGAATTACCTGATTGATAATAATAATAAAACGTTAAAGAAACATATTCCCAAAAATACAGTCCCAGAGTTGTCTGAACAACTGCTAATTAAGCATGTTAAGAGTTCCCAGCATGCACTGCAGCATGAATAAATGATGTGATTACTGTAATAGGATTATTACTTTACTGTTTGCTGACTTTATTTATCCTGTTGTTGTTTTGTTGTGGGCTAAAGAGTTTATTTCCATTAACAGAGTTGAAGATTGTCATCGTATTTGAGGTAGTTTACCATTCAAAAGTACTTTTTTTTTTTTCCTTAAAGAAATTAATATTTATTCAGCAAGGACATAATGCACTAAACAAAAATCACGCTAAATACATTTATATTGTTTCATGAGATTTCTCTTTTTCAAAATAAGTGATGTTCTTTTGAACATTTTATTCATCAAAGAATCGTGGGAAAAAATGCATCCGAGTTTCCACAGAAATATTAACTGTTTTCATCGTTGATAATAATAAGAAATGTTTCTTGAGCATCAAATCAGCATATTAGAATGATTTCTGAAGGACACTGGATGCTGAAAATTCAGCTTTGATCACAGGAATAAATTACATTTTAAAATATATTCAAATAGAAATCTGTTATGTTATGAATTTTAATAATATTTCACAATATTACTGTATTTTTCCTCAAATAAATGCAGAAGTGACTTTTAGAATCTTGCCAACCCCAAACTGTTGAACAGTAGTGTAGATTTAAGTGTTGAAGTCTATTTGCATGTGAAACCGTTGCATAAAAAGACTTATTTGCAAATATTTAATCAGTTAAGATTGATCGGTTGTGATGAGATCTCACTCCGAGCGTTTATGAAGCTTAGTTCCCATTCCTTTTAATTGCATAAACAACGATCTGTACATTTTTCAAAGTTTCTGAGGAGTTTTTGTAGCTTCTCATTACAGTGTTCCCACAAATCCCCTTTCTCTCTACGTCACTCTCTTTCCGTTTTCACATGTCCTAATCTCTTGTCTGTAGTTTTCTCATCTCATATCCTCTCACCTGCTTGCAATGTAATCCCTCTAATAACATTTCCTTCTCTCTCAATCCTTCTCTTCAATCCCCACCATGTCAGTTTTTTACAGTATGTGTTAACAGCCTGGGGAACTAACTAAGTCCTACTTCCTTTAGAAACTCAATCAAACCTCCGGTCACACTGACAAGGTGGAGTTCACAGATATGCCAGCCCCCCTACTGGCTATTGTTTGTTTTAATTCGTCGAGGGGATAAGGTGCCCATTCAAACGGCAGGTGTTCCACGCTAACAATACGCCCCCTCGGGGGTCCACCGCCCGTCAGACCACTCAACCCGACTCGTCCAGGTTATAAGCCGGCAGACCACTCTGGTAAAATGTGCTTTTCAGAACGACAGCGGATAAAGAGAAGACTCTTTGAGATTTCGACTGCAGGTTATTTTGACTGTTACGAAGTTACACCGTACGAGAAAAATGTGCATGAAAACAAAAGGTTCCCATACTCAATGCGTATCCTGTCATAATCTTCTGCTATTTTCCTCAAAGCCACGCTGGTCTAGTCCTCAAAAGCTGATAGGTATGCTCCATTTCCTCTTGAAAGCTTCCCATCGCTGTTTGGAATCTTAAATGGATTCTTCCTTTTGGACCTCTGGTTGGCTGTTTTTCATTTACTTGTGTCCAACTTGATAATACTCACATTAATATTCTCCTAATAAGATGCACAAGTTATTATCAGAAAAGATAGACGATACATCAATGAGAACAAATTATGTCTGTTGATTAATTACAACTAAACACCCTCTGAGATAAGCACAGATAAAGCACGCCATGAGATTATTCTTGTCCATTGCATTTGAATGAACAAGTTTGCTGTCATAACTGTCAACGGAAGAACACCATAATTTCTGCCACCTATTATCTCTTCATTAAATGACTGTATTAATTAACATTTCTCCTTCACTGAGGTAATTCACAAAGGCATCCGCGTGCCACTCAAAATTATGAAGCAGATGCTAAAGGCTAGACACAGATAGGGATATTGTAATAAGTTTCATGTAATTATTTTGTGTATTTCAAATGGATAGATGCCTCCTCCTCACTCTCCCATAACAGAGCCCTTTCCTTTTTCCAGTATCTCTGGAAGTTCTTGCACTTGTGCGAGATCAAAAAGGGGGGTTTATTACCGCTCTTTCATCTCCCGTGAGCCATGCAGTCAGCAGCCATGTGGCTACCACACATCTCCACTGGACACATGCAGACCTATCCCAGAATTCCTGAGCTGTACCTCCTGACATATTACTACCACCTCTCTTAAAAAGTCTCTTAACTATTCCATTTTCCTTGAAATCGTCACAGGGTTCCATACATAACTTTTTTTTACTAGCAAATCTCTGCATGTCAGTAACCAAAACCACAGAAATGTCATCTCTTATTCTTCATTACCTAGCATGGCTAGTGATGATTGTTTATTTTCATAGATAAATTGTCTCGCTTAAAGGCCTTTGGAACATGCAGCATTGTTTAATGTGTCGACATCATTTCCAGTTAAAGAGAGGGTGGGACATATCAAAAAGCTCCTCCCCTTTTTTTTAAATAGCCAATGGCGTTTCGTTTATATACCACAGAGCCGTTGATCTCTGTAAAGCCGCAGTTTCCTCCTTACGTCTAACTGTTTCTCCTCCTAATCTCCTTCATATCGCTTTCAAATCTGTGCAGAATTCAAATGGGTCCGACATTTTTTGTGGTCTGCGCCAACTCGCATTTGATCCGCTCTGCTAACGTGAAACCGGACTTCATTTGCCCCAATGGAAAGCATATCTACCCTTTCTGAGTCTTTCCCTATCCCCTTACTATGTGCCATTCACCATGTAGATGATTTAAAAAGCGAACAATTTCCGCCACAGCTTCAGTATTTATGTATAGTGTGGGTTCAGATTCTAGAGCGCATTTGATTGGACAGAAAATCTGATGAGAAGCTGAAGTGCAGCGTGATGTCATCAAAATCATTAAGTGCGTTTACATGGAGCATTGTAATCTGCTTAAAAGTCCAATCCAAATGAAAAAATGCGTTAAACCCATTACTTTGCATCTACGTCATCAACTCAAGAGGTAAGGGGTCGCCAGAATGCAAAATGGCGGCGGGAAAATTGAACTGGAGTAAAACTAAAATAACACATTTATTAAATATACTCAGTGCATCATTACTTCGGATCTCACGCTTCTGCTTTTCGGAGAAGGGAGGGATAGTATTGAGATGCACAGCCACCAAAAAAGGTCAGCTTCCGGCACCCGTCTTTTCCTCATACCTTCCAGCAGTAATATGCTACAAATTCACGCAGTTGCTTGATTGAGAGCAACACTTTACATTCGAATAGTGCGCATAAGAAATAATGGAACTCCACGTTGACAGGAATAAAAGGTGGCAAACAGGAAAGCTAATGTCACAAAGTCATTCCGAGCGAAAGTGCCGGCACATGTAAACAGTCCACCGAATCTGAATGATTTTAATCGGAATGACAAAAAAGTGTACATGTAAACGTGGCTATTGATGCATATTGGCGGAAGCAAGAACGTTTTGAATGCTTTTATCTTCTATATACGAATTTTGTCTTTGGTTTGGAGCACACTTGCTTATAGATAACAGTAAGACATATTCATACTAAAAGCCAAAAAAACTTCCATTTTGATTTCATATGACAGGTTAGGGTTGGACTGGCATTGCATTGGGATAAATTCAGGATGAAGGCAGTGAAAATGAAGCCACCAGTGCATCTCTGAATTCCTTTTCATCGTTTATGAGCAATGTTGGCATTCTCAGGGAGAGTTTCATTTAGTAAATATTTTCATTACGACCATGTCTGGATGCATTCTCCACTGAAGGACTCGCTTCACACTAAGCAGAGCAGACAAAAATGAATTAATTTCATTTTTCTTTTTTGACCGTTTACCCCCTGGATGGTTTATTTTCAAACCCTGACAGCTAATAGCACAGACAACCTGGTGTTCTTGCACAGTATATGACTTCTTAAATTACTAAAGTAACGCTTGGCTGAGAGGTGACAAGGGCAACTTCAACACTTCTGTGTGAAAGTCAATATGACAGCCAGGCTACAAAAGGCTCATCAATAACACAAGTCTCATCTTGGACTCCAGGGGTAACCAAGGATACCCCCCCCCCCCCACCATCTTCCCAAAGACTCCATTACCAGGAAGAGCACTCAAAAATGAGACGACTGTCCCCATATCGAACAAAACTCTCTGTGCCAGGCCACCATGAGTTTATTTATTTGGCTCTATTTCCAGTCGTGTTTCCTGTATAAATTTCTCCATAGAAGGTTGATGTTTTCTTGTATCATAAATGATGTTAAGCAGGAGACTATTTACTTTGACGTCATTACTTCCTAAGCTCAAATATAGTCAACCTAGTTAGCTACACGACTTGCCACAAATGCAATATAGCAAACTCCTGTGAATCTATTTAAGGAGACAATATCTTTTTCACACATATCCGATAATATATCTGGAAGCAATAAACAGCATTTAAACATAAATTTAAGATAAATACAGCCAGTGAAACTAGAAAAATCATAATTTATATAAATGAATGACCAGCAGCATTTAAAGGGGACTTATTATTCCCCTTTTCACAAGTTGTACTATCAGTCTCTGGTGTCTCCAGAATGTGTCTGGAGTTTTAGTTCAAAATCCCCCACAGATCATTTATTATAGCTTGTCAAATTTGCCTCTATTTGGGTGTGAGCAAAAACATGCCGTTTTTGTGTGTGTCCCTTTAAATGCAAATGAGCTGCTGCTCCAGAAGAGGGCGGAGCTTTAACAGCTCAACAACAACAAAGCTGGAGAATCTCACGCAGACGGTGTTCATCCTTGCATTGTTCAAACCAGAGTCGACACTGATGGAGAGACACCAGGCTAACGTTTATGATTGCTATCAAATGCTGTGAATGGTCTAAAATAGCAAACGACAGAACAGCTTTGCTTGAACTTTTGCCATGGCCTTAGAACTGGCACACCAATGTCGCTTGCGAAAACAAAATGGTGGTGCCGTGGGTGGAAACGAGCAGATTAAGGGGCGGCAAAGCAAAGTAGGTGGGTTTTCATTTTTTACATTTTCTAAACCCGATTATAGCACTTAAACACGGAAAAAGTCAGATTTCCATGATATATCCCCTTTATCTAAACACAGAACGAAGCAAACAGGGGACTCGAATAAATCAGTGAATCATTTTTAAAAATTGTACATGATCCATCTGAACAGAGTGATTCACTAAATGAATCAAACGTCCCAATAAAGAAAAAGAAAAGTTTAAAGAGCACATTTGGATTCCTGCCTCATTTTGCATGGCTGAAAACCCCAGATGTACTGTAGCGTTTTGTCACACTACATCACTATTTGTCTGAGCTTGTTACTACAAAAGTTGTCACACTTCTGAAAAATCAGTTAACGGCATAACTACTTTTACTCCCCAACACTTCATTAGAGTCACATCCGCTTTCTTTCTGCGTACCAAAAGCCTAGTAAAATTCTGATCGAATCATTCAGAAATTCTGGTTTGATTCTTTTGTTTACCGGTTGCTAGCTGCAACCCAATGTTTGCGTCCGTGATACTTACATCACGGTGACGAAATCATAAATCCACACACGGTTTTATTCATATTTGTTAGCTTAGGATAAACACTGTCACTTCTAGCTACACTAAGCTATAACTAACAAGATGTGCTGATGAGAATAACGAAGCCCTTGATGTGTTGCTTTGGAGACAAAGCCCGCAAAACAAGAGCCCTCGTAAACCTGAAACGGCCCGGAGGCGTGCGCATTATCAAATCCAGCCTTCCATGACACAAGCTTGGAAGATGCACAGATTTCTGGGTCCCTGACATTCGGGGTGACCTCTTTGAGACGTTTGTGACAAGAGGTCTGCTGGCTCACCCAGACTCGCAGACACAAGCTTTGATGCACTGCCTGAAATGAGGCACATTAAATATTTTCCGTACATGAAAACACGAAGGTTGGGTGGCGAATCGTTCCCCGAAGTCTCTGCCCACGATCGGTGCCAGCAGCTGTCTGGCAGGCTGCAGTGTGTGAACGAACGCTCACTGAGCGAGAGACTTCACATATGCTCCTCATATGCCCACTGAGGTCAGCAGGGCACCGGAGACCACAAACCCACCTCCTGACTCGCTCCAACACCAACACAACAAACACACACACGCATACTATCCCGCTGACTGACTCTATGCGATGATCAAAAAAACTGAGCAAATGCTGATAAACGGATTTAGGGTGGAGCCACCAGTTGGGAAAGCAAGAGTTGGCGGTTTCACACCGAAACTTCATTAAGACAGTGCGATGAGAGGAAGGGAATGCCGCCATTCTGGTCCACGCTACGGCAGCCACAAAGTGCCACATTGTTCCTGAAGTGTTAACTGCGAGAGGGCCTAAGCGCTGCGAGGACTCCGGCGGAGGGAATTCGCTATTAAACGCTACAAAGTGTGTGCGTAACTGCTGCAAATTAGAGCGAGAGAGATGAAAGAGCGAGAGTGTGAGCGAATGAAAGGGGATATTACAGTCGCGACAGGAGCTACTAATGAGCGCACCATCATATGAGCTGTCAAAGAAAGAAAAGCTTTTCAAATAAATGCACATTTATTAGAAGGAAATGTGCCTGAACTCTGGAATTGTGGGTAACTAGGCCTTGCTTAGGGCAGAGGTGCAGTCATTACAGTTAAATCAACACTCCAGGGTGCTCTGGGAAACCCGGCGGCGTGTTAATCGTACCCAGGAGACGGGGAGACGTCCTGAAAACTGCACTGTAGCTCGGTGCATGTTTTGCCTAGTTTTCAAAGAATAAAATCATGCAAAGTCATTAAACGAGTGCTTTGCACACCACACCTGTCTCTAGTTTGAGGAAGACTCAACCTGACATGGTATATTTTAAAACAAATCCAATATTCCGCAGGTCACGACCCTTATTTATTTTTCTCTCCACATGAAAAATTCCACTGGAAAGGCCTTTAAAGGTTAAAGGTTGGAAGGTTCAGCCAGACCTGTGGCCGTTGAACACACTGGATGCCTTTCCTATCGAATCCAGAAGAAAAGAAATGATATTATAACAGATGGTTATGATATTTAAAGAACCGTCATGGCTTATCACGACAGAAGTGCCGCAGGTGGAAACAGGGAAATTAAGGATATTTTCACAGTCAAATTCACCCGTGGTTAGATGTAATCTAAACACATAAGAGAGTCGGTCTTCAGCTGCAGTGCGCCCCTCGACGGACGTGCGGTTCCCCAACTTCCCCGACTAATACAGCCAAGATACATACACACACTCACACCATATGGCCATTAATCAAGTTAATGTTTGTGTAAACTCATTATGCTGGATGAAAGAATCGGCTGCAATGCTGCTCAACATTCAGATGTGGACACATATGAAGAGCAGTTAATATCTCAACACTACAACAATCTGAATGTAATTAATGAAATGTGATCGAATCCAACCTCCAACCTCAACACTGAACTCATGCATTTGATCGTTTATATGATATATTGAATTACTGCAAAATTAAACAAAACAGTACTTAAAACTGATGTATATCCTCTGCAGAAAAACATGACACCAAGTTAAAATAAATATTTCTACAAATTTTGACCCCTGCTTTAGATCTAAATTTGATTCTGAGAACGTTTAACTATCGTAATAACAGTCTGATCTTTATTTCCTATCTTAATAGGAAAAACTAGTACAATCGGGCCCATATTACATTTAATCCTACGAGTAACATATGTACATTTAGTTAAGGATCTGCTGAGTGTCTGATGTGTTTGAGTGTGTCTCGTTTTAAGTCACATGATCAGAGTTTTTCATTCCCATTTGTCCATCTGAGAGATGAAGTCTTTTAAAGGTCATATTATTGATGCATTATTAAACTCATGTACAGATGAATTATTTAATTGCAAGTAAATTCAGATTTTCTACAGGTGCTTTAAAAATCTTCACTCAGGAATTGCTAGTAAATTTCACAATTAATTACAAAGAAATTGCAAGTTTTCTTGTGAAATGTAATTTGTTTTATTTACTATTTACTTTTTTTGTCGTTGCAGTGCACTGGTTACAATTGTGATCAGGGAATAATAAAACTTGAAACCTTTTAGTAAAATGCATGCAGTATGTGTCACTGGTCTCCAAGGAACAGGTTTAATTACAGTTACAAAACAACTTGCACTTATTATTTTTGCTTGTTAATTAATACTGCATTGTGATCTGCAATCACAGTCCCATTCAATATGTGTGAAGTGGACACTGTGGCTATAAAAATGCATCTCCCGCTCACGCGTAAAAGCGCGTCGTTGTCACTCGTCAATGATGAGAGATACGCGCCGCTGTCATTATATTATCGGTGTTCAAATAACGCGTACTTACAGCCTCTCTGCATTCCTCGGGATTCCCCTGGGCACCGTCCTGAAGCCTTGACCCTGACAATCCACATGAGAGCCCGAACAACTGCACTTATGCGGGCATCCTTTCACAGCACAGCACAGCAGCCCGCACAGCACAGCCACTGTCCCCCAATACTTCACCCACCGCATCATATATCCTCTGAGGCTGATAGCAGCCTAATAACAATAGGAAAAAAAACAATGAAGATGCGCAAACAAACTAATGCGTAGGCTATATGGGAAAACAAACAAAAACAAAACAAAACAAAACAAAAAAATGTATCCGCGTCTCGTCCAGAGCCAATTAAGTCCCGCGCGCGTAAAAGTAGAACGAGGGGAAAAAACTTAACGATGACGTACGATACCGTAAAATAGTTCCAACTTTAAAAACTTCCCGAAATACATCAGAAAAAGGGTTCCTCATTCAAACGTAAAGTTGCATCTGTCTCTCCACACCAGCGAAACGCACAGATGCGCAGGAAAAGTTAGAAAAAGCCCATAAAAAAGCCTGCAAAATCATTCAGAATGTCCAAAGTGATTCCTTCACAGTCTTCCCCAATTCCGCTTTTTTTAGGTCCAGCATGCAAATCCTCATTGATAGTGATTGAGGAACTTCAGTGGAGCTCGTACCTATTTGATTTCCAGCCCCCAAACTCTGCGCTCCACACTCCTACTGGCTAATCTGCGTGATGTCATTCAGGGATATTTGGGGTCTCGACTCGAGAACTTGTTGGGACTGCTTCAAATAACACCAAATCCTCGTGGTGTTAGGGAAGAACACAAAGTTATGAATTAGTAACCGCAGTTGGCACGCGTTTCAGCTGCACTTTGTTTGCTTGAAATCTTTATGAAACAAGACATGAAAACAGGATTTTATGTTGCATTTAGGCTTTTCACCACCTGGAAAGCTTTGGGGTGAGATACTGAAAAATAGTGAAGTGATTATTAAAAATAAATAAAATAATAAATGAATTAATCAATCAATAAATAACCAATTGTTTTAACTGAGAAAATAGGCAGCTTATTTATTATAATTGCACAACTTCAAATATCTATTTTTGTGCAGATAATTCGAGTCCTGTCACTCCTGAAATCTTTTTCTAGGTTTTTGGTGCCCATTTTGCAGTCGTAGTGCCCCCATCTGGTGAGAAACTTCATCTTACTGAATCTAAAGTCCTTCCTCACTGTGAGAAACCACTGGTTTTACCATATTGAGAAGTTTAGCATGCTTATGAAGTTTAATTTGGCTCGAGCGTGGTTTATTAGAAAGAGAGAGAGAAAAAACAAAGTAAGAACATTCAAGTGAAAGACGTTAGTTTGACAGGACAAGTTACTTTTAATAAAAGATTACAGCGGAGCGCTGGACAGAAAGTTTTCCCTCCAGTCAGTAAAAGACAACAGATGTCTAGATAGGTTAAAGCTTCACTCGATAACTTACAGAAAACAGGTTTAAAGAATTCTTCGCAAATCATCTCCCAAATGCCAGATTAGTTTACCTAATTTATCCCTCCTGAAAGCAAAGTGAGGCGCATAAGCATTCGCTGGGAGGCTGCAGGTACGTGTGTGAAGTTAAGCTGCAAAACATGTGCTTTACACTTCCTTTAATGCACACACATGGCCGTGAGTCCATAAATCTATGATTTGTGTCAATAAGGGTGATGTGCCAGATTTACAGACTGCTTTATTCTATTCGCTTGTTCACGTCAGGAGTGGGGAATGTCCAGAGAGCTTCCACCTGTGGAACACTGTGGAGAATGAGCGTGATACTGGACATGTGTCTGAGCTGTCTATCAGCTCGGCTAGGGTCAGACCTTCGAGTAAAAAAACCCACACACTGACCCCCAAACAGCCGTGTTGCACACTCGAGCACGATCAGACGCTACGGCAACAGAAGCATTTCTGTCTCACATGCTCAAATGTACGCTACGTCTCCATTAAGGAAGAGTATTATGTCATTTTCTTTCTAATTCTCTGTGGTCATGACGAGTGAGGAACTGGACTGCAGACGGGATGCTTGTGCGCTTTGAGAGCTTGAGAAAAATAACAGCTGCCCTTAGGCTGAGCATTTTCAGAAAAACATACACAGTCGTAATGCGTTTAAAAACTGAGCGCATGGCATTACAAATAAGACGAAGTGAAAAAGAAAATAGATTGTGACTGATATTTTAATCATACCTTGGCTGTGCTGAAATAAGTTAAAAGGTTAGTCATCAAATTGAATTGACCTGCGTTTTCATTGAACTACACATTGCAATGAAAAATGCTCTATAAATGTCAAAACAAAGGATCTTATTTGTAAAGTGATACTAGTTTTGTGAGTTGAGGCCGGACAGTTGACATTAAACTGACCTTTCCATTTTATGTATTGCACCCAATGGAAAGTGAGTGGCCAGATTATGGAAAATCTTGGCATGGATGGTGTAGACCAGCACTTCTGGCAGGGAAGGGAAAGGGCCAGCCAAAGACCTGTCTGAGGAAAAAAGCCATTAGCATACCATGAGACATGAGACTGCTTTTAAATGGAACACTTGAACATAAAAAGAAATCCAAACTTTTCAGCAATTACGTAAATCTCTCAGCCTATCCGTTTGCCTTGGGTGAGGGAAAATCCCATATAGATTTTCTTTCACTTCATACATTCCCTTTCTTTGTCAGTTTGTATGCATTTTACATTGTCACCCTGTTCTGTAGCTTTGTAACCGAGAAGAGCAGAGAAGGATTTCTCATCTTCCTGGGTGGAAATTTCCTTCCTTTAGCTCACAGAGAGCAGTCAAACATTTAATTCCACAGCAAAATTTACTTTATGGCTCATAGATTTCCGCCTTTGTCCCGTTTGTATCCCAGCCAACAACTGTTAACCCATATTATGGATCTTAATTCCTTCCCACAAGTGACTGGCAATTGGAACTTGAATGGGAAGTTGCTTATTTCTCTCAGGCATCGGTTTGCATTGTTGTCTGGCACCTCTGTGAACTGCTGCTGGGTGATAATTGGAAAGACAGCCTCCCTCTGTAGCATCCTGCTGTCTGGACGGTGGACATTTCAACCAGTGGCCCAAGGTTCCTGTGTGCGAGTCTCCAGAGCCAACTCTGCGTGTGCCCATGAGGCAGCAAGACATCAGCTTCTGCCATGTAGAACTGCTAATTACATGCACATTGTCCTAGCTTGCATGAACAGGGGCGGGCGGACGGCGGGAGGCGGAGAGGGGAGAGTAGCGGGAGGTGGAGAGTTGTGACAGGGGCCTGCCAGGAACAACAGCCTGGGGTCCCCCGGACACACACGCTGTCAGGAGCTGGGCCCCCGTGAGTTTCAGACAGCCAGAAACGCTCGGCTCAAGTTGTCCGCTAATCCACAGAACGGTAAAAGAGCTTTAGCAGTGTATACACTCTTTTTGATTGTTGTCCTTCAGTTTTAGCAAACAAACACTCGGGAAAACTAGGCCAGATGTTGCCACGGTCCTTGTAGAATGATTTGTTTGTAATTCTACAAGCTCACATTCCATGGGAACTGCTAAAGCCCTGCAGACATCATTGGTTATGCCAAACCTGAGGTGTTTTTTTAAACCGAGTTGATCTTTGACCTGGCTCTGATGTCAGAATTTGCAACATTTGATGTCGAGCCCTGGGACACAAGCATTCCTACAGAATTTCTCCTTTTCAATTACTCACGGCTGGCAGGCAAAACCGTGTTTAAAGCTACGTGTAGCCTACGTAACGCTACTCGGTGTGAACCAAGAACAATGGGAGGGAAAGTGAAAGGAGAAACTCCAACAACAACAACATGCAATCTTTTTATTTCAAGGGGTACAATTAGATTGGCTCAGCTCTGAAATCAGAAAATCATTGTGGAAGTGGTTAATACGGTTGATCTTTTTCAGAGAATGGGATGAGGACTGGATGGGTGGGAGGTGGGATCTATCTGGTGCCCTTCCGCTCCTCGTGCCTCTATCAGGATTAGCCTATAAACAGTTCCATATGTGAGGCTAACCCTGACGCTACAATGTAAGACTTTTTCCATCGGTATGACTGGAAGATTGATGGTCCAATTTACTGGGGAGTTATCATGGACCAGAATACTCAAAAGAGCTAAGAGGAGCGGCCAGCTGTTGGCTCTTCTGCCTCGATTTTTCCTTCGGCCGGAATTTCATCTGCATACAGGGAGATGGAGAAGTAATGTTCATGTGGTCAGATGCAAGTCTCTCAGTGCAGTTGATAAACTTTACACTCCTCCCGTGACTGTTCCCAGAGACTCACTCAGGGGCTAGACCAATATCCATCCAAGGGAATAAGGTTTTTTTCCTGATCGGATGATTATAGGTTACTTGCGTAGAGGTCTTAGCAAGAGTCTAATGTTCCCACTCATCTCAGCATCCTTTAATCTAATCAAACAAGAAACCAAAAACAACACCCATCAAAACAAAAATCAAATTTTCACCTTGACATCTCCAAGAGTGACTTCATAGACAGTCTCAAACATACTGCAAAGCCGTCACTCATTATTAAGATTCTCCTCGGCCAAATGGTCCTGCCCGGACTGCATTTGTGGTTCAGTAATAATCTGTAATTAACACCAACCTCTGAGATCGGCGTCCTGATTGAGTCCAGCATATGCGGGCCACATGCACTGACCTCCACCTCCTCCAGCCTGCTACTCAAGAGCTGTTTACATAGTGACGTCCTACCAGCATTCATCAGACTCTCTGTAGGGAGGCTTTAGGAAATTTTGGACTGAACTTGTACTTTTTAGCTAGGAGCAACCGTTAGTGATTGACCATCGGAGAGCTATTTGTAGACATCACAGCCAGGACTGTAGACACTGCAGCCTTCATCTTTATGTGACTGCGGTCGACAGAGCTGACCTTCCGCTGGCCAGCATCCATCTCTCACAGCACTGCGATTGCCTGCCGGTCTGTTTTTTATTCTCTCTCGAAATTCTGTCTGACCAGAAATTGTTATTAATTATCAAATCTTTGCTAAGACTATCACTTTCCTGCTTGGCTGGCCACATGATTTTTCCCCCACTGGCTTTTTTTGTTTTGTTTTTTAGGGAACCGAAATGATGCCAAATGCAACACAAAGGGGTTTTGAGGGTTTCACGGATTTAAATCAAAGAGACAAAGTTTTGGGGGGGTGAACAGAACAGGGGTTGTAGGACAAGCCATTGAAAAAAAAGCGAGATTTGAAATTCCAAGCAAGGCATTTTAATTAACCCGACTTGAAAAAGTGATTTTTGTTTCGTGAGAGAATGGTAACAGGACTGAGGGCTGAGGGGTCTCTGTTGGTAGCAGCGAGAGGTTGGTTGAGAAAGCCTCAGAGTTCAGAGAGGATGAAGTCACACAAAGACTCAACAAGGCTGAACAATGACCTCCTTTTCTCACTCAGACTTTTGTCAACATGAGAAAATTAGAAATGCCGCGCATTATTAGGAGAACCCTGGAAGGAAGAGGTCGAATGCCAACCGCTTTTTCATTGACAGGAGAGTTTAGCAGCTGTGTTGCTGTTTACTTTGAATGGGCTGGAAATGCCTTGAGTGGACCAGGCCCAAAGAAAACAATGTTCAGAGCTGAACTGGCAGTGGGAACTCAAACCCTCAGCAAGCAAGCGGGCCGCAGTCTGACATGGGCACCGAGGCTCTGGCTATATCAGCCTGATATTATGTTTACAGCGGCTCCACTGTACAAAGGAAGAGAAAAAAGATGAGAGAAAAAGGCTGAGCTGAGCAAACGCAACATTGTGTGGTGACTAAAATGACTAGGGAAGGACTCCAGTCCATGAAACCGCAATTGTGCGCCACTGAAGCAAGAGTCTTGAGGCTGATTGAACCAGATCAGTTGGCCTACTGCATGACACTGTGTGGGGATAACAGTGCTTTTGCAACTTTCTTTGGAAACTTCGACGGCGATTACCACCAAATGCAGCTCTTTAACAATGGCACTAGTGTTGCAAGGCAAATGTAGAAACAGGAATTTGACAGGATTCCATAGGATGTTAAATGTGCCAATTCGCTGTTGGTGCTTTAAGTGTGGCTTATAAAAGGAGCCCCATTGGTCTGAATGGGCTGTATGCTTTTGATTATTGTTGGTGTGATCTACAGGACTGATTTCATTAATGTATGCCACCTGCCTAAATATATGCAGTAAGCTGTGTGCTGCTACTGCTTTGGTCCAATGCAATGGTTTTGCCTTTCTCTCTTACTCTCAAGTGAGGGCTCTTGTGGATTCCGGATATAGCGGTGAGGTGAAGGAAGTGATTATCAACGGCAGCCTCAGCTTGTCAGGATGTGTTATAGCTGGATTTAAACTATATCACCATTTTGTATCATCACTTTGAGAGGGGACGCCCTCCCCGCCTTGCCATGCCCATCCCAGGCTTTGGCTAATCCGAAGAGACTATAAATAACCACTTGTAACTGATGGGACGATTCAGAATATAAATAAATAATCTTAAAATTCTTGGACTGGTTTTGTTTAACTTGGATTGGCAAGTGATAATAGGAACAGGATCAGGTTTGAAAGGCCAGAATTTAAACATGACAACCATGAACTGCATGTCCTATCATCTGTCTATCTAGCTTTCTGCCACATCTATTTAGCATAACGTGAAGACAGGGAATGACAGGGGAAAAGGAGAAATGGGATCAGGAAATGTTGCAGGCCAGATCTGAACATGCACCACCTGCATAAGCACTACACTTCAATATGTCGGAGCATGGGCACTAACTTCCCACTCCAAGCTGTCTTTGATCCCTTTTTCAAAGTAGAGAGGGAAATAGTCACAGCCCTACAAACACATTTCCACATGTCACTTTGTCCAAGTTGAAAGAGGGGCCAGCACAAAATTGTTCTTTCCTTGTTTGAACTGCCAGCTCTAGTCAGGTTCTCCGTAGACTGATGGGAGAACCACTGAGGGATATGGAGCTTCCAGAGACCCTTGTGTAAATCCCACCTGTCATTTACTAGGTAATGAAATAACAGTGTCCTACCTTCTCGGCAGAGTGGCTCTAATTACTATGCTATCCCCAACGGCATTGCTTTGAGGGATGAATGTGACTGGATTTTGGATGTTCAAAATCTAAAGAGAGGAAAAAGTATTAGTCTAGATTACGGTCATGTACAAAAAATGTTTGCATGCATTTCTCAGAACTTATGTAAAAGCTCCAACAAAAGCATGAGTGAAATCTATGACAGATCGAGGTGATGTTCTTCACAGTCCCAAGTCAAAGTGTTGACTAGATGAGCACAGTGTATCAAGTCCATGGTCATTTAATACTAAAGAGTCACAGCTGCATATTGACCTCAAATGCAGGATGGAAAAAGATTCCAGGAGTTGCTGTTGCGAGGCTCTACGTTACCAAGCGCTCCTCTCTAAACCTGCTATGCTAGCTTGTGTATTGGGTCAGTGATGGAGTGTAGGACTACAGCTATAACACACATACTAAAGAGTGGAACTAGCCCACTTACTCTCAAATGCTGACAAACCACAGCAATTTGACAACCGCACTTATCACGTAGGCCACAGAAACACAGGCCACAATGGTGGCACCACAAACAGGTCTTTTTGGAAGATCAAGTTAGAAGTGGTGATGAATGACAGCTCATCTCCTTGTCTAGGACAAGCTAGGATGGTTTATCCATCAGTTATTGCTGATAAAACTGGTCAAAAATCGAGCATAGCTGTTAAAGGTTCAGTGTGTAAATTTTAACGGCATCTAGCAGTGAGTGGAACCAACAGCTCAGTCCACCGCTCATCCTTCCCTTTTTGAAGCACATAGAAAAGCTACACTCAAAAAAATATTTCAGTCTAAACATAAGTTTTATGTAATTTAATTACATAGCAATTTTCCATCCATTTGGATTACATAGTTTTAACATAAACAAACTAATAAACTTAATGTGATTCATATTTGTCAGTCATTCGTAAATGAAATAGGTAAGATTTATGTAATAGTTGAGTATATGAATAGTGAGAGATTAAATGTCTTCAGTTGATTTCATCGAAGGTTGTGACTGAAGTCAGTTGTAGTTCTTGTGTTTCTCTGTCCTTCAGTGATTCTGCTTGTTAACAGCAGGTGTTCATCATTAATGTTCAATCATCACTTAATGATCTCAATAACTCTGACACTGCTTCAACAGTACTTTAACCTGGGCATTTTTCTGTGAACTATTACATAAATCTTATCTATTTTATTTACATATGACTGAGAAATATGAATCACATTAAGTTTATAAGTTTATGTTAAAACTATGTAATGCAAATTGATGGAAAATTGCTATGTAATTAAATAACATAAAACTTATGTTTAGACAGAAATATTTTTTTGAGTGTACGGTGGCCGACACAGGACAAAGATGTCGTCATCTGAGACAGCAGAGAGCAGCCAGTCAAGAAAACATGCTCTGTAGAGAAGTTTGTCCATTTAGGACTACTGTAGAAACATGGCGACTTCGACGTAAGTGGACCCAAGGTGTATGTAGATAGAAACGGCTCCTTCTAAGGTTAAACGCATAACTGTTCATTATGTAAGGTCTTTATACACCACTGAAAACATACTTATGTATATTGCATTTCTGTCAATAAATCCTCCTAAATGACTGGACCTTTAACAAGCATTGTTTGTAGTTTGAATGCTAGAAACTCTAGAGGGCACTTCACCATGGACTCACTCACTCACTCACTCTCTCATCCACTCATTCCCTCACTCACTCAATCATCCACCAAGGCAGACTACATTTCCCAGAAGCCCCACACCCAAGATCCAGCGGCTTTACCGGCATTGTCAGTCACAGTATGGATGTTTCGACCAACTTCAGCAACTTCGACAAGGAGGACTAACTATTGAGGAGTATGTGCATGAGATCCAAATGCAGGCTTTAATAAGCAATGTGGTCAAACAGGCAAAGGTCAAATCAACAGCAAACAGGAATTTAAGAGGGTAGGCAGAGTTGTAAACGTTAGACAGGCAAAGCAGAACGAGGTAGGCAGCAAACAATCAACAGTCCAATAATCCAAGGCAATAAGTCCAAAACGGCAGGCAGGGAACGACCAGAAAACAGGAAAACAGGCAGAATCAAAACCAGGAAAACAAACAGGGAATAATGCTCAGAAATGATAACTATACAGAAGATCAAGACCTCGCACGGATTTGTGTGTGTGCTGAGCTTAAATAGTGTGACTGATAAGAATGGGCTGGGTGATGTAATCAGTGACTGGGTAATGTGTTGCAGCTGGTGGAGTGATCAGTGATGGGTGCAGGGCTTCTGGGAAATGTAGTCTGCCTTGGTGGATGAGTGAGTGAGTGAGGGAGTGAGTGAGTGAGTCCATGGTGGAGGGTTGAGGGTAGAGTTTCTAGCGGGCACTACAACTGACGATCGTGACAGCTAGTGACCCCAAAAGGCTTCTTAAGAAGCTTAACAAGCACATTTGTTGAACTACACAGCTGTACTGGTACTGCAATGTGACCAGCACAAAGCCAGCATAACAATCTTAAATCATCCATGGAAATTTATGCAGGCCTAAGCTTGTCTTTTTACCAGGTAAACCCCAGATACTGACATTAGAATTCGATGACACAATGTCTTTTGTGAAGTTAAGAGATATTAGATGTCTAGTGGCCAATTTTCTAGCAATATAATCAAGAGACACAGCGATTCATTACATCTATCAGCACAATACAAACATATAAAAGCTGTTTTTATGTCCTCATTCTCCTAACTGCCTTTCTTTGCATGACTACAAGACATTTTATCACTCTCCACCATCCTCAGGTCCACGTATTGTGTGACAAGTCTTGGCCTCTAGTTTTGTTTCCTGTGGTTAACTTGCACTCACAGGGATTGCAGTCTGGACATCTGTTCAATTTATCTTCTTCTTGTTTTTGCACCTTTAAAAAAAAAACATTGATTATTGTATTTATATAGTTGTAAGTTTCTTTAAGTATAATGGAACTGTTCTGTTACCGATTTGATTTGCTGCACTCTGAGCATGATTGGCAGGAGGTTTGCTTAAAAGACTATACCACGAACGCTACCATAATTCAACCTCTATTCATTTGAAGAAAGTGGTCCGACTGAAATAATGTAACAGCCATCAGTATCATGTATAGTCAAACTTAAAACGCCTCAGGGAACCGTACTACATATTTAAGTGGAATTTACCCTTTGTAATCCACTGAATAATTCCCAGAATTCATCATTCAAATGTGGAACTAAATGTACGGTGTAAGAACAAACAGAAGTACCGCCCCATTTACCTAACATACACATAAATTGTAAGAATATCACTAACGCTGATGAATATGAAGAGTAATGTAAGGCTGTTAAATAACAATGACAGTCACCATGGTAAATACACAGTACTTACCTGAACGGTTAATAAAACATATGGACACTGATCCTGATCAACAGAACGAACATATTCCTGTCACATGTCTCTGTGTTTGGTTTTTTCCTGCCTCTCCTTTGTCTCCCTGGTAACCCTCATTATTAGTTAATTATTGTCAACTGTGTATCATTAGTCTCATTATCTCCTAGTGTTCCTTGTATATAAGCCTCTCTAGTCCTTTCTCTCTAGTCCTTGTCGGTTCTCGTTTGTGGTGGATGTTTGTGTTTTCCCTGGAATTTGAATTAAAGTCTGCATTTCTATATGCTACTTGATCTCGGATGTTTCAATACCTCAAACCATAATAATACCTCTATGCAAATCCTTTCCAGCTCACACACGACATACCAGAGCTCATCGTAAGTCGCCTATCCATAAAACATGACCAGTACTCATAGGTAGATGGTGAACAGGGTCATACAAACAGAAAATACACCAGTAACAAACATGACACTAAAATAATGCAATGAACATTAACTAACTGATATTAAACCCTTCAGTTTTTCCAACATATATGGTAAGGTAACTTACAGTTAACAGGTTTTTACTGTAGAATTTTTACAGTTTCTGTAAAAATTACAAACATATACTGCACTACATTATACGACTCTTTAACTGCTCAGGAGCTCTTGGCCATCACAGCTCAATCTTCTATTACACACTGGATCCCCCTCATGATGACATCAGTGATTTAGTGTTGCAGCCTGGTCAAGGTTACAGTCATGTTAATTGCACTTGGCCCAACCACTGTGAGTGTGGTCTGTAAATGGGATACTGCCCATAAAATCATAAAATAGAGTCAGAGGCAATGACTGTTTCTGGGGTCCACCATCACTCCAAATCCTGTAAATGATAAATCAGTGACCAATCCAGAGACAGCGGCACAGCAAGACAGCATGCTTACTGTACAAAGTTTGAATACAAATTCTGAAAAAGTCTTGCTGCAGAATGCCATGATTGAGTTTTAATTGTGAACCAGCTATTTAGTTTTTCAACTACGCAAAGTCGACAATCCTCAGTTTAAGTGAACGTTTAGTAGGTGTAGTTTTGTGAGGTGCTGTAAACAGAGAAAATGTGGAAAGGTGTCAGATTGCCAGAGTTTGATTAGATACACATGGTTTATATGACTTCGTCGAGATTCCGGACAAGCTTTGGGAAACATTAATAAAAAAAGGAATGGTTGCACTTTATTTTACAGTACGTGTTCTTACAATGTACTTGCCTATTAAAATACCGAGTAATATAAGGTAACTACAGGGTTTAAGGTTAGGTTTAGGTGTAGGTTCAGGGTTAGTACCTAGTTATTATAATTTCTGTAATAAGTACATAGTGTGCACATGGGGAACAGGACTGTAAAATAAAGTGCTACCGAAAGAAAAAGTACAAATATTGCATTGATTCATAATAACTAAATATTTTACATTCATATTTTTTTATAAAAAGGTAAATTACTTGAATTAATTTAAAACAATTCCTCATGATCTTCCAGAAAGGTAGCATGCTTTGCTTGAATTTTGTTCAAAAAGCAACAATTTTGTTTGTAATGAATGTACAACGCTGTGTAGATATCGCACCATTCACATGAGCGTAGACAATTATTTTTTTATGAAATTCTTGTTTTATGTGTGCGCGTAGTAACGAATTAAGGTTATCAGTAATATAACACATTTATTTTGAATGAATAAATAGACTACATATTAAAGGATGACAGAAAAGTTGCCTAAATTATGGTCATTAAAAGACAACTAACACCACATTTGTTAGCTGCGTTACTTAAAGCAACCTACTCCCTGGTACAACAACCATGAATAATAATTTTTAATGTTTGAAAATATTATTATCGGCATTCTGCAATATCAATAAAAATAAGTAAAATCAAAATCATAGAAAAAAAAAAACAATAATTGAAACTTTACAACTCAGAGTGACGAATGATGATTATCTGCAAAGCAACCTCTGCTTGTAAAGTTTGCCCCAACACTAAAACTCTTTTTAATTTTCACATGTACACATTCTTTCCCTCTAGTAAAAATGTCCATAACTAAATCCCTATTTCCTATCAGCTTAGGTGTTTGTTGACATTTTGAATTGAGGTTATGAATGTCTGTGACTATCCTATTGAATGCATCTCATATTATTATATTATTATTATTATAAATATCTTAAAACCCCCACATTATAGGGTTCACCTCATAATACCTGTCTGAAGAAAAGAAAACACTGGGATTAAGAAGCCAAGTTCCTTTTGATTAGTGTGGCAGATCTAAAGACGGGAGCAGAGACTCGGCAAGAGTGACTGGATAGAGGTCAGTGGGTAATAGCAAACACCCCCCACTGGGGGCTGAGCAGGGGCCAACGAGAGGGGCTCAGTGGGTGTCTGAACTAGGCTAATCTAATGTGAGGAGGGTTTTCTACAAGGTCTCTTCCAGACCTCCGCTGAATCTCACAGAGCTCATTTAAAGCTTCTCTGTACTTCCTCTCCGTTATCTCAATCTACAGTTCTTACGAAAGACTTCCGCGGCCGGCTAGCTCAGGTGATTCTCATTATGTGGCTTTGAAATGGGAGTGGAGCGGGAGAGTAGGGTCGATGATAATCCTCCGTTCTTTTGCCATGGACCTATTCCCAATGATCCCCATTACTGGTGTGGCCCAGACTGGGGCGGGGTGAAGGGGGTGGGTTTGGCACAAGCCAATGCTGATGGATAGAAAGTCTACACAGAATGAAAATGCATCTGCTGAACAAAGACAAATGGGTACCTTATCAATTATGAATACAGCAGGAGGCATGATGACCATGCTGAAGATCTCTAAAAAGTTCAAGAGTTTGTGCTCTAGGACACGTACATTCCTGCTTTAGATTATAGGGCAACATGGTTCTGGAAATGCCATTCACACTGATGGTTCCTTGATCAGTAAATTTAGTCATAACAGAGTCAGACTGGTGACCCGAAGGTTGCGGGTTCGATTCTCAATAATGGCAGGAAAGGACTGAGGTACCCTTGAACAAGGCACCTAGGCATAAAATTCTTGCCCACTGCTCCAGGTGTGTTTTCGGTATGTGTGCACTAACTGGATGGGTTAAATGCAGAGGACAAATGGGTTACTATACTTGGACTTTGCATGTCACTTATTTACATCTGGGGGTTTGGAAACAGCACATGGTCAATCTAGGCAGCAGAGACAAAGACACAAAAAAACACAGTCAATGAAGCTGAAATGGTCCCAGTCGAGGGTATTACAGGCATTTAGCGCAGCCAGGGAAAGTATTTGTTTGAAGCCTCTACGTTTTGGTTTGCTGCTCTTTATATCCGGCACGATTTATCGCTGTTTTGATTGCCCTTTCTGTTATCGGACCGGCAGTGTTTTCACTGGCTGTGAGGAATGTGAGCAGGAATGTGTTGATGTTACTGTAAAGCCCAACACGCATCTCCTACTCAGCACCTCCATCTCAGACCGATAACAGCCTCTATCTGATTGGAAAGAATGTAACTGGCACAACCCGCCAGATGTCTTGCCGTAGCCCACGAGACTTAGGGGCTCTAATACACATGCTCAAGGAGCTGATACAAACATTGGAGACAAACCTTTTGAGTGAGACTCAAGTAAATCAAACCGTCAGATGGGACCAAATTCAAGACTGTTGGACTGACTCTAATGCACCATGTCAAGTGAGCTTTAAGATAAACACTTAACTGACAGGACTGATCCTGAACATGTGATGTTGGCTGGGATTGAGAACGGTGCACCTGCAAAAGCCTTGGCCCCACTGTATTCAAGAGAGCGAGGGAAAAGAGTTGCTGGGTCACTATCATGCTTTAGTTTAGTCGTTTAACACCCTCGCACATTCACACATGCGTGCACACGTCTTCCTTGCTGATGAAGCACAAAATACAAGTTGAACTTTGCAGCAACGGTGTCATCTCTGCAGTCCTACATCTGAGAGTTTATCGTCTTATTACGAATTCATCCAGACTCAAAAAGAGAAAGGATATTCCAATTACTCTGCAGGTCATATTGCCACCTCTGCCTGCTGGCATCATAAATCAAGGCCTGCCATTGGGTGATCTCCATTCAGGTCCCTTTAATCTCCAGCCCCCTTTATCAAATGAAACGGTCCCTTTCCGTGACAGCGAAGAGTCCCGGGACTGGGCTACTGCATCTCACCGCCTGCATCAAGTTACAGCAGACGTCTGGCCACCGAGAGAACTTCTAACTTGCCGACAGGGGAAACCGAAGCTAGTTTCGGGTGTCTCCGCTCCAGGTGTGATGCTCTTTTATTGGGGCCTCCTCCTTTCTTCTCTCTCAAATGTTCTCTCCTTCCCTCTCTCTCTAAAGATGTGGTGCCTCAGGAGTGGTGTTTGTCTTGAGGTCACAGTACAAGCTGTTGTCTCCAAATGAGGCCGTAAAACACATGATGTAAAACATTCATCCTGCGTATCGCTCTGTCTCTACTCCTGCCAAGGCTGGGTGAGCTGTACCATAAAACATCAATGCTGTTGTCTGACTCATAGCCGCATAAGGCCATGGAGGAAGCACACACGCACACGTGATCGCAGCCATATGTGTCCGTGTGTGACCGAAAACACATCCGACAATTATACACACGCCATCTTAAAAGGTGATAAATGACGCTGCATTTGAAGAACAGGAAACTTTGAGCAAATTTATAAGATTATAAAATTATATGTTCGAATGTACAGTTAGCAGAATTTGCGTGACATGGAGAGAAAAAATGCATTTATCTTGATTTTACAAAGGCAAAGTAGTCATTTTGAATATAAATCTATGTAATTATCCGCTCGCTCGAGTAGAATGTAAACTAAATTGCTGGTTGTAATACAATGCTTGACTTGAGCTGATAACTGGGGAGGATAAGAAGCGAGTTTTTCTGCGGTGGCTCTTAATACTAGATTTATACTGAACTTAATTTTAAGATTTTAATTAGGATGCTTCGCACAGCAATTTCAGGCCAGTTTATCGAATCATAATCCGAGTGGTAAGTAACACACGGGGATGTTAAAAACCCATTTTTGCCTTCATAATGTTTCAGTTTTCATGACCTGTCATAGATTTCCTTTCCCAGGATAATAATAATAATAAGGAAATGGAACAAGCTTGTAAAAAAGATATGCGGTGGGATAACCAGGATCAGTCCCGTGATTAATCCTGCTTTGACTAACTCCGCCGGGAATTCCATCAAAAGGCCAGCGATTGTTTAATTGCCATCCCTGTTTTTCCCAATGCTTTACCTCCCTCCTTTCTGCCGGTGAGGGGGTCCTGCTGGAATCTGGCAGCCCCCACACACAGACCCAGAATTGCTTTCAGATGTGAATATCGGGTTCGAGAGAGGGGGATGCCAGTGTATCTTGTGTGGTTTAGGACCGGGCGAGCGCTCTTCAGAGCACCTGGGTTCAAGAGCCATGCCAAGGGCTAGAGAATGTGAACACACTGGTCCTGGGGAGAAGACCTTTGCATTCATCCCCATGTCCCACTGTTCCTTCAGCCTGATCAAAGGGGCAATGAGAACTGCAGATAAGACGTACGGATTTGATTTCAGCTTTTCTTCAAACAGCAGGCTTTATCACGAGTCCCAAAGCCATCAGACTAAACCCCTCACAGTGCTTCACCTCATTCATCTGGTCTGCGTTACAGATAAAGTCAATTTTAGGGCCATTCTAGCCACTTTATTACTGATGGATCCACTCGGGGTGGGGAGCAGGATAACATCTTGTTTGCTGAAATTTGTAAACAGTCTTTCAGTGGCAATGCAACTGATGTGGGAATCTGAAACCCACTGACATCAAACTACAGAAAACTGAAAGAATCTCATCATGCCGCCTCCACATAGAGGCATGATGAGATATCCATCTTGCTCTAACCTTTTCCAGATATCAAAGTGAGAAAACTACATTGTGGATGAAAGGCTGTTACCATGTTGCCATATTGGGTGCTACTGCAAAACCTATGCAAAGATTGACAACAGAGAAATAATCAGCGGCTGGTGTGGTGACTTATAACACTATAATGTGCTCTATTTTCATGCACTTATTTTGTACATAATGTACTAAAAGTACTAAAAGTACTTCTTAAGAACATCTAAGTGTACTCAACTTTGCTATTTTGAGACACCATGCTTTTAACATACTATCTCTGTATTAAAATAATGTATTTGAAGCCATCTTTCATACACAATACATTTTTTAATACAGAGAATGTGTTAAAAGCACATTTAGTTCATATTCATTGTGTCTCATAATAGCAGTTGAGTACACTTAGATTGTCTTAAGAAGTACTAAAGGAGATCTTTTAGTATATTAGGTAGAAAATAGAGCACTTTAAGTACATTTTTTGTGACTAATCTTTTTTCCCCCCATTTCATTTTTCACTTTTGATAAACATTTTTACGCCTACATTAACATAAATGATATAACAGATAAATATCAAACGACATCTGTGACTAAAACAAAGTTAAATTTCTTCATAGAGCACCACTCGTGGAGGACAACTGCAGAAAGTCAACGTAAGATGTGGAAAGTAAAGGAGTATTAGCAGTGTATTAACTGAAACGGCTATAGTGGTGTATGGTATGATTCTTGTTATCCAAAACTGGGGTGTCAGATAATAATCAGCAACACACCTGCTGAGCTTTCCCAAAGCCCCTCTGCATGGGGCCGGCATTAAATCCATCTAATAGTCAGTTTTCAAGTGAGACTGGAAGCAATTTCAGCTTCTGATAAATCCAAGCATTCCTACTGGACGCATTTTTAACGATTATTTAACAAGCATACATTAAGTAACAGGCTTTTAATCTGCAGCGCTCTTTGAAGAAATTCTTTACAATTAAAAAGAGCTCAGAATAGAAGCTGCTTCGGGTACAGGTTTATTTGTTTACTGTTGTTTCACATGAAATTAAAGCAGTTCGATATTCTCTCCTCTACAACTCCCGCCTTGCACCCACAACAGCCCCAAAATGATTCCTTTACACATTTTACTGCCAAATAGTGTTGCAGGCAAACAGTTTGCCAAAACACATTTGGCAGTGCAAAACACACACTCTAAGATGACAATAAATTTTTTTTAAGATGCTCCTGAGGACTATTTTAGACTTCCCTTCCTCTAGTATCCACAAGTGCCAGCTCTTTGGGTCCAAAGGGCAATAACAAACCCCACAAAAAGGCTTTTTGGCTTCGAATTTGGACTGGTTGGAGTTAGGAAGTAGCAGCGTGAAAAACAAACGCTTCCTCACGCGATTGAACGGGGGTGGATGCCACAATGCTTATACGGCCTGGAAGGAAACAGCAAAGAGCAACAGTTCTCTTCTCCAGCCTTCTGCTAACTTTGATATTAAATGATTGCACCAACTTAAGAGTTCTTTGTATTGGTTGCATGCTTTAAGCCAAATTTCACATCGTATTTTTCAATGATTTTTTTTTTTAGATTTGTCATTAGGTTTACAAAATTTCTATTTTTCCTGAGTACATTTTGCTTTCTTTTTTTTTTTTTTTTACCAAAAAGCAATCCTTGTGACAATCTGGAAATTAAACAGATATCATGTATTTCCATATGCATACACACAATTTACCTGGAAAGCGATGACATGCAAAGCAAAACAAACTGCTCTGTAGTTTAACATTTGCTTACAAAATGATCACAAGACATCCCTGCAAAACCTCATCCAAGTTAACCAGGTACATAATGTTACCATGGAAAAAAATCACTAGAATTGGCAACAAATATCTTAGAATGTATCACAGAAAACCTCACACTCTCAGTCTGGATATACAAGATGACTGAATGCAAAATATTGAGTGGAAAGGCAAGTGACCGTTCTGTTAAAGGCTTAGTAGATCACTTCAGAATTAAAATTTCCTGGTAATTTACTCACGCCCACGTCATCCAAGATGTTTTTTCTTTCTTTCTTTAGTCGAGATGAAATTATGGATTTTGAGGAAAACATTCCAGGATTTTTCTCCATATAGTGGACTTTAATGGCTACCAATGGATTGAAGGTCCAAATTGCAGTTTAAATGGAGCTTCAAAGGGCTCTACACGATCCCAGCTGAGGGTCTTATCTAGTGAAACTTTAAAAAAAAAAATGTATATACTTTTTAACCGAAAATTCTCGTCTTGCTCATCTAGCTTTACCGCGGTAGGACGAAAAACTCATTTTCTCCTCCAACTTTAACATCGTCCAACATCCTTGTTTTACTTTTCTTTTGCAAAAGCCATTTGACTTACTTAGTGCATGGCAGATCGCAGAGCTACTGCAAGATGAGCATTTGTGGTTAAAAATGTATATAATTTTTGCTAGATAAGACCCTTATTCCTCGTTTGGGATCATGAAAAGCCGTTTGAAGCATTTGGACCTTGAACCCTGCTGAAATCCACTAAATGGAGAAAAATCCTGCATTGTTTTCTGCAAAAACCTTAATGTCTTTTCAACTGAAGAAAGAAACACGACATAGGTGTGAAGAAATTTTAATTCTGAAGTTAACTAATCCTTCCACTGGCCCAAAACTCTCTCATAATGACACCAAGCCAGTGGGTCATCCTTAATGTACCGTGCACACAACAGTTCTGTCTGGCAGATATTCCAGAAAGCAGGTTATGCATAGTCACAACCAGGTAAGTGTATGGATAAGTCAACGGATAACTAGTCCCAGAAATGTTGGCTGAAAGTCTGATGCATATGCAACCCCTCTACCCGGGTCCTACTCAATCTGCTCTGAGCGGGTCTCGAACCCGTGTCTTCTGGCATGGGAGTCGGATGCTCTAACAAGGAGGCTAAAGGTTGCAACCTGAGGTCAGAGGAGTGAGGTTTACTCGCATGGTTGTACCTCCGTTACACTCACCCCCCTAAAGCTCACTCCCATCCGGGTCATGGCACCAATGTAACCCCTCTACCCGAGTCTTACTCGACCCGCTCTGAGCGGGCCTCGAACCCGGGTCAACTACTAGCTGGCCTCCATTACACATAAGACACACAAAATGGGAGACATTTCAGGAGTTTCAAAGTCAAAGTCGTCATCTGATTGCACTGATCTTTTCCACTAGATGACAGCCAGGCTTTATCCGTGACCATGATGTTTCCATTTAAGCCACACATTTCCATAATTTTCACACTGTTTATGAAGTAGACATCATACTCAGAAGTAGTACGGCAGTATTTGATTTGAATATCTTTTGAACGCTTGACACAAAAACTAACCAAGGTTTCTACCGATCTTTCATGTTTTTTTTTTATGAGCATCACTATTTCAAAATAAAGGTCTGAACTCGCCGTATGACTTTGATGTATACTCTTGTCACAAATTACAGTTGCTCCATGAAAATCACCAAATATGAAAACTAGAGTCTGAAAGCTTGATATGATATATAGATTGTAAAGATTAGACCGCTATTTTTACTTGAAACAGGCCTGATAGCAAACGACGTCCCACAGGCGAGATGGTGACTGAAACACGTCAAAATTAATATATTAATGTAGTTAATTCATGTCTTAAATGTATTTAATGTAAAATAATCTCTTTGTAGTATTGCTAATTATTATTTATTTTTATTTGTGAATGGAGAACGTGGTTGTTATTATTACAAATTTAAGGAAGACATCACTGAGGGTTGTGTTTGGTTTGGCATTTCCTCTTAGGATTGGTTGAAAGGTTTGAGAATTATCCCATTCCGGTGCAGACTGAGACAGCTGTTGTCTCTTTAAAATAACAGGCCAGATAACATAACTGAGTGATGGATCACATGGCAAAAACACAACTGACTGTGGAGGGAAGAAATACAGGTCAGCAGTGCAAATGGAAAGAAGGGACCAATTTCTCTCTATTCAGCCAGTTGTACAATATGATCCTGCATGTCATTTCAGCTACTGTACACCTTCATTTAAGCAGTGAGAATGCACTGATCATACATATAACTATATATATATGTTATAATATATAACACACAGCACTCCCCCATGACTAGTTTTCTTTCAACGTGGTGTGGAAACCTTTAGCAATAAATGATCAATGGAGACATACTGACCTGGTCAAAAGATATCATACATTTTATTAGGCAGAGAGAAAGTGAATCTCATTCCAGCACCTCCAAAGGCAACATCTGGACCTTGTCAAAGATGAGAGATTAGTGTTGGACAAAAAAAAAAAAAAAAAATGAAGTAGAAAAAAATAGGCGGAGAGAGACCAAAAAGGTTTCAATAGTTTATATGAAAAACATGTCATTCAGGTTTACCCTAAGGCTGTTGTTTTGTACAGCCGTGCCAAGATCCTCATCCCAAAATCAGGAGGTGATGAACTGGCCATTGCGGAGATGAATGGACAAAGAAATGTGGCTTATGTTAAGGGCCCTCAGTAGGACACAATTTCATTGTTCAGACTTTGCTCCCCTGAACCGCGGCCTCTTCTCTCGCTCATCTCAGGGAAGCAGCAGGTCTAGAGCTGCAGATTCTGAGAAAATTAGGCTTTTGTTTAAACAGAATGGGGTTGGCGCAGTTGCTTAGAGGCATAAATGTAACCACTAACCACATAATGATATAGCATGACTTGCAATGAAAGCCATCGCTATAAATTCACTTAAAGAGTAGCTGACATGATTTTGTCATTTTTGGATCCTCCAAATATCTTTGGATCACATTGCTATTTTGTAAACAGCGTTTATTTGTCTTAGTGTGTGATCCTCTGGCCGTGATTTGTTTGCCGTTGTTCGTGTTTCAGGGCTTGAGTTTCAGAAGAGCGCTTAGTCTGTAGAAATCCAATCTGTCTCTGTGATGAAAGCGTACTTTAACTTCGCTAAACTACTTGTGTTTTTACTCATCCCAGTATCATAATATGGACATAATGTGTAGACTGATCTTTGTTATAAACAAGAGAATCATGTTGTTAAGACATGTATGCTTCAAAGGCTCTGTCTGCAATGTGAAACTCATAACATTTAAAGCAGTGTACGCTACAGTGTTGTGCTGTGACCTCATCACGTAACATGTTTAATGCAGCGAGTGGAAATTAGGAGTGAAAAAATGGTTGTTTTAAATTTTTAATTCAATCTGTCTATCTGTCTGTCTGTCTACCTATATATCTGTCTGTCTGTTCGATCGATTGGTCTGTCTGTCTGTCTGTCTGTCTGTCTATCTATCTATCTGTCTGTCTGTCTGTCTGTTCTATCTATTTATCCATCTATCTATCTATCTATCTATCTATCTATCTGTCTGTCTGTCTGTCTGTCTGTCTGTCTGTCTGTCTGTTCTATCTATCTATCTATCTATCTGTCTGTCTGTCTGTCTGCCTGCCTGCCTGCCTGCCTGCCTGCCTGCCTGCCTGCCTGCCTGTCTGTCTGTCTGTCTGTCTGTCTGTCTGTTCAATCGATCGGTCTGTCTGTCTGTCCTATCTATCTATCTATCTATCTATCTATCTATCTATCTATCTATCTATCTATCTATCTATCTATCTGTCTGTCTGTCTGTCTGTCTGTCTGTCTGTCTGTCTGTCTGTCTGTCTGTTCAATCGATCGGTCTGTCTGTCTGTCCTATCTATCTATCTATCTATCTATCTATCTATCTATCTATCTATCTATCTATCTATCTATCTATCTATCTATCTATCTATCTATCTATCTATCTGTCTGTCTGTCTGTCTGTCTGTCTGTCTGTCTGTCTGTCTGTCTGTCTGTCTGTCTGTTCGATCGATCGGTCTGTCTGTCTGTCCTATGTATCTATCTATCTATCTATCTATCTATCTATCTATCTATCTATCTATCTATCTATCTATCTATCTATCTATCTATCGTCTGTCTGTCTGTCCTATCTATCTATCTATCTATCTATCTATCTATCTATCTATCTATCTATCTATCTATCTATCTATCTATCTATCTATCTATCTATCTATCTATCTATCTATCGTCTGTCTGTCTGTCTGTTCTATCTATCTATCTATCTATCTATCTATCTATCTATCTATCTATCTATCTATCTATCTATCTATCTATCTATCTATCTATCTATCTATCTATCTATCTATCTATCTATCTATCTATTCTGTCTGTCTGTTCTATCTATCTGTCTGTCTGTCTGTCTGTCTGTCTGTCTGTCTGTCTGTCTGTCTGTCTGTCTGTCTGTCTGTCTATCTATCTATCTATCTATCTATCTGTAATGCCACCTTTTCTAAATAAAAATTGTAAAAATTGCCCTTGTAGTTATGTAAATTTATTTGCAATCCAATGATTTTTTCCGCTTCTTCTTTAAAATTAAATTTGAATTTCAGTACCGTTTGCTACCTCAGTTCAAATTCAGGAATTTATATGGAATTTAAAATGAATTCTCAAAGCAGTACTGAAACTCTTTTGTGCACTTTAGTGATCATTTGGGTGATCATCTTTCAAAATGTCAAGATGAAGGCTCTACACATTACCCCATTTGAGCCAAAGCACTGACAAAAAATCTTGTTCGCCACATGTATTGGCATCACTGGTGTGTATTTTTGAGCACGCTGCCCCCTTGTGGACTATAATAATGATCTTCACCTACGGCATCCAATTTGGCAACCGAGCAGATATTTTTGAGGCACGCAGGCAGACATTAACATTGTTTGCTCAAGGATAAATCATGGACTCATGGGGCGCCACAGTCTAGAACACTTTCACTGTCATGCCCAGACACTTGCCATTTACCAGACAGTTGTTTTGTTAAGGCAGCTCAGTTCTGCTGAAAGTGCTTCCCTTAAATCACAATGGGCAGAAGTGAAATGAAGATAAAGACGGTGGAAACAGTAATCTAGACTGCAGGAGGGATGCATGGGGACCAGGATGTCACCTCTCCCAGCCCCCTGCTCCTCCTCACACAGCTCACTGTGGAAAAAAAGTGACGTGTCAGCACTTTTATAGGCCACGGACTCACAGAGTCTGCCATTGGGTCACAATCTGTTTCCTCAGCACCTTCCCAGAAGTCCAATAATTCTGAGCATTCTGAATCCCCCAACTACACACCCCCCATCCAGAGCTTGGTCATCAATCTCACACCACTCTGGAATGGAGCCTTGGTTTGTTAAGGAGCTCGACAAAGCTATTTTGGTTTTGCGTAATTCCACCACTCCTTTATAAATTTTGGTTTTGATTTATTGCATGTATTATTGCAAGTCACACTTAGATATAAATCAATCAGAATTAATCAAGCAATAAAACTCATCAGCAATTCCCAGAAGAGCACGGTTTGAGTGCGTCTCAAAGATTTTTGTTGGAGCTTTATAAAGAGAATTACAATCTATGATATCATACATCTGTCAGATTAAATGAGGACATTGACTGGATTTAATTAACTACTAGAAACATAAAGCATAATTGATTGGCGCAACTCAAAGAATGCAAGCTATTTTTCTGGCTGCAATAGTCTCGGCTATTAAGGACTTGCTTATTACCAGAACATTTCTCAGCTAGAAACACCGGAAAGCTGTTATGGCTATAATCGTTTCTCAATGGTTTTTCGAGAACTTTATGGAATGCAGCCTCTCTAAACATTTAGTCTTTTCCTGAGATTGATCAAGTTAAAATATAACATGTTTCTGAAGTTTATATGATGTGAAACATTTCTTCCTGTGTGGCTACATTTCTCAGAGATTCCTATTCCATGGATAGAATAACTACCGAGATTCCTGAGTGGGAAAAATAATTGCCGTATCATTTCTGCGGATGCCAGAGCGAAATGTACATTTGGCATGCACTCAAACATAAAACTCAAACCAATTTTTATCTCTGCAAAAGGCGATTACTGAATATTTTAGGAATTAAATGTGGAACATTACGTGCTTGTCATAATATTTGCAAACTGTGTCGAAAAAAATTATTCCATTTACTAGTTTTTAGTTGACTGCAGGGGAAACCAGGTTGAGAAATTACACTTCACACGGCCTGTTGATTAAAGAGGCCGACACTAGCTTAGAACAAGATTATACACTACCAAGGTTTAAAATCATTCTGATAATCATTTTTAAGAGCCAGATCAGAGAAAAAATAACTTAAAGTAACAGCTTTTCATATAGTGACTTATTATGTTAGTGATATTAAACTACAGATGCCTTAAACGAAAGTAATCCACGGCTTAGATGATGTAACATAAACAGAAGATGTAGCTTCTGTATTACATTCAGCAAAACACAATTTTTTATTTCGCTATACTCAAGTGAATGAGTTCTTATGGTTGTATATTTACCAGAAACATAGTGTGTAGGAGCATGAATAGAAATTCACAAACTTGCAAATGGGATCAATACGTTTATTTGGGGTGTTTGGTTAAAGGTAGGGTCGGCAATTTCGGAGAGGCTAACATTAGCAAGTTAGCTTTGAAAGCATGAGATCCCACTCTCCAGGTAGAACAGGTTGCCATTACGGTTATGAAATCAGCCTGAGCTCGTTGTTTTGGTTCAGGAGGAACTGTAAAAGGCGGCTGCTGTTTGTTTGTGGTGCTCAGTGACTGTCTGTCTACAGTTCTATTACACGTGCGATCAGGTATAAAAATACATGTGTTGACAGGCCAGACCAAATGCAAAGATTGGACAAACACTTTTTTTTCTTCCACAGAAGATTTAATTTTTGGACCTCTTCTATTATCGATTGCTATCAGAGTATATCAACAGTACAACAAAGTGTTTATAAAAAAAATGCCTACCTTATCTTTAATAAACGCATTATTTTTCATTATCTCTTTGTTTAAATCATATTGAACAGCTTGATTGCACAAGTCTGTCACTAGCTGGTCCAAATAAATTGAGGTCTTGGGTGAGGTGGAGGCATTTAGCACTTGAGCATTACGAGCTTGTCTGGAAAACATCTAAATTAGGGAGAGAAGGAGTTGTGTTTTTCTTGAGAGGACTGATGGTGGTTCAGACTGATAAGAAATCAGACGAAACAGAGGGCTGGACCATATAATAGAGAAATGAGCAGAGTACATCTGCTGAACATTACGATCCTCAGAAGCACATCTGAAAGAACAGGCTAATGAAGATACTACGCTCTCTTTATTAAAGCTGAAGTGTGCAAAAATACTTTGTCCTCACAGCTTAATATGCAGAGACAACTACAAATAAGTCATTTATAAGCTGGTTTCGCCAAAGAGTGTAAATATTGCAGGATCTGAATATGCATACTTCCCTATTGTATGCTTAATAAAAGAACCTGAGAAGAGCAGTATGTACGAATTCACAGAATTCATAAAACAGTAGGTGTAACTTCTGATTCATTAGAAGAATAACAGACGTGCATTAAACGGAATTGTTCTGAAGTATATTTTGCTGATTATGATGATGCTTTTGCACTATCATGCAGCATAATGGACTTTTTTGTTGTTTTTGTACATCTAACATAATTGTAAGTGGTGAAATACTGTTGGAGACTATACTGATCTGAAATCAGCCAATGGTTGTCGGTAGTGGTGGAGAGATGAATTATTAGTTTAACCCCCTACCCCACACGATGGAAACACATTCACCGAATAACTTCCTTGATGCGTATCAAAAATAAAACATGACTTTTCTCGTGAACTAGCATCTGAAATGCTGTTTTGGTCATTCTAAAATCAAAGTCTGTCTTCAAAGTGGTTCGGTACAATTACTTCCCATAACTGCGTTCGCAAACAGCAGGCATCCTTCGAAAGAAAGAAAGATTTATTGCATTTTTTCTGCGCGCTCTAAGAAGTGTCTGTTTGTTAGCAAACGCTATTTACACTAACTCCGCCCCCACAAATGCCTGGATGGTCCACTCAAGTTTTAAAAATGACCCACAAAACTCAGCGTCGACAGTGGCACAGCTGTAGTCATTAAAGCTTGCAGACTTGGCTTTTAAAGCGATCGAAGCAGGTTCCTTTTGCCGAGCTCGAATTTATTTTCAATGAAAATGAAAATAATGTTCTAAAAGTGGAAATAAACTGCGAAGGAGTGTTGAATAATATTAAAGGTGTTTATTGGGTAAGATTAGTGGAAGGTGTAGGGAGGGGTTTCATTCTCCCAACAAGGCAGCATGCATTTAATATTTTTAATAAATATAATCATTTACACCCTATGGTATTATTGCATTCTGTTAATGTACAAAAATACTGAGGTGTAAATAGTATCTGCCAATATAAAGATAGTTTCTAATTAGGCTATTATTTACTATTGCAAAGAACTGATACTTTTACATGGTGTAAACAGAATCTATCACTATTTTCATCTAGTGTAAATAGCATATCGCTAAGAAAATGCTGCTATTGTCACTTAGTGTAAATAGCATCTGTTGCTAAGAAAATATGCTATTTTAACTTAGTGCAAATAGCCGCTGCCTTAATTTATTATATAGAAAAATTATTATATACATTACCTTCTCTACCTACCTTTTCTTAGTGATATTCAGTGCCAGTTTATCAGGAAGTGACGATTTTGTTCTCTTCGACATTTCTTAGCGCATAAGTTAAATTCGCAACTTTGAAACATACCGACTGCACAGTAACTTGCTATAGTAAGCATTTTCATTAATCTCAATGACAGGCTGATTATTTGAAATATTCACTATATGCTGCTTGCAAAAAATGTCAGACAGCACAAACATTGTGAATGTCCAGATAGTGTAGTTATGACATCTACCAGCAGGCCTACCTGAACCACACTAACCTTAGCATTGTGCGCCTTTATTATTATCTCCATAACAGAAAACAAAAAATTCACATCTCTCATAATGGGGCCTGGATTCTGTGAATATAGTGTAAAATGCTGCAGTGATTCATGCCAGGACTGGTAATCTTTGAAAAATCTCTCAAAGCATTCCGTCTTTCTCATTACAGAGCTCTTAAAATGCAGTGCCACAACAACAGCATTGGCAGCAATAGCAACAGGGTAAACAGCAGCGACTGTGTGACAACATAAATGAATGGCCTTCGAGTAGAGAGATAGACCACAGCGGATCAAAGAGGAGGGCGCATGGCAACACCAGAAAACATACAGCTGAGTGTGTTATCAGCTGGCCGAGGGGCTCTCCCAGAACTTATCTCCCCTTCTCCTGTGAATCTCCTCCATAAGCAGGTAGATTACACTCATCACCTGCGAGCGCTTCAAAGGCCTGTTTTTCCTGCATGTGCTTTAGCAACAGTCGTCATTGAGAAAAGCGATCATTGTCAAAGGTGTTGTGCAAAGAAATGCCCTTTTGTTGACTCGACTCCTGTCAGTACTGGAGATCTGACCGCAAACAAGCACGTTATCCAGCGGCGGGATCGAGATCGGGCCCCGTCACGCCGAGTCCTGTGTAGTTCAGCCAGGGGGAACTGGGCTGACATCCTGAAAAGGGAAAGGAAGAGGAAAGAGCTGGAACACTGGCAATGATAGTCACCTTCCCTCCCCGATTATCTTTCGTGATAGAGGAAACGCGCCTCGCTGCAGTCTGCACAGCCATACGCTGTCAGTGGAGTGCTCCATTACAAAAAGCTCTTTTGTCTCATATCTGTTGTCAGGAAAAACCAGGGTGTTGGAGATATGGTAAAACAAACACAAAACACACACTCCATCCATGGCCTGCGGTAAGTTTATGTGCAACAATACTGGCTGATGAAATCGTCTGGCCAAAGGTTCAGGCATTTTTAATTCCAGGTGAGAGAGTGAATATTATGTACTGCGGGCTCTTTGCAGAAATGAGCCCGTAAAAGATTAAAACATGAGGAACGTAATCTCACGTAAAGGGGCGCAAAAAACGAGAGGGCTTTAAATCAGCGCACGAGCACATTAAATCGGTACGCTTTATAATTCATAGAAACGACATCAGTGTGGAATGCTTTTGCTGTGCTCAAACCCAATACATTTTTCATCCTGAACACACTGTTGATAAGTATGGATCATGACAGATGATTTAAAGGTTGGCAAACCCAACGCAACATGGGATGCATATGGAATCTGTGCTTTTTTTTCTCTCTCTCTCTCTAACTTTAAAGGGGAACCCTTTTTACAAGATGTAAAATAAATGTCCTCAGAGTGTGTATGTTGTTGCGGTCCAGGGAATAAGCGCACAACACGGAAGTTCAGGAATATATAACATTTACTTAGAATTCAGGAGAGCGATACCATACAACACCATTTAAACAACATTAACGCAAGACAAGGACTGAATGAAACACAGGGCTTATATACAGGGAGCAAACAAGAGTAATTAAAGACAAACACCTGACAGGAATGAACTAATGATGACTAGACGAGTGGCGGGAGAAAACCAAACGAAGAGCACATGTGAAACTAAACAGAGTCCAGAACACACATGCACGTAACATATGTGAAGTTTTAGCTCAAAATAAACCATTTATCATTTTTTATAGCATGTTAAAATTGAAACTTTTGGGGAGGGAGGAAAAACGCGCAGCTTTGGTGTGTGTCCCTTTTAAATGCAAATGAGCTGGTGCTTTCAGCCCCCTTTCAAGAAGAGGGCGGAGCTTCAAGAGCTCATGATCCGGCATATCAGCAACAACAAAACAGGACAGTCTCACGCACTGAAAAAGTCAGTTGCGGTGTTCAGCCTTATATGTTTGAACACTGACAGAGAGAATAATTGAATGCAACAGGATGTTTCTGAAAGGAAAAGTTATTGGTCTATTGAGACTTTTATGTGCATTGGTATATCCCAAAACACAATACTTTTGTACAGCTGCTGCAGTGAGAATACAGTAATGGTGAACTCTGTGCTTCTCGCTCAGGGCTGATTCTATGCCGATCGTCACCAGCTGTGGGTGGGGCTTCTCCCTACGATGATGTCGGGGGGAATCTGAATCGACATATTTGGTTAAATATCAACATATATGGGAATTATAAAAAAATTTAAAAAATGAGTGAGTGAGTGGGTTTTTACCATTGTAGGCTGGTTGTTCTCACACACTGCCGACACAAATTGGTGTTCAAACAGTGAAGTATTATGCAAAAAAAAAAAAAAGGGAATTTTGCATAATAAGTCCCCTTTAAATTCAGTTTCTCTCCTCTGAGAAAAACTGTCAGGCTGGAAATGAAATGACAAATGGTAGTTATAATACTTCTGATAATGCTACACAGAGTTTGTCACCTTGTCACAGGAATAGTGTTTGCGTTAAGCTTTTTCATTTCTCCCATAAATGCGTTGTACCAGCCTGATGGGTGTGACTGGGGAACGGCGCAGCTATAAATCTTCAATCCGACCTCTCTGCAATGATCTTTAGACCGCTGCTTGCAAAACACTGCCAACGCTGTGCTGTTTGACTCAAAATATTTCAATGCTTCGTTATTTTTGTCTTTTCCATTTTTACACGTTTACTTCTGTGAATTGGGGCATGTGTGTTCGTGTAATTAATGAATAGTGTTGCGGTAAACATGATCTTTACGAGTGCGGTGGCAGAAATGTTCTGACTTATCCTGGCAGGGACAGTACAGCTGGACTCTGGAAAAGTGTAGAGCATGAAATCATAACCCTGACGTTAGAGTATCTTTCAACACTCATAAAACAGGCCGGTCGGTTTGAGTGACCTCACTGCTTGGTGTAGGCTGGTATAATGTTTTTTTGTTTGTTTGTTGTTGTTTTGTTTTTCAGGGAACATTTCAAATCAAAGTAATGATGCACTTTTTTTTTTATTTGTATTTAGTCATCATCTCGTTTTCGTCAGTGAAAAAATGTCGTTGACAAAAACGATGATGAAAATTATTTGTCAACAAAATTAGGAAAATAAGCTAAAAAAATCTGTCATGCTATCTACGGGTAATTTACGCGACAACAATGTACTAAAAACGGAAACAATTATTCTTTGTGCAGATGACAAGGTTATCAAAACTATCCCCGTTCATACGGATCTGCGAAAATGACTACAAACAGACAGATGCCAGACAAGTACTTGGTGATGTTACTTTGTAAAGAATACGCATATGCGCATACGCTTTCTTTTACAGAGCACTCGTGCCAAACGCGCATGCCTATCCACTAGTGTTGTAGTACTGGAGGCCGGTGTTGTGCCGAATGCTAATCCTAACTCCTCCCCCACACCTAATCCGAAACCTACCAATACTAGGGGGGTAATAATTTGGTGGGGCTAGGATTTCGGCTTTTTTTTTTTTTTTTTTTTTTTTTTGAAGGTCTTGGTTTCGGCCGCATTTGGTCTCAGTCTTATCTTGGTCTCAGACTAAGGGTGCGTTCACACTTGTAGTTCGGTTCGTTTGGTTGGTTTGGTCCGGACCAAAAAACAAAAACAAAACACATAGTCCTGGTCCACTTAGCGTTCACACTGGCATTTTTAACAGTGAGCCTTAAGTTACCGAACCAAAGGCATAGGGATACGCTCACGACCTGATTGGTCGGCTTTTATGACGTATATTTCGCGACGGAGCTCGCTTACGAACATTCAAAACAACGCTGTGTTCTGGATTAAACGCCATCATTTTATGCATGTTCATATGCTTTATTATTACCAGCTGAGAACTCACGAAGAGCTCATAAAATGTTCAAAACATTCAAAACAGCAGCAGGATTTCCTCCGTTGTACACAGAAACAGTCACTTCACCTCCTCGTTGCTCCACGTTTGCCCTCGACTCATTTTGGATACACCGATCTTCCCGTGTCGTCAAATCAGCTGACTTGTAGCGTCGCATCTTGTGACATCACGTCCTCTTTTTGGTTCGTTTACATGTCTTTGGTCCGTGTTGCGTTCATATATCAATCGAACCGCACCAGAGTTCGTTTGGAAGCGGACCGAGACCCATCTTTTTAGCGGTCTCGGTCCGCTTGTTTGGTGCGCACCAGGGTTCGGATGGCAGCGTTCACACATGTTCAAACGAACCGCACTAACTGAGCAATCGCACCAGGGTTCATTTTAATCGAACCAAACATGACAAGTGTGAACGCACCCTAAAAAGGACTCTGAATTTTTGCAGATTTGCATTTTAGCTGTTTACACAGAGATGACAATGGTAAACTTGCACTTTGAAACCCATTCTCAGAAGTTTGCATTTTCAGGCCACCAAAACACGGCCAAAACGCATGTAAACGCGTGTAAACAGCCCCTGAGGCTCCAAGAAGTCAACATGGGGGGCCTTTGAGAAGTCATCATAATCAAGAGAATCTGACTGAAAGTCTTTTCTAAGATTTCAGAGTGGTTTTAATCACACCTACAAATAGAGACACGGACAAACGCACAAGCAAAGCTAAACAATGACACGTGAACATGTGGAGGCTCCAACAGATGCCCATTGTGTGAGATTGGAAAACGGTCAAAGCGAGAGATACATGTGGCGCGGTGTTTGAGCGGTGACTAAGAAACCCACACGGTTGTGATTACGGTGTGTACGACTGCTCATTGAGTTTGTTAACTCGGCGTGGCTGCATATAGTCATTTCAGGGTCGGCCAAGGTACCCTCCAGCTATGAGCAAAATGCTTTTACAACTTGGCCCATTACAGTTTGATACAGGTTTATTTCCCCAGCTCATGGTAAATCTCTCCCCTTTCCTCAACAAGCCCTCCTTACCTGGCAGGGCCGGTTCTCTGGGTACCTGGTTTTATCAAACTCAGAACCAGATGTGCAGGAGGAAGAGCACCGATGACTTCTTTATCTATTCTCTTTCTGCATTTCTCTGTTTCTCTGAGGTCAAATGTGCTCGCTGAGAAACTCTTTGAGAGGGACCTGAAAATTGTGCTGCCAGCCGCTTTCCATTATTTGTGCCCTTAAAGTCCTGTAAATGAAAAAGGCTCAAACCACAGCAGAAATGACTGAATTCTTTCATAAATGCCTACATTCGTTCTTGCCTGCACCATAATGGCTTGGCGAGTGTTTGCCTTGTTTCTTACGCTGCAGGACAGCCATTTCCACCTTTAAATGAATATATTGCATAGCAACTGACCACCATGTCTTTAAACACAATTAGAATGGCTCAGATTTACATTCAATTTCAAAACTGAAGGATGTTAGTGAGATTGGTTTAAACATTCTGATTCAACCACGCTTCTGAAAAATCATTTTATTATAAAATGGGATTCAAAAGTCTACGGTCATCATATTAAAAATGTCATTCAAAATCTAAATCTAATCTAAAACCTGGACTTAAAATGTATACTTTGATCAATCAATGTTGGAATTCAGCTGTGAATGTTTTCTAATGTTCATTCATCTTTGTGTTGTTGCCATGTTTATCTTTTCACTGAGCCTGTTGTATGTGCATTGCATTTAATGGAATATTATTTCTTAGCCGAAGGTTTAAAATAATTTACGCTGCTGTTTAAAAATTTGGGATTAGTGCGTTTTTTTGTTTTTTTTTTAAATGTTTTAGAAAGACTTTTCTGGTCACCAAGGCAGCATTTATTTGCTACATAAAAAAGTTATATTATGAAATATGATTACAATTTGAAAGAACTGTTTAATATATTTTAAAATGTAATTTATTAAATTATTGTGATCAAAGCTGAATTTTTAGCATCATTACTCCAGTCGTCAGTGTCACATGATCCTTCAGAAATCAGAAAATATGCTGATTTGCTGCTCAAGAAACATTTCTGATTGTCATCGTAATATAATACTTAATACATTTTCTTCAGGATTCTTTAATTAATAGACAGTTCAAAAGAACAGCATTTATTTTAAATAAAAATCTTTTTTAACATTATGAATGTCTTTACTGTCACTTTTGACCAATTGACCCTTCGCAAACAGTTTGATTGACAGGCGATCTGACCAATCATAACCCCGAATCCGCCATTTTGTCCGACAAAGCGGTCAGGGGAGTTAGTAGATTAACGTCGGTGAACTTGAAGAATTGTGTGTCCTCACGTCTTTCCACACTTGAAACAACATTCCTTCTGATGTTCATTCATGTTTATTTGATGCTATAAATGAACTAGTATGAAGAGATGATCGGTTCACGAGGAGCTACAGCGATCTGTCACCACACATTAAACACACACTAGACGCTATTTATTGTTTAAACTGCTTTAAAAAATTACAATATTTTAAATATGAAACTGTTTCATACATTGTCAGTGTCCTCTTTGCTCCGGGATGTATTTTTCACTGCGTGAGAACATGATGTGTGGCGTGAGATGGGTCTTTGCGAGGGGTCAATTTAATGCATTCTTGCTGGAAAAAAAGTTGGAAAAAAATGTAAAATTGTAAAATGATTTCAGTTTTGCATCGAGGTCCTGTATATTTTTCTATAATGAATGGCTGACTGCACATGATCCCTTACATTTTTAAGATTTAATAGAAGCATTTTCACCAGCCCTGAGACTTTTGAACCCCACTCTATTTATCTGTTCCCTGATTTTATTAGAGAAAACATGTTTGTTAAAGCGGCCAAACCAATGTGTGGCATGATATGCACGGCCACGTTTCCCTACAACCTAAATTTGGACTAAGAGACAGAGTGTTGTGCTGAATCTCGATTATACAATTAGACAAGGCAATAAACGTGTAACTTATATAAGCAAAGACCATGGCAAGCAGACCAGCAATTTTTTATTTGACATGGATACCCCTTAGCTGCAAACAAACCACAATTGCCTCACATCAACCCGGACTGCTCGTTCTCATCATTCAGTCATGATTGCTGGCGAACTACCAATTAGCAGCTTATGGGACGCAGCTATGCAAATGCGGGCTGACTGGGCTTAGACGCCAATCAATGGCGGGCTGAACCAAAATCAATGACACAGTTGACATGTTTTAATGGGCTGTGGGTGAAGGTGTCTCCGCCAGCCAAGAGATTATTTTTGCTTGTGGTAAAATGAAATGTAGCCTCACTCTCAAACCCAACAACCCCTAACTCTTCCCGCTCCAGTTCTCGCTTTCACTTATGACCTACTTCCTATCTGACCAAGCCTTACTCACAGAGAAATCACTCAGGTAAGGAAATTGTGAGCCAGAGATATTCTACCAATCTTCGAGCACATCTGCAGAGGAATCGAGACAGCCAGAAGGAGGTTGTGGACCGTGCCTCGGTCTGGCAGGTGAATAAACGGCCTCTGTTGAAATATCTGTTCCGATACGGCAGTGCCAATCAATCTGAACACCCACACCCGTTGGAGAAATTTCCTCACTGTTCCTGGAATTTGGTAATATTTCAACTTGGATTTTAACTTTTTTTAAACTACATAGAATTCATTTTCTAAATAAGGCACATATCAAACCTCCGACAAATCATGCTTTCCCACCTCGGGCGTTAAAAGACCTTTTATTATTTTCAAATTTTCTTTTTTTTTCAGATTCAAACATCTTTTATTTTATTCAACCCCGTAACGGACCAAATTGAAACATGCATCTACCAATTTAATAACTACAAATGTAACATTTATGATCATTTTCACATGTTTATGGGATTGAATTTAAAAATGAACAAATTTTCCGGTCTTTATTTAAAAAAAAAATGTTTTCCATTTAGATGTTTAACTAAAACCACAATTTTATAGTGTTAGTCCTTAACATATCATGTGGTAATCAGAAAGAAATGCCTTCATTTTTAATCATCTACCCTATTTTTTTTTAATAACAGTTGAGAATAGTGTGACGGGGTTGAAGACTGAGAGACTTTGAGCCTTCAATCTTATTTTTTTATTATTATTTTGTCTCTCATATTGTGCCCTTGTGTTCTGGGTCAACAGATCTGCATGTCTTTCTGCTGCTGATGTGGCTGCCATTTCTGACATCTGACATTTCTGTCAATGCACAAGTGCGCACATTATGTCAAATATTCTATTTTTAACTAAATTGTGAGTTGTCATGATTTTAGTAAGTATAAATTTCCTGAAATCATGACTTTTTATTATTATTATTATTATTATTAAGTTTATTCATAAATGAAGGGAAAATCCAAAACTTTCGCATATTTTCAACCCCGAAACAATGAGAAATATATGTGACGGGGTTGAGGTTTTTTGCACAAAATGGCCACTGCTCCTCTTGGCAGCAATGAAATAAGTGCATTGTATATACTTATGGATTAAAATAAAATTTTGAAAAACTAACAATTTTATGTGATGGGGTTGAGTTTACCCTCCCTGACTATAATACGCCTCAAAAATATGAAAAATATGAAAGTATGATACTACTTAGCATCTTCAAAGAGACCTGGATGATGTCATTTCCGGTAAATGATGTCACATATGGGTGGAGTCAGGGGTTGAGTTCAGACTTAGGGACATAACTTCATAACTTTTATAAAATATCTTGATTTTTTTTTTACATTTTTTAGACAATTATTTGTTACAAGAAAGTAACACAAGTAAATACTTTCAATATTTTGGCAAAAATGCTTAGTGTAAAAAATTATTTTATGATAAAAAAATTAATAATAGGAATTATAATGGACAAACCAAAGTATTGTCAAAATATTTTACCAATTAATTTTAGTGAACCACCATTTTGAAAACTAGGGACTGAAATATTGGCGTATCCCAGGAATGCTTTAGCCTCGTCGCTTTTCATGCATTAGCATGTATGTGTGTGGGCACATATTATGACAAAATCGAAAAGAAAGTGGAAATATCCATATTAACAGCGACAACCCGCTCAATATGACCCTCTCGCTCTATAGAGGGTGTTTATTTTGGGTGTTTGGAGGGACTTTATGTACCGCAAATTCATATGTATGAGTCTCTGTGTGTTTATACTGTATCTGGTATAGTGAAATACAGGGCAAAAACATGTGGGAGAGCTGGAACAAGCCCTGGAGCGCATTAGTCCAGGTTCCCTAGTTTTTTCCCAAGTTGAACTTCAGAGGTAGCCATTTCTGTCTTGACTCATTGGACCTGGCGTACCCTCACTAACAACAACAACAAAAAAGTTTCAGTCTATTGTATGAAAATCAGTGAAGAGTACAAAAAAGAAGATCATATTCCTTAAAGTTTTTATGAACATAAACACCTGATAAAATAAATCACGCCTCTTTTTGGTTCAGTTACTCAAGGAAAGGCTCACTCGAAATGCTTTTACTTGCTCGTACTGCCCTCTCCTGGTGAATGCAGGTACTCGGCATGTTTATTGTCATTCATTGGCTGTCAGAGTGAGGCTTCTTACCTAAATTGACCCCCTGGTGAGAAACTAATTTCCCAGTGCTCAAAGGACATAATGGTCTGCACTTAACATAAATGACAAAGGTGACTCATGCTGTTGGCTATCACTCCACAAATAATGGGGATCATCAGGAGACGGGGGACTAAATTAGCCTTTTCTGGTCTCTTGGCGAGTGATTCAACCATACTCATTTTGAATGAATGATTCTAAATTAAAGAAAATATTCACTCTTGAGGGATTTCTGCTTAACTTTGTCCAGAGACAGATGTTTCCACCAAATGTATACAGTATGTGGAGAGTGGTGATATCATTACCGAAAGAAAACAGTAATTTCTTCATGTCTCCATTTAGGCCTGGAACATATTATGATTGTATACAATATTTTTCTATCAGGATGAAATCATGTTAATTTTAAAAAGCAATTTTTAACACCCTATACTCTTGTTCAGTGTTGACTGCATTTGTGGTGAGAGGAGGTTGCTGTTTCTGTGTGCTATCGTTTGTTTGATAGGGTTGGGCTGTTATCTGTTGCCATAGCAATGTAAAGCTGACCTATAATGTGTGTGCAGCCTTCATTCTCATGTGTTTTTTCTCGGAAGAAGCTGCAATTTACCTCACAAACATCAATCGCAGCGGGGTTTCCAATCCGAGTTGGAATCAAACATGCATTCATGGAAGAGTTATGTATGGAATGCACTGAAAGTCAGAAAATAAAACATGTTGATATTTAAAAAATGATATTTATGTCATTCATTCCTCTCCCTCATAAAACCTTCGTTCATCTTCAGAACACAAATGAAGATATTTTTGATGAAATCTGAGTCCATAGACAGCAATATAATCAACACTTTCAAGGTCCAGAAAGATCTAAAGACATCGACAGTCGACGTGACTGCAACATTAATGTCATGAAGCGACGAGAGTACTTTTTGTGTACAAAAACAAAAGAAAAATAACATTTCTTCACCAATCTCTGTATTTATTTCTGTTTTAGAGTTAGAATGATAAAAATTAAACAAGGATTAGGGCATTGGTAATGAGAAGATAGGGAAAAATGCACAATTAAATTGAGCATTTTAATTTATTAAATTAAATCTCTTCAATTTTCTCTCACAATTCTGACTTTATAACTCACAATTCTGACTTTATATTTTACAATTCTGACTTTATATCTCACAATTCTGACTTTATATTTTACAATTCTGACTTTATATCTCACAATTCTGACTTTATATTTTACAATTCTGACTTTATATTTTACAATTCTGACTTTATATCTCACAATTCTGACTTTATATCTCACAATTCTGACTTTATATTTTGCAATTCTGACTTTATATCTCGCAATTCTGACTTTTTATCTCACAATTCTGACTTTTTTCTCTTCAGTTTTCTCTCACAATTCTGACTTTTTTCTCAGAATTCGAACTGTTTTTCTCACAATTCTGACTTTATATCTCATAATTCAGAAATAAAAAGTTGCAATAATCTTCTTTTTTTTTCAGTGGCGGAAACGTTTCTTTATCAGAAAGTTGGTGTAAAAGCCTATATTTCTTGTCTACTATCATACCCTGCTACTTACACAAATGGCAGAAACAAGCGAAGTTACAATAGCAGGATATGACGTTCTATCAGGACAGAGAGAAGCAGTAGCATCCTGTTGCCAAAGCCTGGCTCCCTACTAAGCAGGCTCAAGCCAGGCAGATACATGGATGGGAGACCTTTGTGGAAAAACTCAATTGTTATTTGAAGATGCTTTAGTAAGGCCAGCAGGGGGTGCTCTCTTCATGGCTCTGAGGCTTTTAAAGTCAGAGTCTAGCGATGGGGCACAAGATTGTAAGAAGGACCTTTAAACAGTGGTCCTGACATGCTGTGCTCCTTAATTGCCACTTTTATGAATAATTTGACCTCATTAGTTATGGTGGAAGCACATTTTGTGAGGTTCGTTACACTACGGTGACTGTAGGATTACCTACTTCATCAAATCTGCAGGAAGCAGTGCGACTGTATTATCCTGTGAACTTAAAGAAACGTTATACTTAGGTCGGTGTAAAAGCGTAAATTTCACAGACTGATATATTTCAAATGTTTATTTTGATGAGTATAACTGACAACTAAGGAAAATCCCAAATTCAGTATCTCAGAAAATTAGAATATTGTGAAAAGGTTCAATATTTAAGACATCTGGAGCCACTCTCTAATCAGCTAATTAACTCAAAACATCTGCAAAGGCCTTTAAATGGTCTCTCAGGCTAGTTCTGTAGGACACAATCATGGGGAAGACTGCTGACTTGACAGTTGTCCAAAAGACGACCAGTGACACCTTGCACAAGGCGGGCAAGACACAAAAGGTCATTGCAAAAGAGGCTGGCTGTTCACAGAGCTCTGTGTCCGAGCACATTGATAGAGAGGCGAAGGGAAGGAAAAGATGTGGTAGAAAAAAGTGTACAAGCAATAGGGATAACCCTGGAGAAGATTATGAAACAAAATCCATTCAAAATGTGGGGGAGATTCACAAAGAGTGGACTGCAGCTGGAGTCAGTGCTTCAAGAGCCACTACGCACAGACGTATGCAAGACATGGGTTTCAGCTGTCGCATTCCTTGTGTCAAGCCACTCTTGAACAACAGACAGCATCAGAAGCGTCTCACCTGGGCTGAAGACAAAAAGGACTGGACTGCTGCTGAGTGGTCCAAAGTTATGTTCTCTGATGAAAGTAAATTTTGCATTTCCTTTGGAAATCAGAGTCTCAGAGTCTGGAGGAAGAGAGGAGAGGCACACAATCCACGTTGCTTGAGGTTCAGTGTAAAGTTTCCACAGTCAGTGATGGTTTGGGGTGCCATGTCATCTGCTGGTGTTGGTCCACTGTGTTTTGTGCGGTCCAAGGTCAATGCAGCCGTATACCAGGAAGTTTTAGAGCACTTCATGTTACCTACTGCTGACCAACTTTATGGAGATGCAGATTTCATTTTCCAACAGGACTTGGCACCTGCACACAGTGCCAAAGCAATCAGTACCTGGTTTAAGGACCATGGTATCCCTGTTCTTAATTGACCAGTAAATTTGACCTTAACCCCATAGAAAATCTATGGAGTATTGTGAAGAGGAAGATGCGATATACCAGACCCCAACAATGCAGAAGAGCTGAAGGCCACTATCAGAGCAACCTGGGCTCTCATAACACCTGAGCAAGATTTCTAAAAATCATTTCTTTGTATTGGTCTTAAGTAATATTCTAATTTTCTGAGATACTGAATTTGGGATTTTCCCCAAGTTGTCAGTTATAATCATCAAAATTAAAAGAAATAAACATTTGAAATATATCAGTCTGTGTGTAATGAATGAATATAATATACAAGTTTCACTTTTTGAATGGAATTAGTGAAATAAATCAACTTTTTGATGATATTCTAATTATAAGACCAGCACCTGTATACACCCAGGTATCGGATCAGTACTTGGTATCGGCCGATACTCTGAGCTCAGGTCGGAATCGGTATCGGGAAGGGTGAAAGGGTATCGGAACATCTCAAGTTAGAATAGCAGAACATGTTGGAAAGCGTTTCACAACACTGTACTGCAAAACATCAAGAGCTGTGGAAAATAAGTGATTATGAGCTTTATACAGCTTTTTAATAGATCTTCCTCACAGTCATGGCGCTGCTCTGAATGAGGTTTCATAAGCACAGAGCTGTACCTCAGGCGCCCACGAGATGTCTCTTTTTCACAGACAACAGCTCGCGCACAACCCTGGAGTGCATCGCGCGCTCTTTTACCTTGAGTCCTCTGCTTTACCACAACTGCTAATCGATACCGCTAGTAATCGGTCTAAGAATTCAACGCACCAAATACCACTCTGCAGCATTCATCCGTTTTAATAATCAAAGAATGTATTTCAGACTTCTTATGACTAAGCTCGCCTCGCGCGGCACGATCGGAATGCGTGACGACGCGTGAACCTGTTTCTCAGCCAAGGACCGTAAGAACAGGTGGTACTGAAGCTTTTAGCAACATTATTCAGTCTCGCTTTCGAGGTTAGACAGGGATTGTCCTCGTAGCTGCGATGTTTCAGTGTTCTGCGTCCGAGGAATCGCTGTAAACACATACAGGTAAGAACGCAGGTGAGATGCAACGTACAGCTGATTCAGCTCTACATAGAATTAAAGGTACAGTTCACTCAAAATGAAACTCCTGTCATTATTTACTTAACCTTATTGTGTTTCAAACCCGTTTGACTGACTTTCTTACGTGGAAAGCATTAGTCAAAATGCACTTTAATGGTCTGGAAAAGGATGTACTGTAAATGAGGGAGTGAAAATAGAAGTTTAATTTTATTTTTGAGTGAACTATTCCTTTTACATTGTGTAATGTCGTTTTATGTGAATGAGTTTGTTGTGAGCATAAATAGTTATACTGTTATGAAAGACAATAAAGCGTATTGTAATCATACAACACTGGTTTTCCACGTTTATGTCAAAAAGTTTACATGTTTTTACATGAGTACATGTGTTGTCAGATAGAAAATATATATACCTTATCTGATAAGATGGCATAAGTTTTTAAGAGCCTTTTATTATTGTTATAAATGCAAATCAATATAATATTTATATTCAGTTTGAGTCGCACGTGAAAACTCCCTGTCGAAAATATCTAGAAATCCATGACCCATTTTAATTTTTTTTTATCATAAGATATGTTAAAACCATACAGATCATATGTAGTGTTGTGCATACCTTTCTTAGTGTTATGTTAATAAATAAACAAAATAACACACCTGGAACCTCCACATTCCACATAAGGCTGCAGAGTTTTTGTGCAGTTTGACATGAAACCTCAAGCATTGTTCTGCGCTGTCATGCTATACTTCTTTAACTAGTTAAAAATCAGTATAAAACGAAAGTTGTGATGGTGTTTTCTTCTCTATTGAGTGAAACAGCTTCGCGAACAAGAAAAAATGTAGGGCAGAACTTGATGTTGTCCGTTGAATTGATTGGATGGTTGTGGTTTGCTATTGGTGCGTCTCATGTGAGTGACAGGATGTCCCGCCCTCACGCCAGTAAACGCATCATCGGAGAAGAGATGTCACTGCAAAAGGGAGGGAAGTCACTTTAAACAGTGTTCGCTTATATGTTAATATATGTACATTTATTATGAGAACAAACCTCATATTAATTGAGAAATATTTCTGAATAATTTGTATTTTAAATATGGATACATTTGTATCCAAAGTGACTAGATCAAGTTATAGATTTCAAGGTCCAAAGAAGTAGTAAAAGCATCGTTAAAATAGTCGACGTGACTACAGTGGTTCGACCTTAATGTAATGAAGCGATGAGAATACTTTGCGCAAAAACAAAACAAAAATAGTGTCTTTATTCAACAATTTCCTCTCTACTCTGTCGTTCTCCCACGATTAAAGGTGCAATATGTAAATTTTTGGCGCGTATATTCAAAACAACAACGGCGTAGCTTGAATTATGGGAACTGTCGTCTTCAACTGATTTAAATCAATCAGATGGGAATCATATATCACGTTCATGGATGAAGTTAAAGTAGTAGTTTTATAAAAGCTTGATGACATGATTTTATTTCATTATATTGAATTTGCCGCAAGTAAAGCAAGTTTAATACTAAATTGGTTGTCATAGATGTTACTGTATTTGTTGAAGTTTGTCGCGCAGTTCTCTCCATTTAGGAAATGCGACACCGATGTTGATCCTCGTTTTATTTCTCTTCTTGTCCCAAAATATTCTTGGGTCGTTTGGTTGACGTTTACGTTTATGGGACTCGTCTTTGTTGACAGAAGCCGCTACAAACAGTAAAGAATAATTGTGATCATAACGACTGCGCGAAACTAGCTAGTTGCTTGATAGGCAATACAACTACTATTTCCGCATTTGTCCATGAGACTTTTGTCATGGTTTCTATGGCAGTAAAAGCGGAAACCGAGGGTAACGCGGATTGACAGGCGATTCCCGCTCACGTCCCGAAGCCTCGGTTAAAATCGCAATTTTCTCATGACTTACAAAACGTTGGAAACATTTGGGATATTGTAAGTACTCAACTGAACAAAATATATAACACTGGCCTAGTGGTTTTTGGATATTTTACTGTAAAAATGTTACATATTGCACCTTTAAAAAAAACTCTGATTTCATCAAAAATATCTTAATTTGTGTTCTGAAGATAAATGAAGGTCATGCGGGTTTGGAACGACATGAGGGTGAGTAATTAATGACAGCAATTAAAATTTTTTTTGTGAACTAACCCTTTAATGTCTAAAAATAGTGCAAGATCCTCAAATTCTGTTTATTTTTTTAAGTCCAAAAATATCCTAGATTTTCAATGCGGTTTCAAACTTTTAACCTAAAATCTTGATGAGACAAACACTTTGGGTTCATTTACATCATGAAGTTGTCAGGATGTGTCTAAAACAGTTTGCATAATGGCTTTTGCTTTTCAACAACTCCCATCGGACATTAAGTCAGTGAGTTCTTTCCTGGCCCCATGGGGCTTTTGTTTACTGCAGTTTCTGCACAGCTGAGTCTCAGTGTGTTGTGCACCAGCTCTTGAACTCTTGCCATCCAATCAGCTTCATCCTGCGCAGGCGTCACTTCCTTCCCAATGGCTCCTGCGGTCAATCTGTGTGTTTATTAAAGCGCGTGTGTATCCTATCCGGATCCCCACTGCTAAAATCCCACCTCCCCCGACTCAGTCCTGCCAGCTGACCAACCCATCCCCCCCTTCCCTCACACACCCGTGCCACATGAGGCCCTGCAGTGTGACTCAGTGGACAAACTTACACCAGTCTGAGAGTCTGGCCCAGGCTTTCCCCAGCTGCACTCCTCGTTTTTCCAGCGCTAGAGACACCACGGGTTAGGATTTCCCTTTCTGTAAAGGTAATGATGCATTTGCTTGTTTTCTTGTCGTAAACCTGTAATTTCTTCACTCCTTTAAGTCGGGGTTAGTCATGCTGCAGTGCACCACTGTTAAAGCTCTCAGCGAGCGAGCGTAAGCTCTGCGCTACATGCTGAGTTTGTGGTTTTCACTTTTTCACTTTGAGTGTGAGCACTTGCTACAAGTATGTACAAATGGTTAAGGATGTGGTGAGATTCGTGCTAAAAGTTTTTCTTCGTACATAGATGTGCATGTCGGTGTTGCTGGATTTAAGGCGTTCGTGGTCTATGAACCTTTAATTATCTTTAATGACTGCTCAACTATCATAAAAGATTGCTTAGTCAGACTCTGACCTCAGTTGCATTGAGTTTGTCTTTGTGTATGTCTGTGTGTGTGTCGATTTTATTACAGTGAGCTGCATTGCAATCAAGCTGTCTTTGGTAGGATCTTCTTTGAAAGTGTAAGGGTCTTCAGACACATGGTGTTTCACCCCCTCTGGGTAGGCGACAATAGGCACTTAGCCCTTTATGGGTGGTCCTTATAGTATGTGTTGGCAGAGTCTGGTTTATGTGTGTAAAAGTCTTGATTGATGATCCTTTTTAACTTATTTGTGATGAATGAGCTTAAAAGGGAAGTTCATGCAATCTGGGATCAGCATTCTTTTTAGGGGCGTTTACACTGACATCTAATTGCAGCTACAAAGCAATCTGAAGTCATTTATTTTCAATGATACATGGCTATTTAAATGCGCAGTGACTGTCATTGGAAGTGCAGTAAGTATGTTTACATGTGCAGTTATTATGGACCTACAGTGGGTTTTTGCCTAGTCAAGCCATTGTTGTTATTGTTAACTAAAACTATTTGCTATATGAAAGTTTTTGTTTAATTGAAATGAAGCTGAAATAAAATATAAATGTTAGGTGCCAAGGCAAAATTGCTCATTTTGTTGTTTAAGTTCTATAATTACTCAAACTGAAATAAAAATAAACTATACAGTACTGTGCAAAAGTTTTAGGCAGGTGTGAAAAAATGCTGTAAAGTAAGAATGCTTTCAAAAATAAACTTGGTAATAGATTATATTTATCAATTAACAAAATGCAAAGTGAGTGAACAGAAGAAAAATCTAAATCAAATCCATATTTGGTGTGACCACCCTTTACCTTCAAAACAGCATCAATTCTTCAAGGTAAACTTGCACAAAGTCAGGGATTTTGTAGGCATATAGTTAGGTGTATGATTAAACAATTATACCAAACAGGTGCTAATGATCATCAATTCAATATGTAGGTTGAAACACAATCATTAACTGAAACAGAAACAGCTGTGTAGGAGGAATAAAACTGGGTGAGGAACAGCCAAACTCAGCTAACAAGGTGAGGTTGCTGAAGACAGTTTACTGTCAAAAGTCATACACCATGGCAAGACTGAGCACAGCAACAAGACACAAGGTAGTTATACTGCATCAGCAAGGTCTCTCCCAGGCAGAAATTTCAAGGCAGACAGGGGTTTCCAGATGTGCTGTCCAAGCTCTTTTGAAGAAGCACAAAGAAACAGGCAACGTTGAGGACCGTAGACGCAGTGGTCGGCCAAGGAAACTTACTGCAGCAGATGAAAGACACATCATGCTTACTTCCCTTCGCAATCGGAAGATGTCGAGCAGTGCCATTAGCTCAGAATTGGCAGAAAACAGTGGGACCCTGGTACACCCATCTACTGTCCGGAGAAGTCTGGTCAGAAGTGGCCTTCATGGAAGACTTGCGGCCAAAAAGCCATACCTCCGACGTGGAAACAAGGCCAAGCGACTCAACTATGCACGAAAACACAGGAACTGGGGTGCAGAAAAATGGCAGCAGGTGCTCTGGACTGATGAGTCAAAATTTGAAATATTTGGCTGTAGCAGAAGGCAGTTTGTTCGCCGAAGGGCTGGAGAGCGGTACACGAATGAGTGTCTGCACGCAACAGTGAAGCATGGTGGAGGTTCCTTGCAAGTTTGGGGCTGCATTTCTGCAAATGGAGTTGGGGATTTGGTCAGAATTAATGGTATCCTCAATGCTGAGAAGTACAGGCAGATACTTATCCATCATGCAATACCATCAGGGAGGCATCTGATTGGCCCCAAATTTATTCTGCAGCATGACAACGACCCCAAACATACAGCGAAAGTCATTAAGAACTATCTTCAGTGTAAAGAAGAACAAGGAGTCCTGGAAGTGATGGTATGGCCCCCACAGAGCCCTGATCTCAACATCATCGAGTCTGTCTGGGATTACATGAAGAGAGAGAAGCAACTGAGGCTGCCTAAATCCACAGAGGAACTGTGGTTAGTTCTCCAAGATGTTTGGGCCAACCTACCTGCCGAGTTCCTTCAAAAACTGTGTGCAAGTGTACCTAGAAGAATTGATGCTGTTTTGAAGGCAAAGGGTGGTCACACCAAATATTGATTTGATGTAGATTTTTCTTCTGTTCACTCACTTTAAATTTTGTTAATTGATAAATATAAACTATTAACATGTCTATTTTTGAAAGCATTCTTACTTTACAGCATTTTTTCACACCTGCCTAAAACTTTTGCACAGTACTGTATATATAACTATATATAACTATATATATATATGTATGTCTGGGATCATGTAGATCCTTTGAAGCTGCACTGAAACTGACATTTGGACCTTCAACCCATTGAACCCCATTGAAGTCCACTATATGGAAAAAAATCCAGGAATGTCTTCCTTAATTTCTTTTCGACTGAAGAAAGAAAGACATGAACATCTTGGATGACATAAATATATAAATGTATTATATATATATATAATATGCTATGCATATGTATGTTTGCTTATAAAAAACTAATTAAAATGGCTTTAAATTGTAAAATTTAAAATTAAATTGAACTGAAAGCTAATTCATAATATTAATATACTATATCAGTGTATTCAAAATACTGAAATAACACTGAATCAAGCTACAGTCTTTTTTGTGCTGTCCAGTACACATGACATAGGGGTCTTTCCAAAATTTCATATCACGATCTTATAGCAAACGATCGCAATCCATGATCTGAATTGCAATCTTCCTAATTTTGAGATGTACTATTGAGAATATCCAAACTGGATCAAGATTATATATTTGCACAATTTCAGCGGTCAAGATAATCATTAAACCCGGAGTTAAACTTTAAAACACTGCATAGTGTTCATTGTTGATTCTTATTAAAACTACTAAAGTTATTCAGTCAAGAGCAGCGAGTTTTGTTTAAGGTGAATGACTCCGACAGGCTGAATGCACGGATCTAATATAATGACACGCATCCGATTTCTATTCACTTAAGACATAACTGACCGTCATGTAAATACTCATCAAGACGGACAATTTGATATGTTTTTGTGCATATTTGACCATTTAGGCACGCATGACGCACGATATACATTACCGTCAGACAGGTAAACATATTTAGTGTGAATGTTACCTGTTAAGTTCTTTAGAAATGTAAAAGCTGTTTAACCACCTTTTATATGCATTTTAGGCATTCCTGCTATGGCGAGTTCTCTGAAGGCAAAAATAAGATTGATGGCAGAGGACAAGATCGGAGAGGAGGAGGAAGAATCGAAAGAAATGGATGACACCCTGGAAGAGGAGGAAGAGGATGAAGAAGAGAGGAAGGCACGGGCTGCAGCGGAGGAGACGGCAGCCAGAGAGAGAGCCGCTCAGAGGCAGCACATGACCGTAGAGGAGCTGGTGCAGACGGAGAGGAACTACCTGAAACATCTGCAGCTCTGCACGGTCACCATCCACAGCAACCTGCAGAAACTCCAGGTACACAAGTTCTCTCGTAGTCATTTTCACACGTTAAAAGTCCGGTAAGGTGTCAACAGACCAACTGATTATCACTAAAATATCATGGAAGCACTCTGATATCATTCTTATATTAATATACACATATTAATAATCTAATTGGATAGTTCAACAATTAGTATTTAAAATATAGCATCTAAACTGTAAAAAATACAATAAATTTACAGCAAAGGTGTGATATTTTTTCAAGTTAAATTTGTGTTGTTTTAGGAAGTAAGTACATGTGTTCTTACACCAATTACAGGCCAACATATATCTTCTTACAGACATGATCAAAAAACAAGCAAACTTGAAGTAATATTAAAGTAAATAATCAATAATAATGATAATATATAATAAGAAAGATCAATTAAATTGGGATCATTCTAATAGTAATATTTGAATCAAACCAGGGGAGCCATGTTTTTGAATTATTATCATGTTGTTATTACTGAGATTATACCTCATAAATGGGACTGACTTCTGTCATATTTTAATTGTATAACCATTGTAGGTAAACAAGCTTTAATAATATCATATATTATTGGGTCCCTTGCAGCCTCCTCCACCGAATCTAGAGAACATGTTCCAGCACATTGATGAAGTGATGGATGTTTCCAGCAGACTCCTGAGCCTCCTAGACCAGGCACAGATTCATCACAGCAACCCCAAATACCTGGAAACTCTCTGTGAGTACAACTGGACAGACTGGAATTTCCGGTTCACTTTCGATTTCTCAGTTCTTTCACATTCCAGTAAAAGCGAGTCTGCAAGTCATCGCTACGCACGGATCTTTGTTTTCCCCTTGACCTCATGGTTGAAGAATCCAGAACTTGAATTTCAGGATGAGAGTAATGTTGTATGAGGGTTAGAATGTTGTGTAAATTCCTTTGTCTTTTAGGAGCTCTCTTTTGTGGACCAAGACTACATTTATGTAATCAAAAAGCAGTAAAAACTGCTTTTTGTGAAATTATTTAATTTTAAATTAACTAAATTAACTCTTTGATGTCAAAGCTGAATTTTCAGCTTTATTACTCCAGTCTTCAGTGTCACATGATCCTTCATCAATCATTCTAATATGATGATATGATGCTAAAGAAACATTTATTATCAGTGTTAAAGTCAGTGCTGCTTAATATTTTTGTGACATTTTTTCAAGATTGTTTGATGAACAAAGTGCAAAAGTGAACCATTTATTTAAAATTGAAATCTTTTGAAATATCGTAAATGTCTTTTCTGTCACTTTTGATCAATCTAATGCGTCCTTTCTGAATAAAAGTATTAATTTATTTAAAAAGGAAAAAAAAATTGTTAATACTTTAGTTTAGGGTCCAATTAACTAGTTGCTTATTAATATGTATATTACTAGAATATTAGCTGTTTATTAGTACCTATAAAGCACATATTAATGCTTTATTCTGCATAAACCATATTCTACATCCCATAATCCTTCCCAATACATAAACTTAACCACTACTTTACTAACTATTAATAAGCAGTAATTAGGAGTTTGAAGCAAAAGTTGTAGTTAATAGTGAGAATGAGACCCGAGTCTAAAGTGTCACCAAAAAAAATCACACTTTTGAATGGTAGTGTATTGTATGTTGTATGTGAAAAAATGTTTCATCTTATTCTTTCTCTCAGGTGAATCTTTCCTTAGTCTGTCTCAAGATATAGAGATGGCCTATAAGGAGTATCTTGCCAACTACAACAACATCACTGCTCTAGAGAACAGCTACAAACAAAAAGAGGCTCTGTGGGCAGAAATGGTCCGAACCATCAAGTCATCTGCGTAAGTTCATAAACAACATATGACTCCAACAACTCACAGAGAGCAGAATGAGTTCCTAGACAAATACACCAGTGTATTACCCTACATTCCTATCGTTTTTGACCCCTGATCCCATCCGTCTTCAGTCCTGATGTGAATGCGTCCACTCTGAGTTTCTTCCTGGTGATGCCGGTTCAGAGAATCGCCCGTTACCCCCTGCTGCTCCAGACCATCCAGAAACACACAGACCCCCAACACCCTGCCTACGTCACACTGGAGCACGCCGCTCACACTGCGGTCCAGATCAACTGCAGGATCAATGAATACAAACGCTTCCGTGAAGTGGGTGAGAACTGACTTAACCAAATTATGCAAATCCATTGATGATAATAGCAAAAGTAATATAATACGAAGGTTGTGAAATGCTTAATTATTCCCATTCTCTGACTGTTCCAGCTGACAAGTACAAGAAGACAGAGAACCTGACCATCAAGGACAAAATCAATCGACTCAGTGGCCACAGCATTGCCAAGAAGACAGCCCGGTTCAGCCAGTACATAAAGCATGAGACGGGAATGGTGCCAAAGGTAACTGCCATACGGTGACAGAAGAACCAGGGCTTAAAAATGGGAAAAAAAAACAAGTTCACTCAGTATTTTAACTTTTCTGTTCATTTGTGACATTATCGTTCCAAAAACAGTTTGATCAGAAAAAATACCAGTTAATTACGTTATTAATTTTTTAGCCTATACTTCCTACCAGAGCTTGAATTTAACTTCATACTAAGAACTTGTGAATAAACCTCGTAACTCCAGTGAATCCTCAAACTGTAAGCAGACCTCGTACAGAAGCTCCAGCCACTTCAATCATGAATGAAGTGCCGCACACATTTTGCACATTTACATTTAGTCATTTAGCAGACGCTTTTATCCAAAGCGACTTACAAGTGAGGAATACAAACAAGCGATTCTTCATGAATTGGCAAATAGACACAGGAAGTGCTCACAATACAAGTTTCAGACATTGCTCAGTGACATAAGCTAGAGTAGGAAGGGAAAAAGGAAAGGATAGATTTTTTTTTTTTTAATGAAGGGATTTCAGATGAGTTTTCAGCTGTCTCTTGAATATTGCCAGGGATTCTGCGTTCTTGATTAAAGTAGGGAGATCATTCCACCAGCAGGGAGCAGTGAACGAGAATGTTCTGGAGAGTGATTTTGTGCCTCTCTGTGACGGTACCACAAGCCTTCGTTCCTTTAGTGATCTCAGGCTTCTCGTGGGGATGTAGAGTTGTATCAGTGTGTGGAGGTAGGAAGGTGCAGAGCCTGTGGTGGATCTGTAAGCAAGCATCAGCGCCTTGAACTTGATGTGTGGAGCAAGGGGTAGCCAGTGCAGAGAGATGAAGAGAGGCGTGACGTGGGCTCTCTTAGGCTCGTTGAAGACCAGATGTGCAGCAGCGTTCTGGATCATTTGAAGAGGTTTGATTGCACTTGACGGCAGTCCAGCCAGAAGAGCATTGCAGTAATCAAGCCTTGAAATGACCAGGGCCTGGACAAGAAGTTGTGTTGCGTGCTCAGTCAGAAAGGGCCAGATTTTCCTGATTTTGCAGACCGTCTCTGCTTGTTTGCAGTGCAAGGGTAAATAAAAAATATGTTCTTTGAATAAGTACATTGTTTTCTTTATTCAAAACACAATGTGTGTAAAGGCAAAAGTCTTTTTCTGGTATTTGCCAATTCTGACTATGCATAGCTTAATAACATGAGCTTTTGGCAGAGTAAATTAAACGACAGTAAGCGTTTGTCGGAGCGCCCATATATAGCAACAACAACCTTTGTAACCTGTAAGTCGATTAAAACTTGTGGTGCACTTACTGCCTCGGATGCGGCCGTTCTAAAACGCAAATCTGGTGAAAACTCCATTCGAGCTATTTTTGGTAAAATGCTAATAATATAACGACACATGCAAGTGTTTGACCATACATGAAATCCACAATACTAACTTTGACAACAAGGTGTTTAATCATTAAAAAAGTACTTTTTTAAAAAAGAAAAAATTTCCTGAATTGTAGCGGTTCTACACTAACCTGCACTTTTCACTGGTTTCAAAACACCATGCTGGATATAACCTGCCGTGATGACGTATCCTCGGATAAACCTGCGATCCAACAGCTAATTGCCTGCCATTTATCTATGATGACACTCAACGTCACATTTGCATGGGCTGTACTATTTGAATTCATGATTGGTTGACTTCCAAATTAAAATTGTAGGGGATTTTACAGTTAAAGACCCAAAAGACCAGATATGATAAATGAAGACCCGGAGTCAGAGTTTAAAAAAATAAATTGAAGAAAATTTTAATAAAGAATAGTTTGCAGTTTCATCAGCAGAAGCAGCTTCATGTCTCACAAGGAGTTCGTAGGCCGCTCTCTCTCTCTCCTCCTCTCACATTCATATTTCCAGAACAATTATACTCTAACAGAGTCCACTAACTACATCATTACTAAGATTCTGATTGGTTAAGAACACTAGACAAAACTGGTAATGTGGGTAGTCATGGCCTAATGGTGAGGGAGTCAGGCTTGTAACCTGAAGGTTGCTGGTTCGATTCCCATGCTGGTAGGAATTGAAGGTGGGGATTGTGAATGAGAAGCACTCGCTCCACCTTTAATACCATGACTAAGGTGCCCTAGAGCAAGGCACCTAACCCCTAATTACTCTCCTTGTAAGTCACTTTGGATAAAAGCATCTGCCAAATGAATAAATGTAAATGTAATTTTCCACACATGGACAGATAGTCAGAAGCGTATCTTCATCCATTATGATGCTGATGATCAGACCCTGAAGTTAGGCACAGGATGTCCCTCTAGGTCAGGCCTAGGCGCCTTCAGGTCTCCAGTCCAGATGACAACGGTCCACCAGTACTCATAATGCACCTGTACAGAACACTGAGCGCACATACATTGATACACATGATTCACAGCTTCTTCAAGGCTGAAGTTGATCTGAGCTCTGCTCTGGACAGGAAACTTTCCCAAAACATACTGAAAAGTTGTACTTTTCTCTCAGTCAGAGGTACAGACAATATACATCAGTATTTTCTAGTGTTTGAAAATGAAAATGAAATTAAAGGCTTTAACATAAGTTGAAGTTAGTCATTCTAAGTACTTCAACATTTAGAAAGATAATTACGTAATAAATCGCTCAAAATATATATATTGAAGCGGCAGTGGATTCCAGAATCTACCCCTTCAAAATCTTAAATAGAACGATAAAATAACGTTATAAACTGGTTTGTGGTCATTTCAAATAAGCGTTTCTGTTGAAATTTCCATTCCGTTATCGTTGCCTGAACTGGTTCAGAGCCCTGTGAAGAACAACGCTTAGTGTAAACAAAGGAACAGAAGTGTTTCGCATGTTGAATGAACAACATTGTTTCCAAAAAGCCTCAGACATCATTGCCACATGAGATGTTTTTCACAATGAATTCTTAAATGATGATTTGATTTGATCCCATCATAGTTAAAGGATGAAGAATTTGACGCTCTTGCTGGCTTCTTCTTTGTCCTGGAGAGGGGCGTCTCGGAGCTTCATGACAACATGGAGGCCTATCTCCACTATCTACAGGTTTGGTTTGACTGTTCTTTCTCTTAATGACTGTAGTTACTAATTAACAAACAGTTGATCTACTCATTTGTTTTGGTGTTCCCTCAATGTGTCAAACTCTTCAACATTTTCCATTGTTACTGCAGCTGGTGAATGAAAGGAAAATAGTGTATGAGTGTATGATCCCAGGGCAGATGGAAGGTTGTGAATTTGAGATAATGACTGTGTGCTCGGAGTGTTTGTAAAGATTTGTTTAACCGTGTGAGCTCTGTTTCTGTGTACAGAGGTTTCTCAGCTGCAGACCAGAGGAAGCAGATCTTGATCTGGAAGGGGAGAAAACAGCCTTGTTCTCTAAAGAAATAACAGTGGCACTCAGACAGTGGATTTACCCCTCATATGTAAGACCTTAAGAAGATTACAATTCACATCCTTCAGAGAGATTCAGTTCTGTGAATCTTCTAAATTAAATTAGCATTTTTTGGGGGGGAAACTTAATCCTTTAGTGAACAGCTTTACAGCTTTTCCAGCAAAACTGAGTACAAGTCTTTAGTCATTCAATTTGGCATGAATGAAACAAGGCTGTGAAGGGACAGAATGACCGTTCAGTATAAAAAACCAAAAAATTCTTCAGTCATGTTGTGATCTTGACCAATTAATCCACCTCTTGATGGAAATAACATCACAACATGTATTTCCATCAAGAGGTGCATCAATTTTTCTTCAAGGTCTCGTATTGACAACACAAGAGGTGAGCACTCTGTAAAGTCTTTTCCAGCACATTCCCAATAAATTTAAGGTCTGGATTCAATTCTAGTGCAAAAAATGACTCTTCATGTTCCCTCCGAAACATTCCTTCACAATTTGAGCCTGATGAATCTCGGCTTTGTCATCCTGGAATATGGCCATGAAACATCTTCCTACACGGATGTTTAAGAAATCCATCAGTTAGGGTTGGAAGAACTGTTGTCTAACACAAAAACATGCTAGTCACATAATAATCACTGCAAAAATGATGTTTTTAAATCTGTTTAGATCCAAAATGGTGACTTTTTATTGGTCGAGCAGGGTTTAATACTTATTGAATTGTAATGCAAGAAAACAACAACACAACAAGACTGTAAAAACGGACTAGTGAGTAGATGAGTTTACCTGTCCGGCATCATGACATTTAATGTTACCAACCACCTCTGTTAGTCCACTTTTAGCCACTTTTGTCAAGACACATAAAGCCTTAAAAAATCAGAAGGGGGTATTACTGATGCATTTTACGTCTCAGGATAAAATGTCAAAATTTCAGTCTAATTTCAGCCATTTAACCGGCAAAAAATAAATGCATTAAAAAAAAGCATTGAATTTAGAACAATTGAACAGCAAGTACAAATATGTTATCTTGTTTCCTGGTTTTCTGCAGCACTCTGTTACACACTGTACCGCTATCCCTCATTTTTGTACATGTCAAATTAAACCTTTGGCATCCTGGAACACCAACATTTGTCATGACAGTATTTCTTCACTGTGGTGCCATGTTAGTTTTCTCCATTCATCAGTGTCTAACCCTGCTGGAACCAATACTGCTGCGAAAACACCATGTATCATGTAGGGATACAAACTGTGGCAAGATCTTTTAACTATCACCGTTGAAATGGTCACACACGCCACCCTTTTTAGCAGTGTGCTGCTTATTTAAAAGGAAGACGGCATTATAGCGGAGTATGTAATCTTTTATCATCCATGAGTTGTTGGTTATTGTTTAATTTCACTATCTACATTCCTTGAATGCATTTTTCAGGATTCTTGGATGAATAAAAAGTTAAAAAGAACTGCATTTATTCAAAATAGAAATCATTTCTAGTCTTTAATATCACTTTTTTTTATCAATTTGACACACCCTTGCTGTATAAAAGTATTAATTTCTCATACTAAATCTTGCCTTATGAACTTAATTTGTACTTTTCTTTTCCTCCACTTCTGCTGCTACAGGAGGATCGTTTGAAGACTCTAGTCTTTAAGCCCTTGTGCTCATTGCGAGAACTGATGGCAGGACCACGAAACCTCATTCGCAAACGCCAAGACAAGCTCCTGGACTATGAACTAATCGAGGAGAAGAGTAACCTGAACTTTGACGAGCAAGCCATAGCTAACACCTACAAGACCATGAACACTCTGCTGCTAACCGAGCTGCCGCAGTTCAACGGGAAAGCCCTTCAGCTCCTGTGGGCCACGCTAGAGGCCTTCAGCTGCCTGCAGAGAGACCTGGCGGCGGATATGGAGCAGCTGGCCACCAGCTTCACCCATCAGGTACTTTTTACAGAAGAAGCTGAAATACTGAGGGTAAAATACTGTGAGCTTTAGTTCACACTTGTAGTTTCGTTCTTTTTTTCTGGACCAAAAAAGAAAATGATACATTTAGTCCGTTCACACTGTCATTTTTAACACAAAACATGTATGTTTTGGAATTTACTGAACATCCAAAACAATGTTGTGTGCGTACATATGATGTGTTTACCAGTTGAGAACTCGTTAAGAACTTATAAAATGTATAAAACAGCTCCAGGAATTCTCTCTTTACACACAAACAAAGATCTGCTGTTAGGAGAGGCCGTTTCTGACACCTCTACCAAACTATAGTGAGCAACTGAGCTCCTATGAAGAGAAAGAAACAGGTGTACTAAAAAATACTGTCCTTTTCAGGGTCGCATCTTGTGTCATCAGGTAACAAACTCATCTTTGATCCATAAAATGACTTATTTAAATCTTTATTCCTGTGAAAAATAATCTCCAGGTCTTAAAATAGCTTGAATGAAACTCTACTACACCCTTACCTCATTTAGTATACGCGGATAAATGAATATGCAAATTAGCCCCGCCTCCACTCGCTATTCGATAATCAGATCCTAATTTGATAATGTCGGAAACAGTTACTTTTTTTCAGGATTCTTTGATGAATAAAAAGTTAAAGAACAGCATTTATTTAAAATAGAAATCTTTTTAACAATACTGTGCAAAATTTGGGGGTCAGAATTTTTCTTGTTTTGAAAGAAATTAATACTTTTTTACAGCAAGGGTGTGTAAAATTGATAAAAAGTGATATTAAAGACTAGAAATGATTTCTATTTTGAAGAAATGCTGTTCTTTTTAACTTTTTATTCATCAAAGAATCCTGAAAAATGCATTCAAGGTTCCAAAAAAATATTAAGCAGCACAACTGTTTCCAACTTTGATAATAACTGAGTATCAAATCAGCATATTAGAATGATTTCTGAAGGATCATGTGACACTGAAATAAATTGATGCAAAAAATTATTTTGCATATTTAATAAATTAGAATTAATTGGATGCAAAAAAAGAAATAACAATGTTATTCCATGTTATTATGACCAAACAAAAATGTATATGTTTGTATATGATACATTTTATGTAAATTTCCCAAAATTTCCAATTAATTCCTGTTCCAAATTGGAATATTTCCAAAATTCCCCAGGTTAAGTTCCCATGAAATGTTAAATTCTGGTAAATTTACGGAAACTTTCCGCCACTTTGCAACCTTTACATTAAGCGAACCAGGATTTCGAAAAAGGATTTTCTTCTTTTGTCTGGAACAAGAGAACCAAACTACAAGTATGAACACCCTCAATCGCACTAAACCTGAACATATTCTTGAATATTTAATTTGTACAGTTCCTAATTCTAGGGATCAGATGATTCTACTTTCAATCAGATCATATATTTATTTTTTTGATCAACCACAAAAAGTATCATAATAATTAAATGTAGTACAAATACTACAAAGTACAAATATACAATTTGAATAATTCTTTTTTCACACAATACAAAAAATCTTTTATTTTATTATTTCTATGTTTTATACATATAATGTTATATGTATTATATATGTTTTACTTTTGATTTTGAAGTAAATTAAAACCTGGACATTTACAGTCGTGTGGTTACGTCTTCCTCGTGATTTCAGTTACACTCGAATACCTATCAATTTCAACAACTGTTGGACACTCTGTGCAATAATCCACTGCTGAAAGACACGGCAAGCACGCGGTTGGAAAGTGTTATTAAATTTAGCTTTTTGCAGGCTGGCAGTGTTTATGAATTGCTCTCTGTCTCCTGGCAGCTCCCACACAGTTATTTGGAAGCTGGTGAGTTCTGGAAGTGGGCAGAGACTTCGGTGCTGGAGGGTTCGAGGAGGATGGAGAGCCTGTGTCAGAGCGTTCAAGATGAGCTCAATGCTCCCATTGTGCAGGTCAGTTCCAACACAGAGACGCACTATTGTCTGTTGCCGGGTGGAGACGTCTTCCTACGGGACACTTTGCCCCCTTGCTGTGGACAGTGCTGGAATACAACCATAGCTAAACACAGCCATTCATACATCTTGATATAGTTTAGACCTCATGTGTTTTACATCAATTCATTCATTAATTTAGAGCATACCTTAGTAAAATATGTTATGTCCTGGGGTTACTGTATCACGGGTGGCCCTAAACAGCTGCTTTTTATTTAGCAAAATGCAAATTACAGTAAAAATATACTACTGGTCAAAATGGGACAGGGCTTGATCATGCATCAGGGCTTGCATCAAAACTTGATTGGTTTGTGAAAAGTGAGTGATGATATTTATGGTTCAAGATTAATTATCAGAAAAGATAAGCTGAGAGGAGATGAAAGTTTTTCATAAAATCAAAATGGACCCTATTTAATGTAATACATGCACCTGGTCTAAATGTCCTCGATTTATCAGTGAACATTAAGAAAAAAGTTTGCGTTGTGCATCTCATAGCCTTGTGACAGCTTAAGCACAGGACTGGGTATGTTACTTTTAAAATGTATTTCACTACAGATTACAAAATACATGTTTTAAAAAGTCATTTATAACGTATTTTGTTACATTACTCAAGTTTAGTAACTTAATCTAAATACTTTAGAATACTTTGGAATACTAATAAGTGTGGAACAAACACAAAAAAGGTCATTGCAAGTTTTTATCTCACAATTCTGACTTTTTCCCCTCAGAATTGCGTGATATAAAGTTGCAATTGTAAGTTATAAAGTCAGAATTATGAGATATAAACTTGCAATATTGAGAAAAGTCAGAATTATGACATTTAACTCGCATTCTAAATTCACAATTGCAAGAGAAAAAGTCAGTATTGCAAGTTTAAATCTCCCTATTCTGACTTTATAACTTGCGATTGTGAGTTTAAATCTCGCAATTCTGAGAAAAAGAAGTCAGAATTGTGAAATGCAAACTCACAATTGTGAGGGGAAAAAAACAAATTGTCAGAAAAAGTTGCAGTGACCTTTTTTACAATTATAAAACGACTCACAAACAACTATCACAAAACATGAAAACAGTGGAAAACATGAAACTTAACTCTGCTTTTTCAGACGGTCAGAGTCAGAGAATCACCAATTGCTGTTTAAATGACATTAAAACTCAAAGTAATCACTTTGGTAATCTAAAATACTTTTCAGATGTAACTGTAATCTGATTACCACCCATTTAAAATGTAACTGTAATGAAATACAGTCACTCAAATTTTGTATTTTAAATACGTAACTAAGTTACTTGTATTTCGTTACTCCTCAACCCTGCTTAAGCACCATTGTCAGTTTTCATATTTCAGAGTCAAATCAATGTTGTGTTGTCTGTTATGTCATGTCACAGGCATTAGACCATCACTACAGCTAATCACACAAACAGATGTTACCCAGTCTCAGCGTTCAGGTTCTGATCAATATGATGTCTGTAAGACATCAGTCCTCATAAGTTTATAGAGAAGCCAGAAGGATCAAACAAAGAGCTGCTCTGTAATCTTCGTGTGCTCAAAATGTAGATCACAGATGTAAATCCTTGGAGTGTCTTCCTCTGTTTCTCAGTTCACTGATAAATGTGGCACTTATGTCTTATTTCACTTTCTAAATGTGATGTATGCTGCTGTATGCAACATTATCTTAAATTTGAGAAGGTACTAATTAAATCACTGTTTCCTGTCTGTGACGTCTCAGGCGCTCAATCCCGCGTGCGAGCAGCGTCTCAAGGCTCTGACCGCCAAGCATGGCTCGGAGAAGATCTACCAGCTGACAGGCCCTGTGGTGGGCACCCGTGACCTTGACCTGACCCTCAGCAAGGGAGAGCTGGTAGCTGTCGTCAGCGAGATGGACACGCGAGGAGACCGTCGCCGCTGGCTGGTTGATGCAGGAGGTAAAACCTGTGGAGACTTGGGTTACTGAGCTGGAATCAGTTTATACCAGCAGATTTATGTGTTAATCTAGGTGAACCAGATTGATCCACATCATTCTCTCATTCACTGTAATGCATGCATATGGGTAAAAACAGTTATGCAAAGGCAAACAAAAGATTTTCTGAACTGTTCAACCCCTCTGCCAATATAGATTTCACTTGCTGATTAAAGTGATTTCACTTAAAAGCATATAATCATCTGATAATGCCAATTACTCTTGCTTTATTGCTGTGATAATTTGATAGTGTGTGGTATCTGCAAAATGTAAAGATTAGGTCTAATGACAATAATGGAGGTGTACTGTAATGATAGTTCAGCTGTTGGAATGAAGTGGTGCTGGAGAATATATCAGATTTCAGGAACAGTTTTACAGTTAATGTCAAGTTTAGGCTTGCAACAAGGGCTTTTATGCCATTTCCATCGTTTCCCTCTGCATTTAGTGACAAGTTATAGGTAGAGTTTGGGTTAGGACTATGGTTTTGGACAAGAACGATCTTCCAGGATCAATAATAGCCGTGTCCAGGGTTTCTGTGGGTCTTGAAAAGTCTTAATTCAGCAAGATTTAAGGCCTTAAAAAGTTATTAAACATTAAAGTCATGCCATTAAATGTTACATGAATGGCAAAAAATGAAAAAATTTCTTCGCCCTGTTTCCAATATAAACATCTAAACACATTTTAAGTTAAGATACATTTACTTTACACAAAAATGCAAAATAAGGTCTATTAAACAAAAGAAGTGAGTTTATGCTTGTAAGAAGAACAAAATATCTGTCAATGAGTTCTGAAAATGTCCCTTTGAATTAAGTTTTGTATTGTTTTTAACCCATTGGCAGATATATATGTTCTTGTTTTGATCATAAACTCGCTTAGTTTTGATCAATTTCACAGAAAACAAGACTTGTGTCTCCAGTAAATATTTCTTGATTTGAGAATCTTTACACATTTGCACTAGAAAACAACTTACAAATACTGAGGATGAACTCATTGTGTTTCTCCTTTGACATTTACATTTAGAGAATTATTGACATTGATTTCCCTTCAATTAATTCCTTAGATTTTCTTTAAATGGACTTAAAACCTGCAGAAACACTGTCTTGGCAAAATCACAGCAACCCTTCTAGGTTCAACTTATAAAACTGATTTTAAAAATTAAGCAATGTATTTTTAAGGGACAATGTTGTAAATGTTCATGTGTGTAAAATTTCTATTTATAATTTCATGCATATTACCAGCACAATTGCTGGTGAAAGCCTTTGGTAATGCTTTGACTGACATCTGCTGGTCAAGTAGAGTTAACGCACTCTTTCAAATCCACTCTCACCAATATAGAATAGAGCCATTTAAATGTCCAGATTTGAGCGTCTTGATAGGACTTCTAATTTGTCGTTTTCCCCAGGCCCGAGGGGATATGTGCCCGCCTCAAAACTGACGCGCTACCACCAGTTAACCGTCGAACCACCGAAGTCTCCTCATCTGAACGTCATGCCCACCGGTCCAGGACCCCGAAGACACTCCTACACCCCCGGAGCCCAGCCGCTGCCAACCATCATGACCACGCCCTGTTTTCAGGTGAGCGACACACACGGGCACAGACTTGTGCTTTGACTGACGGGTCATAAGGCCGCCTAGTTACTCGGTCTGATTCAAATGTCAAATAGAACGGGACCTTTGGAGATTGATGGCAGGTCTGCAGTATCTCATGATCATCAATCACACACACAGCATTTGTGAATTCAGTATTGGAAGAACAGAAATGAACTGCCGCTCCTTGTCAGCAGAACTGACATACTCTATCACAGCCACCTCCGCACACACTCACGGCACCCACGCACACACACCGATTCAGTCATCTGCATGATCTGACTGACGAATGCTTCCATATCATTGTGGCTTCATGTTTAGGAAAGCAGAAATGTCAGAGGTAGATTTCGGCTCTGGGAGATACACGGCTGATGTGACTGTAAAAATGTTTTCTAAACAATCTTGCCGGGTTGTTTATCATTGTGACAGTGCAGAAATTCCTTGTGAGAAAACATGACCGGCTAGCCAGTTTTTGTAGTCTCAAGTGGAATTTATATAACTTTGTGTTTACAAAGGATTGTTTAAAAAAAAAAAAAAAAAAAAACAAGTTATGTTAGATAATCCATTACATTAACATTATGCAAGGATAGATCTACCACTACTTATTTTTCATCGCAACTTTAACATTTAGTGCCCAATTTTACCGATCTAAGCGCATTTAGGCCTTGTTTGAATCCACTTTTGGTCCAAAACGGTTATAGCTAGTCTCTTAATGATTCATGGGTATGTTTTGGGCATAACATGCAATAAACCAATCAGAATGTCATCTCCCATTCCCTTTAAAAGCCTGGTGCGCTTGTACCGTTGGTGGATTCGCTGTTTATATGGCAGAATATGGAGATGAGTCAGTTTAAATACATGTGTGTGTTGCCACGATTGGTCAAATAATTAGCCAATTGTATTTGTCGTTACTGATAAATAGGTCATTCTGATACAATAACCTTAACATATAGGCAATAATCTTTTACATTGTAATTCTTTTATTTTTAATATTTGGCACGTGTTGTGCACCCGCCTACAGGCGCATATTATTAACGCACTCTTTAAATAACAAAAAAATACTGCGGCATTGACTTTAGACGAGGTTTTTGTCGGTCAAAGGCGAAGTCATTTTCAGTCGCTTCAAAATACAATAAAAATAGCAACATGCCAACAATGCACCTGCCAGCATGCCCATAATGGGTGAACGGATGGGTGCGAGTGCATTTGCTATTTAAACAACGTGGCGCTGGGCGTGAAAATGATAACTGCGTCAGGCTGAAACTAGCAAAAAACACTAGTCGTGCCTGGCGAAGTGTATGATGGGGCCCTTAGAGTTAAAGATGTGTTCTAGTGCTGCAACGACGCGTCGACGTCACGCGTCACACTGTTTACATTCATCTCGCGTATTGGCGGCTTTTGCTCATGGGAAACCTAGACCACGATTATCAAAAGTATGGGAATACTTTAAACAGAGGCCAAATAAATGGTCATTTGTTCCCTTTGCAAAACCGAAATGGCGTTCCACCTATGGAATTGGATCTCTGTCAAACGTTTGCGCGCGCAAGATCATATTTTGAGCGTGCAAAAGGGCATTTCATGCGCGTGAACTGAGTTGAGGAGAAAATCTTCGTCTCGCAAATAAGAAAATATTTAGAGCGAACGAAAATCAGTTTTGCATTTCAAAGAAGTTTATTTGGATGTGTGCGGACGTTCTCTTTCGCATGTGCAAGGTTTGAGTTGCTCGCGCTCCTGATTCCCGCCCCGCGCGCTCGCTAAGACTCCCTGCATTACAGACAGAACAAGAGGAAAAACACATGGTTCAGGAGACGTTTGTTCAGTGGCTTGAACACTATCAAAGTTCCTTTAAGACTGTATAGAAAGTCTTTGACACTCTTCATTTTAAAGTTCAAATGTCTACCACTGGACGAACACACATAAGTGGCTTATTTTTAATCAAAATATGTATTGGTACATAATGGCGTGTCCCAGTGTTTCTACACCTCAATGAACTGCTAAAGTAGTTCTAACTTCTTACGTAAAAAAAGATCAGTAGATTAATAAAAAAAACCCTTAATAAAAATAATCGTTAGAGTAGTCAACAGAAAAAATAATCGTTAGTTGCAGCTCTAATGTGTTCAAATCCCTGTGAGAAAGTGTGATGCTAGCCTTAGCAAACACCACTAATGAACATGATTCATAAAGCATTATCGGTTTTAGCCACAGGGGGGAGCACTTCATCTAATATCTCCTTTCAGTTTTTATTTTTCCACCTAGCTTTTTTATTCTCATATGAGCTATAATATCATAAACATCCCACTCTTAACACTTGAACATGTCTCGAGCACATTGTGTAACTCTGAACACCACTTAACTTTCAAATCTAAAAAACATGTTGCATGTACTCAACAGAGCACTCAAAAAGCACTTTCATTCTCTAGACAGATTTCAAAGTCTCAGTTTTGTTGTTTGTGTGGGTTTTGCCCATGACTCACGGAAAAGAACTCATTCCGAACCGTTCTCCGTTTGCAGGTGTACGCAGGCTATGACTTCACGGCGAGGAGCGGTCGGGAGCTCTCTCTGAGGGCCGGTGAGCCGGTGCGCGTGGTGGAGCCTCACGATAAGCGTGGAAACAAGGAATGGAGTCTGGTGGAGGCACGTGGCCAGAGAGGCTACGTCCCCTCCAACTACCTCGCCACCCTCCCCACTGTGATCGCCTCACCCACCTTCCCTTATCGCTAGCTGTGAATAATATCCATGAAAGAGCATCATCTCCTGCTGATATGAGTCTTCTAGCCAGTACACAAACACACACAGACCATGAGAGGCACTTTCCCAGAAGGGCTCTTCATACGTGAGGGGGCGGATGGCTGCTGTTTGATGCGTCATTTGACTGCTGTATGTACTGGAGTGGTGCTTGGGCCCTGCTGTGGAGTGGTCGTCCGTATACTCGATCTCCGCTTTGCCCAGGGCTGTTACCGGTGGAGAAGATCATATTATCCAATGAGAGACGTCCTGCAGGGGCAGTCAGACACACGACTACTGCTGGAGTTTCCTGCAATTACCGTTTGAATCGACACCGCAGCTGAAATGATGATTTGGGCAGCCCCGGTACCACGTGCCACTACTGAAGAAACTATTTGGAGTTTTTACTTGTGTCGAAGCTCTTTTGCACTGGTTCGCAGCTTATTGAGACGACTAACATGGAGACTTGAAGACACGATCTTACTAATAATTCATGCTTTTGTGTTTTAATAATACTTGATGGACAGTTTTATAGTTATTTAAATTTGTACAGTGGATCTAAAAAGTCTCTAAGAACATGAATTAATTCAAATAATGCATTCCATTAATGCATAGATAATAAAATATCAATCCAAGTGACGTTATAAAAGCACCAATACACTTTCACAGAAAGAAGTTTGTTAGATTGAAAATTATTATCGGTTCAAAATTAATGCAAAAAAGTGGTCGGCCAATATATTGCCTATGCTGATAATTGCCTTCTCTTGCCGCAGGTTGTTTTTCACGTCCGCTGGTTGAAGCGACCGCAAATAACATGATATTTAGGACCTCGAATGCGAATTTTAACAGGGGAACCCCGCCAAAAACGTGGCCGGAACACGATTTTTTACCGGGAGACCGTTTTTTCTGTCGTGAAAACGCCTACACTTGAAACGCACGGAATTTTAAATTATTCACTTCAAGCTATGCTGTGCTATATAAAATACAAGATTCCATATTGGCTAATTTTCAAAATATCAGTATGAAAAATTTCATTGCAGCATGTTATTTACTATCTTTAAATTAAATAGTGTGATATCATCATACATGTCAGTTTTATATCGACCAACGGCCACCCAGCTCTCGAAAACATCAACAGCCATCAAAATAATCCATATCAGCCGACTACTAAAAAAAAAGTATAGTGATGCTTTCTAGTTGTCAAACATTTGTTTGCAGATGCTGGTTGGATTGATATTTATTTATTAATGCAGTGACATTCATACATTTTTAATTGTGTCTTGAATGTCCAAATACTCTTTGGAGCCACCGGGTGGTGGTGGATATTGAAGACACTGTAATGATATCGAATCATTAAGCTGCTCTTATTGGTTGCAGATTCAGAACTGCGTTGTTCTTGTGTTGGTTGCTTCATAACCTCTGTGATGAAGGACTTATTGAAAGATTCAGAGGTGCAGAGGAGTTGCTGCAGTGTCCGTCATGAACGCTTGCAGTTGCATCTGCTGTCCACTAGAGGCACCGGAGCACCCTCTGTGAAGACTGTCATGTTACCTTACTCAGTGTTGGACTAATCCCCCAAACAGAATCATATATTATTCATCTGATGCTCACAATGGCCTTAACAGGGATCCAGTAAGAGGCAGTTCATCTCCCGGCTGCTTTCCTCCTGCTGATATTAACGTTACCCCCTGAATATGGCTGTACATATCAATTTGAAGAGATATTTATTTTATTTATTCCTCATGTCCACTCTAAAATTAAACGGATACAGTCATTCAGAACTGTTGAAGTACCGTTTCTGCTGTTATTATGAGAAGCTGTTGTTCATCGCAAGCAGATTTGGCTGAAGTCTTCTGCTTGACCTCTGAATGCTCTATCTGTGACCAACAGATTAAAACCCTGACGTGAACGAGGCAGAGTATTTCTGTCTACTGCAGAGGTTTATTTCGGAGATGTGCGTTGGGTTGGAGGCTGCTTTTAGCCCAAGTGCAGCTTTTCCTATGAGAGTGTGCAAATGTCACGGCTGGGTTGATGATGACTGTGTTTTGTCATGCTGCAGGCAGAGTAGACATGCGGTTCGTTGTCCGAGAGAACACCGCCTGTCAATCGCTCCTACTTCCGCTAAGAGCTGCTTGTCAGCAAAGCTTTGATCCTCTGAACCCCTACAGCTACTGCTTCCTCTATGCGACAGAACTCAAAGCTCTATAAATAAATTTCTCTATTCAATGGTCTAAAAATAGCCTCTTGTTGGCAGGATCCCTCTACGACTCCCCCTGTTGGAGCTGTTGGGGACTGTAGCTGCTGTTCCTCTCCCTCCTCTGGGAGGTGGCGTCTCTCACGTTACATCAAATCGTGCCCTGGCCCTACTCTTCGTCTGCGCAGACGAGCCATGGGAAAATGCTACGGTAATTAGATATATTATGTATCCCTCACAACATTACATACTATGAAGCATTTCCAAGTGGGAGAGCAAGCAAACCATACACCCCTATTTTAACGCCCTGCGATTGATGTCTGTCTGTTTGTGTGTGTGTGTGTTAGATAGAGGAGGGAAGATAAGCCATACAGTAGGGGTTAATACGTCTGCAGTAAACATTGGCTGTCTACACCTTATTTTTTCATTTTTAGTATTTTTGACTTGTTTTACAGAAATAATATCTGAACATATTTAAAACAAAAATCATTTACTTATAGTAAAATTGCATGAGGTATTAAAATATTTTTGCCTGTATATCAATGACACAAAGCTAACATTTAGTGGGATGGTTAAAACAAGAAAAAAAATTGCTAATGGGATAAGAAATTAATTCCGGCGTATGAAATATTCATGTAAAATAAGTCTTAATGCCTTAAGTAAATATTTTAATATTATATTATTAATAGTGATTATTATTATATGTTATATTTTCTAGTATAAATATCTAAACCGTGAAAAAGCAAGGTGCGTTTACAGTACTTGAGAAGCAATATTTCGGAGAATATATCTTATAAAATATATAATCGCAAATACTTTTTTCTTGTTTTAAGCGTAAAAATGGGGGAAAAAAACATCAATTGGATAAGAAAAATAAATTCAAGATATATTTAATCAAAATAAATCTTAGGTAAATATAATTTTTTTGTATTAAATATTTTAATTTTATTAATTTATTAATTTATTATTTTATTTTTATTTTATTTTAATCTAAAAAGAGCATGCATTTTAAAATGTTTACTGTAAAACAATAAAAATAAATTTTTTTTCATTGGGTAACAGATCTTTATTCAATATCCAGGAAGGGTTTTTGTTCCCGGCACAATCAGGAATGCTCTGCTGCCGAAGAGCCTGAGGTCAGCATAGACCAGCTTGTGGAAGTTGACCTGTCAAAAGCTGCTGCGTAGAAATAGACACCGTGGCCTTGTCCGGCTTAATCCCGGTACTGTATTTAGTAACTTTTTGGCGCTGGTGTCATGATTGTGTTAGAGCTGTCAGCTGATCTGTGCCCCAACCTACATTCACCTACACTGAATCTCCTCTTAGCTAGATCTTAAACCCAGCCGAAGCCCCTCATTACGGACGACTTAGTGCACAGTTTACTCTGCAAGTCCATCCCTCGCGGTCCCGATGTGAAATTCAGCGACGCTCCTCAGAACCTCCTTCAGTGACCCGAGCACGTCTCTGTGAGAGGGAATGTAGACTCAA